>OZ012660.1:108944986-109390850 GCA_963942545.1 Oxycera nigricornis | reverse complement strand
GAAATTCATGAAAATAAAGACTTGGTTTTTTTACTTTAGCCATTTTTTTCCTAGGATAATGATTTCATCAAGGAAAAATCTTAAACGAAACGAAATTCGGCTTATCGAGATAATAAAAAACGGACGTATGCATTTCCTCCTCTTCCGTTATAACTGACTTTTCGATTTTCTAGCGGAAAATGACTTTTGCAGACTGAAATTTCATTTGCGATGCATGTGAATACCATATTTCATTATTAAAAAAACATATTTTTGTAACAAACATTTTCGTTCAAGCGACGCTACAGGCTATGAATGAAAAATTTGCGATAAATTTATTTTATAAATATTTTTGGGGTGTATTGACTTGGATTAAAAGATTATTCAAAAGAATTAACAATCTGTTACTTCTATTGATAGCATTCGATTTATTGAATATTGTTTCGAATTCATTGGATCAGGAAAATATATAAGAGCTTGTATAAAAAAAGTACTTTAAAATCAACTTGCGATTAAAATCCTTGATTACACGGAACTTATTCATTTCGTGTAATACCGAAAATATTATTTTCATATTTCAAGATATTATAAATCATATTAATTTGTTATTAATGGGCAAATTCATCTCATAAATTCCATGTTCAAACAAAGTTAGTTGCTTGTTTACCGTTATTTTGTTGATTGAACTTTATATTTCTGTTTGTGAAAGCTAAACAAATGTTTC
This sequence comes from Oxycera nigricornis, assembly GCA_963942545.1. NCBI lineage: Eukaryota > Metazoa > Arthropoda > Insecta > Diptera > Stratiomyidae > Oxycera > Oxycera nigricornis. Next base: position 109,390,147 of record OZ012660.1, on the reverse strand, counting down.
AATTCTCACTGATAGGCTCACTGTGAAATCGATCTTTTTCGTTCTATTTAACTACTTACTGCATTTTAGGTCAGTATTTATTATTATAGATACAATTTTATTGCCAAATTGTGAGTCATTCAGTGCAAATCAATATTAAAAAATGATACAAAGAAGCTATAAATGCTATCAAAGTACTTGTATCGAAGGGGCAATAAAAAATAAGCTATTGATTATTTACTTTAAGATAAGGCTTCTATCAAAAAATTGTTTTCATGAATTTTTAAAGACAAGAAAAAAAGGAGCCACAGTTTTTTTTATCTGAGCAAATCGCACCAAGAAATAAGATTTCAGAGGACGTTATGAATTGCGATAGTAGTATTGCGTGACAATTTTTATCCTTGAGTTGAAATTGAACAAAACACTTGATATGTTTGCTTGTTTTTCTCAACAATACAGACTCTGGTATATGATAATAAATAATTGTTCCCCAAATTAAAATTAACACATACAACAAATGTAAGCTCTTTGCGGATAGTATAAAAGCTCACCGAATAACTTTTGCAAACAAACAAATTCACATTGACGAATTATCTGCCAACGAATTTTCACTTTATCTTGGCAAATAAAAGATATGAGATAGAATGGGTGAAGCTAAAAATAAAAGCAAATATGTTCGTTTTAGCTCTTGCAATAGTGTACTATTGTTTCATGAACATTTTCATAGTCATGAATGGCTTTTATGATATCATCTATTTTGTATGTATATTTATGGGCTCATCAAAATGTTTTAGCTTAATTTCATGCACCAAAGATTCAGTGTTATCAAAATAAAGTGAATATTTTAATATTCAATCGGGATTTATTGTATTTTCAATTATTCAAAATGAAGAATTTATTTGCAACTGTTCCAAGTATATATTCAAAATATTTTTGCGATTTTCGAAGAAGGATTTCAGAGCTAAAGATACAAAAGGAAAGATATTTTACAACAGCTTGATTGTTTATGTATATTTAACTCATAGACGAAAGAAAATCTAACTTTTCAATAGATCTCAAAGTAACTAAACTCAAAAATGAATACATGGACTACTAACACAAGTGTTTATTGTTTGCCTTTCTAATGTTCATGGTGAATTATTACGTCTCGTTGGTTTGGATTTAGTTGAAATTAACAATCTTTTTTACGTACTCATCATTATAAGGCCAACGTATATTGGCTTTGTAAAAAATCATAACCAGTATTGATTAATTCTCTTATAAAAAAGATCATGACACAACGTTTTGTGATTAACCATATTTTCTATATTTTACTTTTCGTTTTACTGTATTGGTATGTTTATTCGATTTTCTATTATGTGTACAGTTATTTTTGATTTTTGAGCTAAATAGAAACCCTAAAAGAAATTTTTATTTGATAAAAGGGCAATGTTTTTTTTAAATGTTCGTCAACGTCTTAAGGTGATATCACATTTGTAGGTTTTCGACGCATACCGAATGTTTACCAACAGCCGAATAGTTGACAAGAGCATAACATAGATAATAAGTAGCACGGACACTAGAGCAAAATTGCCGCACACCTGCTATACAACGCGTTGAGTGGAATTATGCACTCATATTGGTGCTTTAATTTGTATCGGTACATATGTTATTCGCACACGCACGAATTGCTCACACCCAATTGCGGCCTCGCCAAAATACATTTACCCAATTCCACATGGAGAATTTACGCTGCATGTTTTCACACGTTCTTTCACCCGTGAGTTTAAATACGAAAACCAGAGCACTTTTCCTGCTGGAGGGGTAATTTTTGCATCTTTTGTCCCTTTTCGGAAACTTTGCTGTCAATTAAATACTGGTTTTTCATATATCGAATCTTTGGTTTGACGATTCGTGAAGTATCCACATTCATAGAAGTTCGACGAATTTGTATGCGGGATTCGACGAATACCTACTGGTTTGAAGTCACCTTTACGTTTATAGTCGATTCTGAGAAGTATTTTTCATATTAAATTTTTTTGTCTTTAATCAGAATAAACCATTTATTTTAAACATTCGAAACAGTGATTACTTGATCAAAGTCACGAACTGTACAATATTGAAAGGATAATTTTGAAATTTTCACGTTTTCGCATTGAAATTTCCCATCTTTTTTTATTATAAAAATATTCTTTGTTAAATCTAATGTTTTTGAACTACGGAGCCTAAAATTTTTTTACATAGTTTTTTCCGCTAAATATCAGAAACTCTTGATTGTACGTAAAATATGGCGTCAAAATTGTAGACCATAAAATTATCTTGAAAACTTTTTTAAAATGTTTCTTCGTTATGCAAAATAGTTCAGTTAAATGGTCCGGATTTTGACGTGAACTGTGTATTTTAGCTTAAGTTCAAGTTTCTGGGTTCACAGCTCCAATCCTCTGGTCTCTATCTTGAAAACAAAAAAAAAGTGAGACACCCCTCCCTCATAGCTCAGAAACCATAATTCCCTCAAAAAAGTTTTGTGTAGCAAACTTATGTAAAATTAAATTTTCAGCAAGTTACAAGCTGTATACATCATTTTGACGTAGCATTTATCATAAAAGCAAAAACCACACTGAAAAGGAGGGATCATCTTTCGAGCGCCACAAATTTTTTTTTTCACATTTAACGTGAAACACGTTTCGAATCTTTTTGAAGACAATTTTGTCACAAGTCGTTTGCGGTATTGATTGTTTTAATCACTGTACATTGGCGGGAGTTATTACATCTCAAATGGGGAAAGTCGCGTGAACAATGCATTTTTAGGCCAAATAATCGGCTTCGAATGGCAAAACTCATGGAGCAATTCGGTAGGCAGGTAGGCATATTTTTATTGCAATGTGTAGTGTGTGTCACTGTGAGCTTAAATTCAAGTTTCTGGGGTCGCAGCCCCAATCCTCTGGGCACTACCATATCTTCGAAACCATGGATCCTGCAAAAAAGTTATGTATGGTATACTTGTGTAGAATTGAATTATCAGCAAGTTGTGCAAACATCATCTTCACGTGGTGTCAATCATAAAAGAGATACACGCCAAAAACGACGCTGGAAAGAGGGAATCATCCTTCGAGCGCCACAACTTCTTTGTTCATCTGCCTGTCTAACGAATTGTTCCGTGAGTTTTGCAATGACAATTCCAATGCCATTGGAATTCGTTATTTGGCCTAAAAATCAGCCGTAATAGTCGTAATCCAGTAGAAAACCAATGAAGATTTAACATTTTAACGACAGCATTTATAGGATAATGCAAGCTTTGAGAAAAAGAAAGATGGTCGCATGAAAACGGAAAGGACGATTTCAGTTGGTCGGTGTAGGAAACTAGTGGACCCTATGAATTACAAGTGCAGAGTAGTTATCATCAGGCCTGATAGAAATGGCAGAAAAAATTGTTATTCATTTAAATATTGTCGAAATAAACAGATAACAAAGTCATCTTACCTTTAATTTACTTCTTGAGTAATATTACCTGAAATATTTCAACCACATAAAATGCTACGGATATTATTTATGTATATTATTCTCACAACCGCTCAAAATTCAGTAGTAAAATCTGATTTTTTAATTTGTATAATTCGATTGTTCGTTTGCTAAAATGCAAAACACTTAAGCTTATTTACGGCAGAATATTTCAACTTATGTAAAGTTTTGATTTCAGCGAGACTAGTTTCGTAATATGCTAAACATTTTTAAGTATATAGTATTCATTGGGCGAATACAAATCAGATGTTGTGAAAATGATATGTAGTAGGAAGTAGTTTGGGAAGTATCTAAGACGTAGAAAATACAACTAGGGTAGGGGGTTAGCATTGGGTTAGTTGGAAGAAATGACGCTTTAAAGCTGGACTTGAAATTTATTTGGGAATGAGAAGTAAGTATGCAAAAAAAAATTGTATTAGCTTTGAACTGTTAAGTATACTTCTATGAGCATATATTTTACCAAGCATTTGCAAGAAAGAGTCATAATCACCTCAGACTGAGACGAAACTATTGAAAAGCTTAGACATTTTTTTTCAACTCGACTAAGTAACAAGATAAAGCTGTTTACAACTATGGTCCATTAACCATATTGTTTAAAATTCCAGCTGCATACTATCAAATGCGTTTAAACACAATGGGGTAGTTTAGTTGTATTTTTTCTTCTTAAAATCAATATTTCAAAATAACAGCAAATCGATTGCTGTTTTGTATGCAAAATAGCAAAAATTGTTAAATAGAAATAAACAAGAATAAATCTATTTATATGTTGCTTATCCGTTCATTAATTAGTTTCGGCCGATTTCAAAGCCATTAACCCATAGTAACCTTGATGAGTTCCATTCGTTTTACCTACATTCATTATGTATGTATGTAACATGCGAAAGCGAAAGTGATAGTAACTTAGTCAAGTTACCACTTTGTTGATGTTGACCAGCAACTGAACGACAACAAAGTTAGTTTGCTTCAAGACGAATATGTGCATGCGTGTTTTGATTTGAGCTTTCCGAAGAAAACAATCGAACTAAGATTAGATTATCTTTGGAAGACTGGTGGGGCTACCAAAATATATGCGACGTCACCCACACTTGGGCGTGTTATATTGTTTTGAGTATTTTTTTGTTTACTATGCACATATCGATAACACTTTCAAGATCATCCGTTTAAAAAATGAATTCATACAAACATACGATTTTTATATTTTATCATCACAAAATTTGTGGATAGTTTTGCATTTGAAATATGTTTCAATCAACATTGTAAATGTGTTTGGTAGAAGGACTACAATGATTTTGATGATAATACCACATGAATCAGACTATTTTCCACTAATTATTATAATTATGCGATGTTTAAGTTCAGATTATCGACAATTTATGTAGGTACAGTACTGATTTATTATCACCCCATGAAAAAAAATTTAAGGACAAAATTTTATTATCCGATTCCAGCTTAACAGGTGGCACCATTTAGTAAAAACCAATTCTCATTCATTCATTCATTTCATGCATTTCAATCATGTAAACTCATTGCATTGAAAAAAGTCATCACTATCAGCACAGGAGCAATCGTACCTACTTTATATTTAATAAATAAGAAATTAATGATTTCATTAGTAAATAATGTAACTTATTTCAGTGCAATACTCGGACAACTATTGACTGTGGACTAATCTATTGTGAATGTCCTAAAACATGCTTATTAACAAAACCATCCATCCCAAAGTGATCCTTAACGTAAATACAACGAAATACACAAAACATTATACGTAATGATTATATATATCGATAACTATTTATAATAACTTCGACACGTTTTACATCATATCTGGTCACGACGACTTGTCAATCAAAACTTGATACAACAATCAGATGGTTTTGACATGACACCTTACTTTAAAATATGTCGACTTTTTTAAATTTGAACTTTTTATACTATATACTTACACACTATAGCTGATAATGAGCTCACCGTTCATTGTGAGCTCAATCTGGCTCATCATGAGCTGCCCGCAACTAAGTAACAGCATTATAATGAGGTACAAAAATTACTGTTGCAGGTGCCATCTATGGGCAGACAAAGTGAATTAGGTGTAATTTTACTTGTCAATTCGACATCTAATGGCAGCGAATTTCGAATAATTTGAAGGTTATTAGTGGGGACGTGCTTTCAATAAGATGTATATATGGGTACTTCTATGTTCGCGTCATAGAAGTAAATCAATCTGCAGTTGTTTTTCATCTTTTTATAGTTTTTGACAGTTCAATTGTCAGTCACAATGAGCTCTTCATAGTTATTTTATTTTTTATTTATTATTATTATTTTATATCTCAATTTGTGCTTATGCAGTCAATCCTTCTATAACGCGATTAATTTGTACCACGTTGTATGGATCCGTGCTAAGAGAAACTTGGAATTAAGACAAGTCAGATTAATTCGTACTGTGTTATATAGAAACTACTGCCGTGTTGCAAAGAATTCATGCTGTACATAAATCAGACCGATTTGTTTTGCACTATATATGCACATTAAAACTTCATAAAAATCTACTGTTTTTTTTGGAAATTCATAAATTTGAACTGCCTAGTTTCCCTAATCCAGCCTTGCTTGTATAAGGCTGAATGTTTACAAACAAGGCTAAGTTGAAAATATGAATAGAATAAGTATCCTCTTAATATATGGACAAGGAGGACAAGGTTGAAGTGTAATCTATGTAACTATGTATATTTAAATAGCACAATCACAATTGATTCAAGTACTTACAAACATATGTGGACAGGATCAAAAAATAAATCAAAAAAATTGAAACACATAAATTTGATACACACATTTTTCCATTTCATAAACTTATAAATGCATGCATGCATGATAATTGATAAAATTGCTTATTAGCACCATGAATACATTTCCAGAGTATCGTAAATAAATCTACAAATTTTGAAGCCAATCTGGTTGGAGGCCAACTTTCCATTAAAATTCTCTTATGCAACAACGCCTTGGTCTACCTTAAGAATCTAAAAATATAAGCGAGTTTCGGTTCAACGCAACGTGATCTCTAAATACATACGAAATGATTTAATTACGAAATACATACTGAAATTAAATCTGATGATCTCTTGTTGGTGGTATCCGATACGAGAGTGTATCATTTCATGTAGTAAACATTGTTAACATCTTGCATTACATTATGCCATTATGTTCCATTAATTTTTTTTAGAAATTTTCAGATTAAAATTTGAATTTATTTAATTTCATTAAAACATTATCATTCAAATTTATATTGTCATTAGTTTCGAGGTCTATTGGAGCATACATAAATAAACAAAATCAAAAATAAAATACCATGTCGATTGCGTAAAATATCTTTCTGCTTGGTGGAGGAAATGATGAGTCAAACTATCTCTATCCTGAACAGTAGCTTAAAGTTCTTGATGATTGCTTGGTAGAGTGGTTGTAGTTTAAAAGAAAAGCACTTTCACATGGTCGAGTTCCGGCAGAATGTTGTGGGCTGCACAGGAAGATATTTCTATTTTCTATCTTTATTTGTCGGCTAAGATTTTTCAGGCAATCTGTGCAAATACCGCGTGTCATCTATTTGTTCTTTTCTTTTCTTGTAGTTTATCGGCAACGTTTTTACTACTTTAAAACAGCATGGAGTTTTGTAGCTCACGAACAGTAATGAGGGTAATTTTTGGGTGGCAGGAGTGTTGTGGGTGTTTTCACTAAATTGATCATCCTTAAGATGGTAAATAGAATTAGGACAGCGTTTTCTCAATGATTTTCATGAATTTTTTTAGTATAAAAAATGAATATAAACTTTGAAAATATTTTATACATATATTTAAATATATGTATACTATAAAAATTTTGAAAAATTTCCTTGAAAAACACCGAAGATATTAGCGACCCCATATTGCAGGTCACAATCTGAGTCAGCATTTTGCGTACATTCTGGAAGCCGCAATTTTCATCTGTAATCAAACGAGGTTGGAATTTACTTTTATTATATGTCTCTCTTCTATATAAACCTAAATGCTATCGAAATTTTTTTTAAAAAAAAACATGATTTTTTACAACTTTTTTGCAAAAAAAATTATTTTAAATAACGATAATATTCCGATTTTAGGTTCATATAGAGTGCAATACTATGAAAAAAGTAACTGCCAATTTACAAAACGATTGGTTGAAAACTTTTCAAACTAGCGTGTACGCAAGCTTAAAAAAAAGTCGTTTCGAGAAAAACGCGTTTCAAAAAATAGTAGCGCTCGGGGCCTGAAGGAGAGCTACTCACTTTAAAGGCTTATAACAATAGAACGAGTCGGAATTTTAATTGAAAATTTTGGGAACATATTTTTCAATAGTTTTACTAACAATTTATGAAATAAAAAAACGACGCTGTATATGGAGTAATACACAAGTCACGTCAATATGTACTCAGGTTTTGGTTATTTGTTTTTAAATTTGTTTTTCTCGAAACGCATTTTTCCGGCTTGCGTGCATTATATCTAAGCGAATTTTCAACTGATGTTCAAAAACCAAATATTTTTTAAATTTTTATTAAATTTGCGTATAACTGAACCTGACATAGGAATAAAAAAATTCCCATTTAGAGTTTTTTCTATGACAAAAGCACGAAAAAGTTTTCAATTTTTTTCAAACACGTCAAAAAATTTCACTTTTCCAAATTTTCACTCAAAGCTTGATTTATCGAGAAGTTATACATACAGATAATATGAAAAAATGCTTGGATTGCTTTCACATCAAAATTGTGAACTCCAGCATGCTCGGCAATAAGAGACTCAGACGACAGACTTTCATGAAGATCAGCTTCTAACTTTACGAATTCTGATGATAATCACTTGAAAAAATTATGAGATGTAGTTTCAAATATGAATCAAATAGCCTATTAATTTCAATTTAGTTCTAATCATTTCTTCCCCTACAAAAAAAAATCACGAAAACAGCGTTAAAACTAGGCCTGTGATTTTCTCTCTTAAACGTAAACGTCGGTATGGGAAAGAAATTTGTAAAACCAAAGACAAATAATCGTATAGATGTCTATTCTATCAAAAAACGCCGATCCTAATTTTTATTATTATTTTTTGGAACTGTGTACGTTAAAAAATTGCTATTCTTTGTGCAGGCTGTTGAAATCTCGCTGATTTGTGTCCTAAACAAAAATTAATAACCTGCTTTATTTACTCATTTTCGGGCATTCCCCGAAAATTCAAATTGAAATAGTTAAGCTGTTGGGACGATTACTCTTTTGTGGGCACCCAAACGGGAATCAATTGAGTGATTTTTGCATCGTATGTTTCAAAGATGTGACTTTCGTTCAAGAAAACACATTGATGAGGTTTATTTGTCTGTGATAAAGTCGTTTCATAAGCATTGAATTCGTCGTTGGATCTGTAATCTGATATAAATTGATTCTGTTAGGTTAGTATCCTCAAGATAAAATTCATGAAGGGCAGTAAAAGGGTTCAATATCAGAATGGGCCTATCTTAGCCTAAGTGAGCCGTTTATTGACAAAGGGGGCTGCCACTACAACCAAAATGGTTCAATTGTTTTAGAAAATGAGATAAACATAAAATTGTAACGTAGAACTTTCCTAAAAAATCTTAAATTTTGACTCATACTCCTCTTCTCGCCTATCATAGAAATATGGGTTATTTCTTCATTCGAAAATCGAGATAAAGAATAACTTCCTTGAATATATAAACTCTAATTAGCCCTTGAAGACGACTCATCTTATATCCTGAGAGCCAAAATATATTTTGCTTTACAGATAATCTCTTTAGCGTTATTCATTCTTTCAAGTTTTTATGTTGGATTCATGAGTCAAAAACAAAACTAAAATTTTGATTTGGATATACGGCTTCCATACAACGCAATTTATTATTGCTTTCCAGGAGTAGATTTCTATAAAAGGATACTTTGCGAACTCTCATTGTGACACCCTATTTGTTTACGTGCGGCGGTAGACATTCATATAAAGTCTTATTTCAATTCTATGAATTTTACCCTGTGGTAGGTTGTAGGTATTTCTGAGAATAGATTGTAAAGCAATTATGCCGATGAAGCTTTCAAGTGAGTACGATCTTATTAGCTGAATACTGTTTAAATTAAAGTATTTTAATGTTTATTTAGTTGGTAGATGTGTTTTTTTGGCTTCGCGGTAATTAAAATGCAACAATACTATTATTTATTCGTGTAAAATATCTTAATAAATACACACATATCTGTTTATACAGATGATGAGATTGTCTATTTAACTTATTGCTGATAATCATTTCCAATGGAATTGGGTAGATACTTTAATTTGAAATGTGTTTCGAGTGCATCAATTTTTTTAATGGGGTTTTACAACAAACTTAGAACGAACGTGTCGAGTTACAATTATCGTGTTCTTCAACGCATTCATTCTTATTGACTTTTTTTATAGCAAAGAAAACTACTTACTTACACGAAAGACAGTGCACTCCTTGACCTAAATTATTCAAGAGCTAAGTAGTTAGGTGGAAAAAGCACGAATACGAGTAGCGTTTTAAGCAAAAGGCATGTGTGCTTAGGAAAAAGGACCAATTATACTTGGACATGAGCGTACATCAAAGTTTGCTTGGACAAAGGTTGATTATACTCGTAGATAGATGATTGATGAAGTTGCTTTTGTGAAGCAATGTTTCAAAGGGAACAATGTGCAATTCAAGATATTTTTTTTGTATCAAACAGATTATTATAATAGTCGAAGACTAATCTGAGGCAGATGAATGCCTAACTACTTTAAGTCATGTAGATACTTTCTTTTTGGAGAATTATCTAAACTTTATCAAATCCATTTGCCATAAAATATCTTTACTATTACAAAATAATAAAATCTGCACGAAGGTAATTTCAAATCAATAATCATATTTGTTTGAGTATGAAAATCCAAATACCTTATATAGTCTATCTAATATGATGATAAATGCATGGAACCTCGTAGTAAAATCTACTGAAAATATGCCATATTTCATCAAATATGGAGTCAACTATTTATATATGTAGGTACAAGTTAGAACTAATCGATAGTTGCAAAGGAACAAAAATCACCTTCTTACGAAAAACTGACAAATTTTTTAAATACTTTTCGATGTGCGATTTTCAACGAACAAGATTTCACATTTTAGAACCCGAAACAATTTCATCACGAAATTTCTTCAAAAATAATTCACCGATTATTGATCGTCAAGCAAGGTCACCAAATTATTATTATTTTGTATAAATATGTTGGTATTTTTCGAAAAATATTTAAATATATTTATTTTACTCATAATTTTGTGTATGACATCTTTGAGAAAGTTAAGTTTAGTTTAGTGCAAAAATTTTTGACGAGTAATACTGTTACAATTTTTTAGACAACACACAAGATAACAAACAAATCCCAGGCATAATTTTAAGAAAAAAAGGGTGGTTCAACCACGAAGCAAGAATTTCTCTTGGATATGATCCAATACTTAGCTTTTCACAATATTCGAGATCATTTTCGTTAGCAAAATATGGTCGCAAAGTTTATCGAGAATATTTACAATAAAACTGAAACTAAAATTTACATGACAATATTTTATAGCACTTCCTAATTCATTTAGACCTTTTGCTTGTTGTTGCCTTGTTTTAGTTATTTTTCCTAAAATTTATAAACTTTTTCCCAACATATGGTTTACCTCCCATATGTTGATGAACCCTTATGCTTAAATCTGATGAGATAAGCTTATAACATTAGAGAATAAGTTCAAATCAATTGGCAAATAGCCTAAATGTTGTCATATGTGGGAAAGGTTTAATCTCATTGATAAATGCTATGTTAAAATTATGTACATGTAGCATTTTCCCTTCAATTTGGGTGTTTTTCGAATGAAATCTGTTTTTTTCTCAATCAAATTGGTGATTTTCCAAATCAAATTAGTGCTCTTCTAAATTAAATTAGAATTTAACTTGCACAAGGCGCCTATTTGATTTGAAATACACCAATTTGTTTTGGAAACCTTCAATTCGGTTCGAAAAATAACCAATTTGTTTTGGAAAACAGCTAAATTGAAGGGCAAACGCTAAAAATAAAAATCGTATAGCTTGTATAGTAAATCAATTTATTTTGCGGGATTTTCTGAATTTCACCAATGAAAATTTTAATTGATAATAATTGAAAAAAATTAATAATATTATCGAAATTCTTTTGAAAATTCTGGGATTTTCTGTAATTATTTCAAGATATGCACCTAATAATTTAGTATTTGTATTTGTTTTTCGAGATATTCTAGCTAAAAAGACTATCCAATCCGTAGCTATCGATACAACCAAATTATCAATTCGTAAGCACCTAAATCATCCGTAAAAAAGTTGATAGAGCACACTATAGGAAGAACAACGCATATTACATCGTTAAGCCCTGAATTGTAGAAAAGATACGCAAATATAAGTAGACCACGGAAAATACAGAAAAGGACAATACCATCCAAAATAAAAAGAAGCGACAAGAGTTGGGACGAATTTGAAGCCCGATCCCAAACCCGCACATCAGAAGCTTTGTGGAAGCTCGGTTCTCTAGCTAGAAATGAAGCAGCATGAACAATCCTTTCACAATCTAGAATAACTTCAAGAGGAACTTATGAAAATCGTTTACAGCCAAAAAAGTACTATATTTAAAACACTGGTTTTATTTATGGTTATATTTTTGATAAGGAACTGTTGATTCATTTCTTTGTAAAACACCTTGATTTATCAGTAGCGTGGTCCAGGTGATAGAGCGTTTGGTTACTAAACCTGGGACAATGGGTTTGACTTCCAACCCTGGCAAGTGAGACTGAGTATGTTTAATAAAAAAGCTGGGGTTATCTAACAGCTGTGGCATGTGTGAAAGAGTAAAATAAGGATACCTTCTTCTCCACCATAGTGCTTTCCCACCGACAAGGATATGTCCTGCTGCTTAGGGTTACCCCCGGAGCCAGGGCGATATAATTTTTTAAAAAACTGCCGATAGACTTGTCTCCCGCTCTGTACCGGCCGATAAGAAAAGATGCGAACTGCTTGTTAACTTTATCTAGAAGCAAGCTAAACCCATTTATACGTTTCATACTAAATAATTGTAATTCAGCAAAGAAACATCGTAAAAGTGTTCAAACAAATAATAATAATTTTTCGTTTAATTGCATATTCAATTATGTTTTGTTGTGATATTTTGACTAAATATTTTTCGACTTGAGACCAGTTTAATTGGAATATTTACATACATTTAAGTTCCACGCAGCTAAACATTACATACGAACAAGACTAACAAAAACAACAACCTACAGCACCAACGAATAAAGTAAACAAGTCTTTCTAGTATCTCCCTCGGTTTAATCTTTTGTTTACAAAATATGTCTCGCCTCATGCAGAAGCCACTCATCCATCTGGACTATTTTTAAATGTAAATACAGATATAAACAATTCATATTTTTAAATCATAATGTGGGGGCATGTATGCTACTATAGTGTCCTGTTGGACAGCTCCTATCATCGACATGTTTTATGATTTTTGAGGTCGTACAATCTTTCTTGGCGGTTCATTAATATACATAATAATAAATTTTTCAAGATGCGATTTGTATGAAAATCGTTAATTTGAATTTGATTTTTTTATATAAGGTTTTATTATCAATAATATATTTATAATCAATTTAAAGCATACGAAATGTTCTACAGAAAAGTTTAAAAAACAGATGAACACAGCCACTCTGCGGCGAGGATTTTACGAGTTGATTTTGTGTAATTTTGGTTTGCTGAATACGAAAATACAGTGCGTTTTACAAAAACATGTCGCTAAAAAACAATGAAAAACACTATGAATCGTTTAGATTATATTTATTGCTTCAACTACATAGGAATACATTTTTCCCAATTATGCCAATAGGGAATCCAGTCGCCGTTGTTATCAATTATCGCCTGATATCTTTTCGTGCAACTCTGACTTGATTTCTGTGCGTATTTCATAGTAAACCCTTGCCATATCCTAATGAGGGCCCGCGTGAGTTCCAGCTGAAACAGAGACAGCTCCGATGTTTAGCATCGTTGTCTTCTTGCAGAATTTAATCGCGATTGTCGGTTCCATACAAACTCGCAGCAGATTTTTAGCAGCAACCATTTTTATAAAGTTTAATCATTAATTCAACATTCAGGGTTTTCATAAAAACGATTAGCTTCCCGAGTCCCCTTTCCGAGAAGCATCCGCAAACGTGCACCTTTGCCGTGTGTTTCACTGTACGCCGCAAAATTCTTTCATCATTTTTCGTCCAGGCTCTGTTCCAGTAATTAAATAAAACAAATGAAGATTCATCAGTAAAAATCACGATGTTTCAATCAATCGATATGCTTTTCGGTCAACAACGGCCTCACAATTTCCGCCTTATCGTACTATTTGATACATTAATTCCTTTGCTCAGTAGTTTCTGTCTCGTATTCAGTAGACTCAGTGCCGGATTCTTCTCAAACAAGCTACAGATGACCTTATCCTGCCTTTTAGAGGTCGCTGTCTTTAGACCTCTATCAGGCTTATCGTCAACATTACCAGACTCTTTAAAAACCATAATCCACTTCGTAATGAACGAGACAGACGTTTAAGTATATCTTGCAGCCTGTGCGAAAATCATTCTAGTTCCTTTTGGATGACTTATTAAGAACTCTGCTTCAAACCACCTATTATACATGGCACTCATCATCATCATGGGATCCCTTTACGATCGGGATAAGTTTATCGAGTTCTGTGCACTGATGAAAATCGTCCAGCCACATTGAATGAATAACAAGGCAAAGAAGTAAATTAAAATTTTCTTCTCATGCACAATTTTTGGAACTTATCTATGAGAACGGGTTACAAAAGTTTAGCCCCAAAAAAAACAGCAATTCCACGTACATGTGTACGTGATCTATACGCTTAACTTCCTTATTATTCGTGTTTAAATTATTGTGTGTATTCAGAGGGCGAAGGACTAACAGACGATAGCCTTTTATAGTGCTTTTACTATACTCTTAACAGCCGTTTCTATTTCTTTGAATATGCAAGTGAAGTGTCGTTCTCAGTGGCGTACCCAAGGGGGGGGGGGGGGTTACGGGTTCAAACCCCCCTCCCCCTGGGTAAACAAGTTTAGCCTCGTAAATGAAACCAGACATGCAATCGGGCTAAAGTCTGCCAGAATTATTTTTGGAGGACTCCAACTTTGACCGGTGGAAAAGTATGATTAAGTATGATTACATAATTATATCTTCATATCTACACCGAAGCACTAGCAAACGTACCTAGTCAAGACTTCAAAAATATGAACCCCCCCTTATCAAAATCCTGCATACGCTACTGGTCGTTCTATTTAATATTGAAAATACGCGTGAGGCAACTGTTCTCTTAAATCATAATTTGTAATTTTTCTTCTATTCGTTTGACCAAAATGTTTTATAATGCCTTATACAATTCTGAATTTCACAACGAATTCTCCAGCAAATAGTAATAGAAGAACATTGTCCTTTCTTGACTTTTTTTGTGTGAACCATTTTCTCCACAAATAATAAACGAGCGACCCCCCGTACAATTGATAAGTAGCCTTTTAGATGTCAACATTTCGCCTAATTTGAAATAAAAGAAAAACATCGATTAAGCAGCAGATAAGTCGAAATTAGTTTTTTTTTGTTTCATTGATTTTGGATAAGCTAATTAGAAGTACTGATGGTTGTAGCATTATCGATTACAAAGTATTATATATGCATGTGCACTCATGTCTGTATCATTAAGCATTATATACAAAGTATTATATGCATGTTGAGCTCATGCCAAGTATGCCAATACGAGCTATGCCCGCGTGGATACATGATCTTGCGATGCGTCCATAAATTACGCAAGGCCAAATTTTTAAATAATAGACCCCTCCTCATTAATTAATTTAATAATTATTCTTTACAGGGAATTGTGCAATATATTAATCAAAATAACTGCAATTTACTTAAAATATAATCAAAAATAATCATTGGAAAATAATATTAAAAGTTATAAAAAATATTAAAATTGGGTTCAAGGATTGTTATTCCAATCACCAAGAGATTATGTTAGTGGTGCATTTCAATTTTGGCTATCAATGCATCTATTATTAATCGACAAATCTAAATCTTCAAATTTGCGGAGAATTCGACCGTCGCTGAGGTTTTTGGTATTGAAAACTTCAGACAGACTCATCTAACAGAATTTAGAGTGCATATAATATATGCATATGTATGCAAAATCAGTATATAGAAAAATGATTTCACCCCTTCGTCCCTCACATAAGAAAACATGATACCACTTCCCCCCCCCCCCTCTTTTCGTCTTACGTATGTTCAACAGTTGCGGTTTCAAAACATGAATTTGAAATTATGGATGCCAAAATATTTATAAAAGCTCTTATGATGGAAGAAAATCACAGAAACTACATCATTCTCCTTGAAACCCGAAGGAAAACTCGATGAAAATATAGTTGAAGCAGTTTTTTTGCATTCACGCCTATTTGAATTCGATTTATTTTTCTTGCCGTGGATAAACTCTGTTTAGGAGCTCTGCATTTCTTTGACATTCATGTCAGAGTGGTGAAAATGAAAATATCAATCAGTGACATCCATTGCATATGGTAACATCGATTATTACCTTGTTTTGATCCGTAATTTTGTTCGAATTACGTTCCAAAGATAATTTGAAAATGTATGGAAAAATACGTGTTGAACTCGATAATGGTCAAAATCACGTACGGCCCCAAAAATATTTAGTTTTGCGCAAATGTTTATAGCAAGAAACGTTGTTGGGACCTTTTGTTATGTTTCCTTAAATTGCTACTTGACACGTTCGTTGCCGAAGATGACTCAACCCAGGGAGGATCAACTGAGGGAAAGGGGAAAATAGTTTATTAATCCAGTATCTGATCGACGCGCTTGCCCCGTCTAAAATTGTTCAAGCCGTAGAGTGACAGTCTTCACTCTACGGCTTAAACAATTTTTCGCAAATCAGATTGTTTTTTCAAAATTTTAAAGGTTCTATGCTATGCGTGTTTGCATTCAGACCAAGTCTCTGACTAGACATTTTGAAGCATTTTGACTACGTTCAGCATGTCGAAAATCTTTAATTTTTGAAAACAGATCGTTAACTGCAGGATTTTCATGTTGTATGCAACATTTTCCAAGGTGCAAAGTGCAGCGCGAAAAATGAACTAAATTAAATATCCACAAAATGCAAATCTACTTGGGCAAATCAATGAAAAGGCTTGCTTCCCTTACCATTTATGGTCTTTTGATGAGTTGCTGATTGAAATGAAAATTCTTGCTACGATTTTTCACACCTTGCTACAAATATTTATTAGAACCGGCCGAGAATCTTGTATCTAAAATTTTCGCCTTGTCAATCACAGATTTCACTTGCTTCGAGTTGAATTTGGTGAGCTGCAAGTCAGTCTCGCGATTAAATGGTCGTCTGGGCTGATCATCACCTGTATTGTCCTGCAATTGAAGTGGATAACAACATGATACTCATTCGATTCGCTCTGAACGCTCACCTTTTCTTTTTTACGCTTCTCAGTGTGGAGATCAAGCAGAGATTTGTCCCTTTTACTGTCTTTTTTCAATTTTTTCGCAATGCGTTCCTGTTCGTGATCACGCTTCTTCACCGACATACGTTCTGCATCCTCTTTTAGTTTCCGCTTCTGATCCTTTTCGTTCCGCTGACCCTCGGCTTTTCGTCGCTTGTCCTCGGGGGTTTCTGTCCAAGCGGATCTGTTGATGAAAGCAAATTTTGGTAACGGCATGAAATGTCGTGCGCATTGTTTCGTACTGGTCGCGATCCCTTTCGCATTTTGAGCTCGAGAATTTCGTCTTCGTGATGCCGCTTCTGATGATCATCTCCGGCGGAATCAGCATCCATTCTTCCCGTTCGTCCACGGTGCAGGTGGGTTTGTTGGCGTTCGACAAGTGCGACAGCTTCAGCTCGAGCGCTCGTTGCTCCAGCACCAAACTTGTGACGGAAACTTTGTTCGGCGGCAGCGGTCCTACGCAGTCGTCGCTGGACGAGTCGCTCGAGTCCTGCTCGCGTCGGAATCCTGACGGCAAAGCGGGTCCGAGTATTCTAGCGGCACTGCTGGAGTTCGAGGCTTGTTGGCTGCCCGCTAATTTGGGAGGAAGTGCAGGTCCAAAGGCTGCATCTTGATGATCTTGGCTGGTGCTTGATTCTGGGTCGCGGCGATCTGACTCAACTTGTTGTTTCTCCTTAGGCGTCGATCCGCTTCCGGATCCGGTTGTGCTGCTGGAAGCTGCAGGAATAGTCAGCCCACAGGACTCATCTTCTTTTGTGCTCATCGTCCTTGATGTTTATGTGCGCCGCAGTGAAATTGTTCGTGAATTAACTACGTCAACTTCGCACCAAACAAAACTAGGGGACAAACGTCAGACTGGCAGCTAGAGAAGACGTGTGAAGCTTCCTCCTAGTGGTGTTTGTCTAGGATATTCTGACATTTAGATAGGGCAAGTCGGTCTGAAGGGAAAAACTCTACCGAGAGAACAAGATTTATCTATTCAGTTTGTTTACATTGCGTCTTACGATGGAATGAAATCCACATAACCAAATTTTGCCCGGTTTTCGCTGGGATTATTCCTCAAATACATGTTGCAGTACGCATTAGACAATCGCATCTCAAGAATTCATGTCGTGGGCACCTTAGCGACGACCCTTGAATATTGAAACAAAGCGACCGAAGGTAATAAACATTGGGAAGGGAAGTCATGCTGCGCCATTCGCGCCCTTCTCGCTCACACACTCATTGACAAACAATATCACACTACGCCACGGGCTCTTGCCTGCATATTTTAGAACACTTCGTCGTGGTTGCCGCGGTCGTCAGTCTTCGTTATCGTCGCCATCTTAGTTGCGTGCTGTCAATTTTCGGTGTAGTGAATGTAATTCGTGTCAAAAACGCAACAGGAACGACGTCAAAAGCCGCGCAACATCGCCCTCGCACAATCGTCCAGCTCGAGTGCCAGGAAATCCATGTGAGAAATGTTAAATGTCGATGCAAATGATAATCGATTGAGCGTAGGTTGGCAGGAAAATTTTTTCGCCCGAAAGCAGGGCGTAGTGGTGTGCGTGCGAGCATCGGAGTACGATGTATCGACTAGGCGAGAGTGTGAAATCTGACGCATGGCGAGAGTGTGTTGTAATGGTAGTGGTGGGCGCACGAGGGTGATTTTTTGTTTTGTTGGGTTGTTTTTCCTGTTAGTAAATACATTCGTGGTGAGCTCTATCCCTTTCAATCGCACGGTGACTTGCGGATATGACTGTTTCGTTCTGGTACATTCGCGCTTAAAAAAATGATTTTTGACATTAGCTTGGCCGGATGGGCTCGACGACATCAAAGTAGCCGCGGCGAATTCTTGTGGTCGCCGCTTTGTTTCAGCGCGCTTAGGCGGGATTTGGGTTGTGGGTAGAAATGCTAGCTAAATCGTCGTTCCCGGTTCCATACCAGTGAAGGGTTAATGGTAAGAGCGCTTGGCGGCGGCGACCAGTGTAAATGACCTTCTCAATGACGACAATCGGGTTGGGTAAACACGCCGGTTAGCTGGGATGGGACGGCGTTTTGGAAGCAAAGTTTGGAACGCTAGTGAAGCAACCTTTGCAGGTTGATTGGGACGTTCTACATCGTGTTTAAAACAAAAGATCTAATATCAAATGCAAAGTAGAAAACCGCTTAAAATTCGACAGGAGTCGTTCGTTAGAAAAGCCTTCCAAACATTCTATTCATTTGATGCAGTTGGGTGGAAGCTAACACTTGAGAGGCGTTAAACATTCGTCCAATGAAACCAGGGCTGCAGAGTCAACCTGAACTCTTTACAATTCGGATTTTTTATTTGAAATTCCGGCTGTTATTTTAATTCCATCTCCAAATTAACTTTCTACATAATACATAAACTGAACTCCCGACTAGAATTGATCTCTGTAAGATCCAGAACATGGCATGCCTTCTCGAGAACAAGTGAGGTCAAGACAAAAATCAGGCTTTCCTGATTAGAACAACGTCAGGATCAGAGCGCGACATCCAGACCATAAAGTTTTGGTGGGGGTTTCTGCAGTCGGCTGTATTTGGCGCGCTCGAAATCGTAAACTATCAATCCTTCAAAAAAAAATCCAAAAACTCAACCGGAAATGGTCTTGGCATTTTTCTCGTATGATCAGCGGTTTCTGAGATAATTGCCAAAAAAAGTTTAATTCCTTATGCAAAATATTGTCTTAAAATTTGTACATTATTGATCCCAAATCTACAACGACCGTAATGGGCTAATTTGACTGGTTTGTAAGCTACAGTCGATAGTTTACAAATTCAGTGTGCACGGCTGAGTCTGAGGTTCGATCCCCGACCCGTCAGATAGATTCCAGCCCAGAATAAGGCTGAGGCTCCATGTACGATTCCAAATCGGTTTCGGTTTGTTTGTTTTTAAGAATGAACGTCATAGCGGCGCGACCTTTTCTTATTTTGCATGTTATCTATATGAGAACCGGGCGACCCTGCGTCCACGTCCGATTCGATCAAGAACGCCGGTTTTACGACCCGTCTGGTTCATAATGACCCGGGTGGACGTTCCGATTCATAATCAGAACGAAGGCGCTTCCTTCTCGCTCATTTACATGCTTTCGCCATAAGATCGGATGGCACCCGGCTCCACGGCCGGTTTTCTGAAACCGATTTTCTGTATGCGCATGCGTTGTGGTCATTCGTTAAAAGGCAGTGAACGGAGAAGGCCATGGAGCAGCTGATAACGGCAGTTGGAAATAATCCGGTAATATGGAGTATTGCGGAGAAAGATTACCACAACAGGGAACTTTATGATGCAGCGTGGAAGAATGTTTGCGAGAAGTGGGCCCTAGTGCCAGAATTCATCCATTTTAGGATTTTAGCACTGACACCATCAACAACGCAAGACAGATGTTTTCACGTTGAGCACCGGCACGAGAATGAACACTAAACAAACAATCTGATTCAAGAGCCTCGCACGTTCTTATTTCAGATATGGAATCGGACGTGGAGCCTTGACGCCCGTCGTTCTTATTGTTTACGCATTCCAAATAATAATCGGTTTGGAATCGGACGTGGAGCCTCAGCCTAAAGATGTTTTCTCAAAGTGAAGGAAAAAATCACGACAAACGAGACACCAAATCATGTGAACTGCTACTATTTTCTGTGTATGTGCTTACATTCCTGGTCAGAAATATCTTATCAGTAACTGATCAGGTTCTGAGTATTTCGGGCATGCCTGATCAGGTTCAGGCAAACTTCTCTGTGTAATTTTCAATTCAAACATTTTTCAATGAAAATTTATTCCACCTCACTTCAAAATCACAGGTGAATAGCTCAATTAAAAAAGTTAAACTAACGATTCACAATGAAGAAAATTAAAAAAAAAATCTATTTAAATTTATTCTCAAAAATGAATTAGCCGCAACTAAATACGCTTTCATTGATTTTATCATTTTTAGTGCGGAGGTCCTTAGGTACTAGATTCGGTGATAGGTGACTATAAAAGCAACGCTTCTTATTACCTCAGGGTATCGATAGATAGCTTCTTTTATATGCAAATTGTAATAGATGCGTGATCAATTTAGTCATGGTAGAATGCTTTATAAGTTTCTATTTTAATTTTTTGCTGTTTTATGAATAATTTATCGATTGTTAAATTCGGTGTCGAAGTTTTTACAATCAATATCAACTCCGATTCTAGCTTTGAATCCAATTTTTAAAAAAAAATGGGACTTTGGCTCCAAGACTCTGACTCCACTCCACAGCCCTGGTTAAAGCATAAATCGGCTTGAATCAATCAAACATGACAGCTCAAATGCTGGGCACAAATTTACAGCTATATATATTCAGAAATAGGTATTTTACGCTTCTCAATGCGCTCCAACTCGAACATCAAAATATTCGAAAGCAGGACCAAACCACTTTTTGCGGTGAAAAAATTACTACAAACGTTTTTCGAAGCAGAAATATTTGACTCCAATAATTATAAAGGCTGGTTCTTACAATATAATGCACCAAGAGACGATTAAGAACTTTCTGGCTCAGTATTGGCTACGAATTAAGTTTCACAAGCCAACATGATCAGCAAAATGAAATTAGTCGTCGTGGCGTATAAGAGGCAAAAGAACAGAGATCCTTCCATCTAGAACGGACAACAAAACCAAAGATGCATACTCATGGTTGACACCTTTTCGGATGCATACATGGTTCGTAAAGAAATATAACATTTGTGGAAAAGTGTCTGAGAATTATTTGTTGTATACAAGCGGAAGGAATTTCATATCAGATTTAGGTCAGAAACATGTAAATAATATTTGATTAGCTAGTAAGTTGTACATAAGCAATACTTTTGTATAAAAGAAATGGGAATCAATCAATAAAATAACATTCATACTAGAGAATTTGGACTGCCTACATCGGCATCCTTTTCTTTTGATTATTCTTTGCGGCGCTTGCGCTGTATTAGGAATATAGGCAGCTCACGCATGCCAACAGCTTTGGCGCTAGACGCCGATATTTAGATAAGTCCCTCCCTCTGGGAGTTAAAAAAACACAAACACATCAAACAAAGCGTATTTTATGGCGATCCTGCCAACCTATTTCATATGGCTAATCACAGAAAATTTGAATAGGGCTCAAATTGTGCAGAACAACACAACAAGGCAAACTATTAACTTAATTCATGGTGGAAAACGTTTTGATCGATCAAATTTTAAAAACTCAGAAAGACCTGTACAGAAAATAAGGCAATAGGTCAAAATAAGATTTCAATAATATGGAAACATCAAAAATAACGTGCAAACACACTAATGCTTCAGTTGACTGTACACTGTAGTGTTAGGGAGGAAGAATTCCCATTTTATGGCAATTTGAAGATGAACTAACGAGAACAAGGGGGAAAAAGAAATTCGAGTCATTTTATGGGAAAATGCGTCAGGAACTTCAAAATATGTTTTACTTCAAAATAACCAAAATAGCAAAAAAATTCTAAATGAGAAAGAATGTTTGCAAATATTGGGTTGGGGAAAGAAATGTCGTATTTTGTCAATAAATGGCGACACTTGAACATATCTTGTGTTGTACTTATCGCATCGGGTCATACTCTATGGCGATTTGAAGAAGACAATCTGTGCTACAAGTGTCTCTTTGACAGTGCTGTGATCGTACGTTTCTGTCTCAAAGATGGAGGCCACCAAGCAAGAAATTCGTCATATTTTACGTTTTTACTACCTGAGAGGTAAAAATGAAACGAAGGATGCCGAAAAAATTTGTGAAGTTTATGGGCCCGATACTGTAAAGATTCGCACAGCACAGCGTTGGTTCGATCGATTTCCTTCTGGTGTAGTGGATGTCGAAGATACACCCCGTACGGGTAGGCCAATCGTCGTAGAAACCGATAAAATGTCGAAATCATCCAAGTAGACCGGCATGTGAGTGTTCGCTCGATTGGCCAGGAACTGGATATAGACCATAAAACCGTTTAGAACCATTTGCAGAAGATGGATTCCAAAAAAAGATGGATGTTTGGGTGCCACACGAGTTGACGGAAAAAAATCTCTTGGACCGAATCAACGCCTGCGATGCACTGCTGAAACGGAACGAACTCGACCCATTTTTGAAGCGAATGGTGGCTGGTGATGAAAAGTGGATCACGTACGGCAACGTCAAGCGAACAAGATCGTGGTCGAAGCGCAGCGAGCCGGCCCAATCCGTCGCCAAGCCCGGATTGACGGCCAGGAAGGTTTTGCTGTGTGTTTGGTGGGACACTATAAGCTGCTCAACTATGGCCTGACCCTCAATTCGGTCTTCTACTGTGAGAAACTCGACCGTTTGAAGCAGGCGATTGACCAGAAGCGGCCAAAATTGGTTAATAGGAATAGTGTTCTATTTCACCAGGACAACGACCGGCCTCACACATCTTTGATGACCCGCCAGAAGCTACGGGAGCTCGGATGGGATGTCCTATCGCACCCACCGTATAGTCCGGACCTGGCACCAAGTGATTACCATCTCTTCCGGTCCATGCAAAACGCTCTTGGTGATACTAAGTTGGCCTCAAAAGAGGCTTGCGAAAACTGGCTGTCTGAGTTTTTTGCAAATAAGGAGGGGGGGGGGTTTATAAGAGCGGGATAATGAAGTTGCCTTCTAAATGGCAACAAGTTTGCGAACAAAACGGCGCATATTTGACTTAAATCGGATAATTCTCAGTATGTTAAATAAAGCGTCAAATTTCGATCACAAATGCGACATTTCTTTTTCCCCAACCCAATATATGAAAATTTGACAAGGAGAAAGCACGATTTCGTCCTCAGATATGGACGAAATTCGACACATAAGTAAAAGACTTTAAGGCAATTCAATCCTTAAAATATTAGACGGAAACACGGGGGGGGGGGGGGATTTCAAGAAAAAGCGCTTTAAAGTTTTTTTGCGTCGCTTGTCCATTAGTAAGATTTTACAGCAGACAGGAAGTGGTGCAGTGTAGAGAGAAGTGCGCCTTGCCCGCAATCATGCGGTCGTGTGTTCGATTCCCGTTCGGTGTTGTTAATTTAAAAAAAAAAATTATGAATGTAATTAGTTTTAAGGTAAATCAACAGTTTGCAACTACAAACTCATTTCTTTTCAGAAATTAGTTAACTATTTGTTCATTTAGATACGTTAATTATACCCATTGTTGGGCGAATGGATAGTTAAATATTGTAATCCACGCAAAATCATAACTGATGATAGGATCATCCATTGTTCTTAGAAGTAACTCTGCGATTTCTTCGTGTCGCAATACCAATTTGGTAAGAGCAAAAAACTAGGTGACACCCACCCTGACTATCTATAAATGCGATGGTGGTATTGAATAATTGCGGCATATACTAGATACCAGGAATGAATTTTTTTAAGACTACTGTGCTCGAAACGAACTTCTCACGCGATCGATTTGAAGCCATCGTAAATTTTGAAGTAGACGCAAACTAATAACACTGGACAACAAAAAATTTATTTGTTTTTTGCCGTAGTTCGGTACTGGTTTTTTTTATACCTTGGCCAGAGATAACTTAAAATATGTGTGTGAAAAAAAATAGAAACACTCATTTCCGCGGAAATATACATTTATTTAAAAAAAAGAAACAACTTATTTTTTAAGGGAATCAAGTTTAAAAAAACTATTCTGTAGGTTTTTTGTTCGTTTTGCGCGTCTCTTATAACTATACGATGGATGATCTCATTTTAGTGTCCAAAATAAATCTGCAAGCATTCTCGGTGACCATTTTCCTTGATATCGTTTTTACATTGTCATGATGTCTTGATGGAATCTTTCTCCGTGTTCGTCGCTCACTGCACCTAAGTTTTTGGGAAAAAGGTCGAGATGGGAATGAAGGAAATGAATCTTTAAGGACATATTACATCCTAAAGCTTTATAATCCTGTAGTAGTTTAGAAACCATATCTTCATAGCTTGCAGACTTTCTATTTCCCAAAAAAATTGTGGCCACTTCAACAAAAGAAAGCCATGCATTTTTTTCTTCTGTGGTTAATTTTGCAATAAAATTAGAATCCTTCATTATCTTCCTTATATCTGGCCCGACAAAAATTCCTTCTTTTAATTTAGCTTCACTCAGTCTAAGAAATAATGTTTTTAAATACAGAAAACATTCTCCATTTCTATTCATGGCTTTAACAAAAAAATTTATGAGACCTAATTTGATGTGCAAAGGTGGCAAAATAATATTGTTTGCTTCTACTAAGGGGTTTTCAGTCACATTCCTTTGTCTTGGAATTAAATTAGTCCTCATTGGTCAATCCTTTTTTATGAAGTGTTGACTTCTAGCTCTACTGTCCCATTCACATAAAAAACAGCAATATTTTGTGTAACCTCCTTGCATCCCGATTAATATTCCAACAACTTTGAGATCTGCACATATTTTCCAAGAATTACGTTGGTATTGAATTTTCTCGAGTAGGTTTTTAATATTTGCATAAGTTTCTTTTATGTGAATGCCATGTGCTAAAGGTACATATGAAAAAACATTGCCATTATGCAGTAAGACTGCTTTTAAACTTAATTTTGAAGAGTCAATGAATAGTCTCCATTTATCTTACATTTCCGAGCCAGGCTTTTGCTCATGTAACACTAGTATCAGTCTTATTTTTGTTACTAAGATCAATTTATGATACTTTTTTCGAGATACCGTCATAAATTATGTCAAATCTATGGTTTATTATTTATTTAGATATTTCGATGTAATATATTGTTTAAATTATTTTTTTTTGGTAATATTTATGCATTAAAGTTACCGAAAATATATAATTAAAGTAACGGCAAAAAGTCGTGTTGTCCAGAGGAATACGAGGCTTGACAAAAGAGTTAAAAAGGCGCTTTTAAAAGAAAATTCTTGCGTTGCAATTATCGCGACCTATTCAACAGCAAAAAAAAGAGATCAAAAAAAAATTCGAGGTGTTAATCAAAATTGCTAACAGTAGCCGACTAGGGTTAAAAATTATTTCACGTGTCTACCAGACCCGATGTCACTACTTGGGCTATGCAATTTGAACGTCTTCAGTAGAGGGCTAAGGAAATAAGCTAGCTATCGTCAAAATCCAACCAAATGAACTGAGGATCGTGGTTTTAATTACCTTTCGCGGTAGATTAATTTGGCTTATCAAAAAGTGGAAAAATTAAAATTGAATTAAGTCTGTAGAGCTCAAAATAAATAAATTGGCCTTATCTAGTTTGGAAATGCGTACTAAATTTATTAGAATACTAAATAAATATTACTAACTGAAATTTTTGAAATTTGGAATATTAAAAACCATTGAACGATAAGCAAATCACTTTGTTGTGTGAAGCAATGATTCATGCAACACGTTTCAATAGAATTGTTCTGTGTCATATGTTCCAAGAATCATTGCACCCACTGTGCGGGGCATAGTACTCGCGAATGTCGTGGCAGAATTTTGCGCGCTTCGCATGAACAGAACGGCGTCGCACACATCACCCATAGCGTGCATACACACGACCAGCATTGGCATGAGTGGTGTGGCTGGTTGTCATTATGACATTCTGCTGGTTTGCTTTGACATTTCACACAATCGCCTTATGTCTGGTTTTGTTTTTGCATTTTTAGCATTGTTTGTTGTCCGCAAAGTAAATTTTCCACTAGTAAATCTTGCAAATTTCTATTTGCACGCGTTGGAGCGTAGTTTTGGATCGCAGGTGAATGTTCGAATCCCGCAAAGCACGCGGTAAGTGGGAAGCACACAAAACGGTGGGAAGCCGTAAATCGGTCATCAAAAACACCACGGCAAAAGTAGTGGAAAAATCATTCAGGGCTGGTTTTTTTGTTGTTGCTCGCGAAAAAGTACAAACCCGATCTGCTCGTTTCGTTTGGCATTTTAATTGCGACAACAATAGCATGATTCCTTTCGCGATGCTATCTTTCCGCATACGAGAACAGTTTTGTGGCTGTGGATGGCGTGTTGGGTCTCAGCGATTTTATTATTATTACATTGATGTAAGCGAATTGCCAATGGGACGCGGCTAATGTATTCAGTAAGCAAATTACGGCGACGGGAAATCAATTTTCCCGGGTCGCAGAATGGCAGCATTGAGACGGCAACGAGCTAATGGCTCTGGAACTACGTTCTAATTGCAGCCAATTGATACAGTTTTGCTGGCAGAAGGCGATATATTGTGACGCGAATCTGCTTGCATATTTGGAACGTTTCTAGTGGAAGTTGCATTGGTTGCGCGCCCGAGAATTAGCACCATCAAAGGCTTCGTGCTGCCTAATTGCAGTAAATGTTCGATAGAAAACAGCTCGCCGCCGCCGAATTGCCGATATGACTGCCACCGACGGCTTTTGCTATAAATGGAGCTGGCTGGTAAACTGTTCAAACAAACCGGGAATCCTCTGGAAAGCGGAGGCTTAGTTGCCAACCGACGATGGGACCCACGTAGCTCTTATCAAGTTTAAACGAATTGAGTGTAATAATGGTACAACGATATGAGTTTATGTAAGTTGTCACTGGCAGTCGACAAACCTTCACATCACCTTCGAGCGCATATAAGGTTCATTGAAGAATGGCTCACGTATTTAATTACAAAGCAATTGAGGCGTAAAGTATGCATATAGTCTAAGCGACGACACTTGGGCAATCTATCCGTCGTAACCAACAACACTCAAATGCTATTCGCAGCTTGCTACTCGTGCGAGATAATTCCAGATGCAAATCTCATGGTAAAACACGTCATCATCACGCATTGCTTTCAATATTGTATCCTTCTGACGGGTTTATCATCGCTCTGTCGAAGAATATACTTCATCTTAAATATCAAGAAACATTTATTCAAATTGATCTGCAATTCGAAGTTTGATGTGCGCATTCTTTCCTCGGAACCCTTGAAAGACTATGTGCCTAACTTGCCCACACAAATCTTTTGCTTTTGTTGCGCGTTTGATCAAAATATCATTTCAACAGTTACTTGAATCGAAGACGTTCTATCCGATTTAGCAAAATCGAACCCTGACTTCCTTCTCACTATCAAACTAATAATCTTATTGCTTGGGAAGTCACGGCTTTCATACAGTTTACAGTTCATTGGTGTCTACAAATGGATAAAATCAAATTATGCTTCCAACTAATGTCAATGACCCAGAAAACTCCGTCGCAACAAGCCAAAATCGTGGATTTTATTATCGTTCAAAACTCTGAACGACCCGCTTGATGGCTTTCATCGACGAACGGAGTCTGCTGGGGATTTTCAAATCGAAAAATCAATCAATACATGTTATTGATATAAAGTTTTCTGAATAGATTGTTCTTAGCGGAAAATAGATACATAACATTGCTGACTATCATAAAAAAGCAACGAAAATAAACATTTAAATAGAGTTTTCAGCACGTGAAACTGTCATCCCTGGTTTTATTACATGGAATATTTTTAGTCCTGCAGTGCATCTACAAACTATGCCAACTGATTATTCTTTATACATTCATTAAGCCACAAAATAATCATACATCATTGTTATTCATGTTGTCCATTCTAGGAAGCAACAAAATTGAAGCTGTCTAACCGGAAGTATAATTGAAATCAGTATAACTTGGACATGTCATGTCAGCAAGTCCCTCGACTCACTGAAGATCCGTACACGTTTACGGAGACTGCACCAGTTACGGCAACAATATTCAATCCACAGGTAATCTAAACTCGACAGTCCTTGCAATCAACCAAAATATACCAATATCTTATCTGTAGACGCATCGGCTAACTCCCATCGTTTCCAATAACGCAACACAGAAGCAATTATTAACACAAAAATTGCAAGCACCTCTAGTACAGACCCGCGTGATCCATCAACCGATTAGTTTGAGCGGTCGACAAAATCTAAACGCCCGCGTCAACGGTCTTCCGCATAATATTGTAAATGGCTTTCATAAAACAGTCACCGTACCTCACGCAGCCGGCGTCAAGATCCAGCAATCGCAACAAACTCAATTGCAAACGCAAAGTCGACAAATAGTTAGTGGTGGTAATGTTGGCAATGTTGTCACGAAAAAGTTTTTACAGCCGGCACCTCCGCCACCGGTCCCATCCTTGAATAGTTTATCTTTCAATCAGCATCGTCCGTTGTATACGGTGAAAGCACAAAGTTCGGTTGCATTGTCATCACCAACTGCAACGTTATCGACATCCTCTCCAGTTCCTTTGCCACCTCTGTTTCAAAAGATCGGGCCACCTTTAGGATCACAAACACTTACGACTATTTCGACGTTTCCCAAGCAACCGAACTCTATAAATCAGGCCGCGGTGGACCAGAATGTCGCGCTGCGAAATCATTCCAATGTTAATGCTAGCAGATTAATACAAGTGCGAGGTACCACGCTGCCTTCGGCATCTGTAACAACGCTTCCGAATCCGGGAGTTCCGTCACCGTTCCCCACCCCAACTTTAGTACCGTCTCACGCCCTAAAGAAACCTCAGCAACCATTAAACATAGTTTCTAAGATAGCACAAACGGCCACTTCCGTCGAAGGAAAGCCAACCGTTGACACGTTAAAGCGAAAGTCCTCGGACTCTTTTGATCAATCAGTATTCGTCGCACCTGCAAAGCGGGACTCGCGACAAACCCCAACCGGAAAGAAAAACGCTCGCAATCAATCGTCGTCAGGGACTCGTGGTAGGCGCTCCAACAATTCGTCCCACCATGAAGCATTACAAAGAATATCTGCAGCCAAAACGGCAACCAAAGCAGAGTGGCATGCACCCGATTCATATATTTTCGACAATAGCCTGTCGGCATTGCTCCCGTCCGCACAGAGTCGAATGAAGGATGAAGATTACGATTTGGCGCCGTGTTTTCAAAGGGAATGGTTGGATGATCTAGAGATTATGTCGACCCTCCCCATGTACTCGCATATAACTCGCGAACAACGAATAGAGTTACGTAAAGCCCAGCTTCGGCGACAGGCGGTACAATATATTGAAGCCCAAAAGTTCCATTCCACGTTCGCAGCACGAAAGCGACTGCAATGTGTAGCAAAAGCTTTAAAAAAGTTACAAGAACGAGACGAAACGTAAGTGTTAAATTTATATTGGTGTTGCAACAAAAAGTAGTTGAATTTGGCCACTATTCTGGTTTCTTTCCAAAAATCATGGTAAAAATGTTTTTATTTTCTAGACCACCTCCGAAGAAGTGTTGTTTCCCAACATGCGGCAATGAAGCCCTCGCTATGACCGCCTACTGTTACCTGCACATCACACGTAACAGCGATCAGTACCTGTTCCTTCCATGCACGGCCAAATTTTCAGATAATTCACAGTGTCGTGTTCCTGTTTTCGATATCAGCCATGAGTTGCCGCTGTGTCGAGAGCATGCATGGAAACGCGATAATTACAACCGAATAGTACAGGAACAGAAACCGAAGAAGCCGCCACGCAAACGGCCGAAACCTAGTGCAATGACCCGCCCCTTGAAACGCAACAAAAAGAAGCGGAAAGCTTCGACAAACAGCGAAAGCAGCGTCGTGACGACAACATCAATAGGATCAACTATGCCACCGCTCATCACGAAATCCGGTTACGAATTGAGTTCTGAGGAAATAAGTCAGATAATATCGCGAGCGGCACCAACATCCATCACTACATTCAATACGCAACATCAAATCCATCAGGATATGCTTAGCATATGTGAGAATAGTTCAGCGTATGAAAGCTCGGAGGATACTGGCGTTGGCGGATTGAGTGAGAGTGAGCTGATGGTTGGAACCCATGAAATAGCCGGTAGCTGCTTGAATGGACGATCAATGACATTATTATTGAAACATTTGTTTAACTTGCAGAGGAAATACCTTTGGGCGATACACGTTTGCTGGAGGAACATGATCTAACGAATGTTCTAAATCAATTGCCAGTAGATGCTTTCAACGAGTTATTCACTACAGGTATGTAACTATTAAGAGACAGTTTGTATGTGATTAAAATTACCATAAAAATTTCATTCGCCATGACGATGGTGCCAGATGATTTCAATTTGAACATAAACAAATATGCCAAGACAATTTGTCTGGGCACTTGATTTTTTATTGAATTAAATATTTTAAATAATATGTTCACCTAAGATGCTCTCGCAAACATATAATATTTATATTTACATATTAAAAATGAGATATGTGCTAAAAAACGGACTTCATAGAAATTCCATTCGCAAAGTATAAACAGGAGAAGTGTGTTTTCGGTGCGAGATTAGGCATCTTCTTCATGTATTGCCTCGTCAGCCTTCCATAAAGCAATACGACCGCTATTGATCTGCAGATGTTAGATATCGGAAACCGCAATTTCCCCATTTATCATATTGGTTATCAGACTCATTCCGGCGAACGAAACGTCCATTATGCAAATATTTGTTAAGCAATCTGCAGCCTTTCACCACTGGCGTTGTCATCAGTAAATCTGAGGTTTTTGAGATTTTGGCAGAAATTCAGCCGGTCTCGAATGTTCTTCTTGGACAGGAGAGGTTTCTTGTGTTGTCCATTGGCTTGTCGACCCCAGTTGGTGAACCGAATGTATCGCTGAACGGTTCGCCTCGACACGTTTTTAATGACCGCCGGAGAGCTGTTAAGCCGTTTCGTCACTGTTTGCGTCCCCACTCCCGGTCGATTTTCAGCCAATGTTCGAATTTTTCTTTTTGCTTCTGCTGAAAGTACAGACGGTTGACGACTTCTTTGCATATTCTCCACGTTTCCCTCTTCGACATTGCACCATTTTTTCACGGTGTTCTTGCTGATACTAAGTATTCTGCATATGTCGCTGCAGCTGTTCCCCAATCAATGCATGCGTTGAATTGCAATTCGTTTTTGAATTCGACCACTTACCATTATCGTCGCAAAAAAAAATCAATTCAATTCGTTGAAGATTCAGGAAGTTTTTAGGGTTTGTACAAAAGAACTTTAAAATTAAAGGTTTTCGATAAATTTGGTACTTTCACTTCAAGTAACCAAATCTGAATAGATAAATTTATATTTTCAGAAGTATTTTTACTGCACAGGAGTTAACATCTGAGCCTAATAAAAAAATATCAAAGTACTTATCGGTCTGCATATTTTACTTGTAATCAAGCCTACCTACAAATCATCTTCGAATTTTCGCACCTATTTTTGATGAGTCTTCAATAAAAGTCAATATTTTCGTATTATCGTTTAAATTTCTGTTTTCACTCTTTATGGAAATTAATAAAAAATGCTTAAAATGCGATCAAAATTTTTGAAGAAGGTTTTTTGCCGATAAATTTATTCGGGTTGATTTTTCATGTCGAAGGTCAGAAACTTTTGCGCCAACCTGTACAATCGAATGCTCCCCTTCAATGTACTCCCCTCGCCGCACACCATTCCATTCGTTTTCCCCCCATTGGTCAGTGCAATGCTGGAGGTCATCTTTTATAAGAGCATTTAGGAGCTCCGCCGATTTTCGCTTCACCTCTTCCATCGACTCGAATCGGACCAAGGGCGGATCCAGCATTTGACTTAGGGGGAGGGGTGTCACTGCCTCGAAAATCACAATAAAAGAAGACAATATTTCAAAAAAATCGTAAAAATCACTAGTTTACCTAGGCTCAGGGGGTGGGGTAATGCCCCCCCCCCCTTGAAACAGACAGACTTGATCTTCGGAAACAGGAAAAAGTCCCAGGGTACTAAATCAGGCGAGTGCGTGTTCAAGCACTGGATTGCCTGTAGCGGCTAAATAACGCATCACAGACAGCGTCTTATGGGCAGGTGCGTTGTCCTGGTGCAAGATCCACGATTTGTTTTTCATTCTTAACGATGTAGGAGTTTTCCAGTGCATGGATTGTCGCATAGTTTCAACATCGTATTAGAATATCCAGGTTTCATCGCAAGTAATGATGTTTTCCACCAATTCAGTCTCTTCATCTAACCTTTCAAGAAAATCTAAGCAGATCTGTTGACGGACGAGCTTTTTGTCAGGGGTCGATTTTTTGGGACCAACATCGCATAGACTTTCGTCATGTAAAATTTTTATGGTACCTTCTTTATCGACGTTTACAGTCTCAGCAATCCGAATGCTCATACGACGATCTCTGTGCAAAATTTCATTAATGTTGGTCACTGTTTGCAGATTCGAAAAAGACAGGTCTTCCTAGACGGTGGTTCCTCTTCTTCAGAAAACCGTTTATACCATTCGAAAACACTCGCAAGAGATTGGGAATTATCACCATAGGTCTCTTTCAACAACTTTTAGCAACGTGAAATTTTATATTGATCCGTTGCTCGTGTTTTTCGTCACACATTGTTATCGACACGAGAGAAAAACACGATCGTTTCTAACCTCTATAGAAAAATTACTACTACAGCGACTGGAATAGTAGACACTTGCAGCTATCCAACGCTGCATTCGTAACTGGCAAACTTATCTGGATGACCCAAGTAACGATGTCTGACACTGAGTCTCAAGTCAAAGTTCAAAGCGAGCTGGCTGAAAGCCTCAAATTCGAAACGGATCTTACATAGGGTAGTGACCTCGGCTTCTTACTCTTCGACCTGGCTCTTGAATGCGTCAACAAAAACGCTATCGATAGCACGGAAACGTTATTATTTACCTACTATTCAAATAGTAGTGGGTATTGATGATGTTAGCATGGTCAATGTATGTATTTATGGATTTTTGGTCAATGGCTAACCAATTCGGGTCAAAGAACAAAAGATCAAACACGAGAAACGCTATTTTGACAGAAAATGACTCATGTTCACATATACGAAGGCGGTTCAAATATAATTGAGAAAAATACTCTTACACGTTTATTTACTATCGGAAAAATTTACAAAAATTCACAGTTTTTATACGTAATTCCCCTCACTAGTTACGCATTTTGTCCACATTTCCGGAAGTTTTTTGATGCTGGTATCGAAGAATTCGTTGGGCAACCCGGACAGCCATGTGCGCACGAACTCCTCTACCTCGTCGTCGGTGTTGAATCTTTGACCTCCGAGGGCTTCTTTCAGTGGTCCGAACATATGGTAGTCGCAGATTGATAAATCCGGACTGTAAGAGAGGTGTTCCAGTACCTTCCACCCTAATTCCGATATTGTATCGAGTGTGAGACGCGCGTTATCCTGGAGAAGAATCGCACTTCGTGCTGGAATGCTCCTCCGTTTCGAGCGATAAGCGGATTTCACGTGTGTTTTCAGAAGGTTAGAGTAGTATGCAGCATTGATGGAACGTTGGGTGCGCAGGAAATCGACGTACAGCAAGCCCCGCCGGTCCTAGAACACAGTACACATAACCTTACCCGCGAACCTGGACCTTTCTCCACTCTTTAGACGACACCTTGCTTTCGGGAGTGTAATAGTGTACCCATGTCTCGTCTGTAGTGAAGACTCGCGCCCTACTCAGGCACTCACTACCGAACTGTTTTCGCAAACGCAGAAAAATTTCCGTGTTTTTAACGCCTTCCCACACTAAAAAACGAATGACAATACGTTGCGCAACGGCGGTCGGCACTTGACTTTCACTCATAGTCGTAGCACGCGCGTGAAACATGCGTTACCGACAGAAAATATGCCACGCTCTCGGTAAGGGACACAGATATGACATACTCAAGCCACGACTTTCAAAACATACACGCGCGCCATCTACAGCGTTTGTCTCGATCATGTTTGAACCGCCCTCGTATTTTGTTTAACGTTGAGCGGTGGAAATCTCCAAAAAGATATCAAGTCGCTCCTGCTTCTCAGCATGTCTCTCTTCATCACTCTTTGCTTGCATCATCCGTTTGCAATATACTTATTCACTTTTTGTATGTTTGCATAGTGCTTCCCAGGCGATAAATATCGGTATATAAAAATTCCATCATTTCAATATAAAGGTCTGTTTTTACAAATAAATTGATTCGGTTTGACTGTCTAAGCCTTGAACCAAATCTTAATATGCCGAATTTGGCTTTTCAAGTAGTTGTTTCCTCAGTGATGGTTTATAAGACGATACATTGGTTATTTTCTTTATTCCGAAAAAGTAAGTTGTGGATCTAAAAACGATCATGCGTCCGATGTTAATCTGCGAATGTGAAACGTGGACCCCTGGAAGGCAACTCGTATTTTCAAGTGTCGCATTCTAATGCGCATCCCGAGAAGAATAAACCGAACTGGCCAACCACGATTTTTTACGAGCTAGCTGCATATATTCTAGTGAAATTGCACAGACTGCGATATTCGTGCAGAGCGCATGATTTCTGGCAAATCTGTCAGGCTCACCATGAAAGTTCCGAGCCCATCAGACAAACCACGCAAACGGTGGAAGGATTCATTGCACGCAGATTGGAAATCATTATTGAGATACGTAAACTGGGGAAATCATTTCTGTAATTTAAGAGACGCATTTTCCAATTTTAGTCTAAACGACATGTTATTTAATTGTTCCTGTCTACCCTTAAATTTGAGTTATACGAGTTGGCAGGTAAAACATTGCTAATCGATGATATATCCTTAATTATCCTACAGATACGTGTTCAGATGTAAGTCTGCGAACTTATGAAAGTGTTTTCAATTTGCTGAAATTGTTCGCCTTACGTCTAATTTTGTTCATATTTTACCACAACTTATTATTGTGCCAAGAATAAAGCTACATATCTACTTTATTA
Organism: Oxycera nigricornis; assembly: GCA_963942545.1. Classification (NCBI taxonomy): domain Eukaryota; kingdom Metazoa; phylum Arthropoda; class Insecta; order Diptera; family Stratiomyidae; genus Oxycera; species Oxycera nigricornis. Next base: position 109,354,446 of record OZ012660.1, on the reverse strand, counting down.
TGTAGATACTCATTCAATTCATACATAACGCGAAACTTCCTAAACAATTTCAGTTCAACAAAACGGACCACTTGAACCCACTCAGGAAGAGCAAGAAGACTTAGAGCGAGCCCTGGAAGCCGTCAACAAACAAGTAAAATCCCTCCAACAATTAACAGGTGGCGATGCAGCTTTTCTTGGTGACTTTCTTGATGTCGTTGACGATCAAATTCTGGACGATACCGACATTGCCGAGGTTGTGCTACATTCGCCGAACTCAAGTAGTGTTGAAACCGACGATACAGGCAATATAATACTAACGAGCGTCTGTAATTCAGCAACAGCATCAGACATACGGGGACTTGTGCGAACGTAAGAGCCTGTAAACTTGCATTTTACCGTAAATTAAAAAAAAAACTTTTTTATTGTTCAACACAATAATTGAGTTGTACATAGAAAAAACATAAGCAAAAAAACAGCGATTTTATCAATAACTGTTTAGTTTTGTTCGCACCGAAGATTGAAAATATCATTTTGCCGTGTTTATTGTAAATAATTTCAAAAATGAAAGAAGAAACAAAATATGAAAATATAACGAAAACAACTGTGTTAATTTTAAATCCGAACAAACAAACAAAAAAATCATGAAACAGGAATAATCCGTAGAAGTATATAGGAAATTATAGACTCGTGTACAAGGGAAATTATGTTATAATAATTTTTTTCATTATTTAAAAGAAAATCTTATTAAAGAAATTAAACATAGTGTTATGTTGTCCATCTTTTTAAGCTATCTAGTGTAGTAGCTTAGCTTAAACTAGTTTGTAAGCACTTAGTTAGTGGTGTAGATAATTAAAACTAAAAATACCAACAAATTTTTTTAAAGCTTCAAATCAACATGGATTTCGTTTCTTCTGCATTTGTGATTATGGTTTCGATAATTTTCACATTTCTATCGCGGACACATATTATGATGGTTTTAACAATGAAATAATTTCAAGTTTTGAAAAATCAATGCATAATGTTTTATTGTTTGTTTGAATCGATCACTGCACACATCGTCACACTGTGTTTGTGTGTCTTGTTGAAATTTGTTCACGTAAGTTTCTTCAAACAACTGATTATTCTGGCAAATGTCGCTGACATTCATTTGATTTGTCCGACGTCGAAGTAAACGTGAAGTGAATATCATCTTCACAAAGTAAATTCCTCATTGTTACACAGTAATCATGACTTTCATGATGCATCCCACCTTAATGTGAGTCTCGGAGGCATGTCTTGACGCGCAGGATACAGCCTATAAATAAAAAAAAACACTTTTGATAAAAACAAATAGTTTTCATGTCAAAACAACACTCTTCTCGTTTGATTGAGTGATGTGAACACACCGTATTAGATAATTCGAATAATTGTTTAAAGAAATTTGTCGAAAAAATCTCTTAAACAAAAGGATGTTTTGAAAATGTAGTAAACAAAATAGTATTCGAACTTGCCAAAGCTAAAAAAAATAAAAAAAATACATGAATGATACAAACCAATTGAGATTTTCCCTTGGACTTTTCCCATAAATAATAATCATAAATGCATTTAAATAAATCCTAAGGAAATTAGCAAAATGTAAAAAATGAATTGCTGGTTGCATGAAAATGATGCAACTGGAGAATAACTATAAAATAAAATACTTGTATAAGTACACTAAAACTAATGTTTATTCATTTGTATTCCGGAACAAATCGCCAGACGGAAAGAATAGTATATTTTATTTAATGAACGTAATGTCTAAGGTTTCCTTAAACTGTTAATTTTTCCACGACGAATCTCCTGTCCCTGTTTTATATTATCATGCAAATTGCTGACGCTAAGAGAATAACTTATAATCAAGATCCTTGTATGCATAGCGTTCCCCTTTCCCCTAAAAACTAAGCCTAACAATGTGGTGATATCGTTTTCGGTTCTCAATTATGTTGAGAACGGTTCGGTGGGAGTTGAAATGGTATTTAAGCCTACGACTTACAATCTATATAAATAGTAAATATCTGCTACGTATGTTTAAAACTATATAAAATGTATACAATGCATATTTCATAATCATTTTTTTTAGTTTAGTCATCGTAATTTGCATTGAAGGCTCTTTTTTAAAACTTCATTGTGATTTATACGTAAGGAGAAATATATTTATTTTTCTTACAGATTTTGTGTTTGTATTTTTATGTTAATTCTGGATTTCATTTGAATTCAGTTGAAACTAAACATTTTGCATGTTCAACCAGAACAATTCAATATTCTACTTTCTACAAATGTTGGCAAACACATACTATATACTTACAGTGATGGAAATTTGATTAGCCCCTTGCCAATATAAAAAAGCAAAATAACGCGATCCAGTTATGCAAAAAGTATATAATTTTTATTTATAAATGAAAACAACATAAAACGAACAAAATTATCTCCATTACAGTAAAACTCAGAAAGCGTTCAGTATTTTGAAAATTTCATTAGCATTTTCTAAAATTTTGTTTTTAAATTAATAGTTTCAAATACAGATAAATTTTATTGTTTAGTATTGCCCTTACTAACAACCTCCAAAATACTATTTGGCGTAGAACTAATAAGATTTTTGAGGGTCTCATGACAAATTGAATTCCAGGCAGAGGCTATAGCGTGTTTTAGTTGTATCACAGTATTGAACTGCATTCCATTTTTATTTACATCTCTCGCAAGAAGTCCCCATAAATTTTCAATCGGATTAAGATCCGGGGACCGCGACGGCCAGACCAAAACTTCAACATTGGTATTGGAGCATTATCCTGTTGAAATTGAAATTTTTCTGATACGGATTCTTTTGCCATGCGAACTTATTTTTCATGTAAAAGTTCCATACACAGATCGGCATTGATACGCATTGTAATCCATGCGAGACGGGACTTCTTGTAAAACCATGGAGCCCATATCATTACACTGCTTCCGCCAAAGTTTCGGCTGATTGTTATTCGATTTTCAGCTCCTAGGTCATGCCAATAATATTTTAAACCATCCGAGCCATCCAGATTAATTTTTTCGTCGCTAAAAACGACTGGATTTCATTCTTCTGTTCAGTCCATGTGGCTACGTGCCAATCCTGCGCTCTTATGCATTTTTGTTAACGGGGGCTTAACAACCATTTTTGTGTATTGCATGTTGGGATCTTCAGAATTTGACGAACCTTTCTGGGCGTCATTGGCAAATTCCCGATGATGTACAACCAGTTCTTTTTACTTCAAATTAAATTGCACGTTTCTGGGTTGGACTGAGTTTCTTGTTTGCTTCAACTCTACGGTTTTTATCGTACTTCTTACCAAGACGAACCAAACTGCTAGTCATTGTTCTGGATCTTCTGATTTTTGTGCTGATCTTTTGAACGCATAGACCAGCTTTTATCAGAACGTCAATCTGGTGTCAAATCCTTACTGTTGCAATGCGATTTATTCTGATAAAGTTCTGTAGCTTAAGCGAAGGAAATGCTGTTCAAGTCAGAATGACGAAGAGATGAAAGGCTGATACACGTTGCTGATGACCCAAACGGTGATGCACCCTATGATCAGGATGAGATGTACAACTTGTGGAAATAAGGAAAGAAACCAACTGTCTTAGCGAGACAGTTCTAGAGTGAAGTTGAATGACGCATAGCCATTACTCTTAGATCTTTGATTGACCACCAGACAATCGTATTGATTGTTCACTTTGTGGCGTCAATAAAAATATTAAGTTTAGGAAGTGATAATTCTGTGGACGTCACGCAACATTCTAATGTATCGTCAAAATGATACCTGTTGACGCTCACAGAGTTTATCAGTATGATTAACTTCAGTGGTTGAAGGTCAAATCTTTGGTTGACCACCACAGAACCTTTCTTGACAATATTATTGATAATTCCCTTTGTGGCGTCAAGGAAAATCTCAATTGATATGATGTCAACGATGAGATGATAGCTTGTATGAAGAAAATCCACGAAGCACAAGAAGCACAGGACACCAATCACTAGGACTTCCAAAGAAGTACTGATCCAAAGCGAACCGTAGGCAAAATATGTGTATGTCGGTTGGCTAAAATATTCGAACCTCGACTTGTTTGACGCTAGATTGTTTCTAAATGACAGATGCCGATAACAATTGAGAGCAAATTTTATTTGTTCCACTATTTTTTGATATAATATCGCGATGGCTGGGCTGTTTCGCATTTAGCAGCACTGCCAACATTAAAAATTTTATGCTGTGCACATGTGTAGATTAAGAATGAGGTTGAGGTCCATAGAATGAATTGTTGAAAGTATTTTTATGTATTTTTGTCAGTTTATTTAACACTTGCCGTGACCCATTTTGAAGCTAAAAGCAGCAATTAGTATAAATATTACAATTTTCACCTATGCCGTTAATTACACAAAATTAAAATGGAACCACAAATAAATCTAATTGAAAACAATAAAAAATGAAATGTCAGGGTTCCACCTTTACCCGTCGAATAACATATTGAAAAGAGTCTCAATGTGTGCATTTCAAATTTAAATGAAGCTATCGTGAAAAAAGACCCACAGCCTACCGAAATGCAGTGGTGAGTTTTTGCATTGGGGGTTTGATCTTGCTAGCCGTCTTTTTGGCTGAAAATGGATTTATCGCGTGACCTCTCAACTTATGAGACGCAATAACTGTCGGCACAGCAATGTGGTTGCAACAAACGATATTGCAAACGGCTTGTAACATTATTATCCTAAAGTAAGCTCTAAATGTGTTTCGCGGTAGAAGAGAAAACAAAGAAGTCAGGGTTCCCGAAACATTATTCACCGTTTCTTGGACTCGTTTTTGTCTTAGAACAAGGAGTAAATTAAAATTAAGAACTGCTTTTGAATGGACTCAAGCTTAAGATTATGACTTTCAAAAGCTGAATTCTGGAAGATCCACATGTATATAGGACGAATGAATGAGATATACAAGGACTTAGTTACTCATTGACTTTTAAAATCTTTCATTCGCCTCCTAATAAAGCGTAACTACTTTTCAGTCCGAGCAAGCTTCACAACGAACAGTTTGCTGGTTTATCAAACAAACCAAAATATCTGCACAGTTGGGGTTACACCAGCCTAACGACATCCTGTTAATTTTTGGAATTATTAAAGTCCTAAAGTTGTTTGCCTTTGTAGAATATTTAATCTATAATTAAAATAAAACTCTCTATTATCTAAAAAAATGTTCAGCTCCCATAATTGTGTGCCGATGGGTTCCGAACTTGATAAGATATTGATCCAAGCAAAATTCAAAACTTGTTTTATGCTAGAAAATTTATTGTTTACACAAAATATCAGAATTATTCCGTCAATCTTTCTTTAATTGATATTTTCAATCAATTTATTTGCTTGTTGTTTTTTGTGTGGCTCGAATAGCTTTTTAAGACGGCGTCATAAACGTAGCCTATGTGCAATAATAGTGTTAGTGAGTTGCTAACCAAAAAGCACACTTAGAAAGACGAAGTTGTTGACTAGACTAAGAGGTTCTAACCCATGATAAACTAACTTATATCCTGAAAAAGTGTTTTTTTTTTTCAAAGTGACTTTTAGGTACATAGAAAGCAGTTACTTCAAACATCGGTCTTTGATTCGCAAAGACTTTTAAGACGACTTCGTAATTTTTAAGGTGTATATGATTGTACTTTCATGTAAATCTCTAATCTATCTTTATTTAATAGCTTTAGTACCACATCATGCAACAACATCAATACGTTATCCAAAAATAATGTAGCTATAAACGAAAGTACCCAAGATAATCCGAATTTATCGACTCGTTTTCGGTCGTATCAATTGGATAATTTTACATTAAGAAGATGCAGGAGTTACAGCGACACGAAAATCATTTACATTGTGCATTCGCTGATTGAGCTCTAGAGCAGTTGCAAACCGATTCTATATTTTATCGTAAATTTGTTTTCAGGGACGAAGCTGGTTTTTGACTTTACATATTTTAAGCATATTTTTAAGTTTTTTTCGAAAATACTGTAAATATAAATTTATTTCTGAACAAAGTACATAATAATTTAATTATTCAAGAGTATACTCTAAAATTTTGGTCCAAAAATATTGATTATTGAGCCACTGACTGCAAATTTTCGTAGACATCTCAAAAAAAGTGGTGCACAGCATAACTCATCACTCGATCATCTGATGACAAAAAACCAAAAAAAATCGTGAGTTTATGAGTTTTCCGAGGTAACCTAGTTGAGATATATTTTTTTAACGATATTTCAATTTTTAGTATCATCTCTAAGTAAAAAAAATGAATTTTTAAATTCTTTATTAAAAAATTGATAAATTTGTTATTGTAAAACAAATTATTATCATTAAAAATAAAATATCACGATGTGGTTACCTCGTGATTTATGCACAGAATAAGTGTGCAAAATTTGAAAAGGATCGGATAAATAGATTTTGAGTACGAGCGTTCACCGACTTTGAAAAGTGTTGGAAAAACGCGTTTCAAAAAAGAGAGTCAGCCGATTTACAGTTTGTAGCGTGTCGAAGAGCAGAGTTTTAAAATCTTGTAGCTCCGTCAGTTTTGCTCCAATCGGCCTAAAATTTTAAATGAATACTCTTGAAGAGTTCTACTATCGAATAAAACATAACAAAAAATGCAAAAAATAAAATAAAATACCATACGCCCCCTTAAGTGGTTTATTAATAAGCAAAAAACTGGCTTCCAGGGTGAGTGATCCGTGGGTCGCATTATATCTTAACAAATCGCCTTGAAAACTGGTCTCCAAGGCAGGATGATTTGCGGGTAGTGTGAATTCGCTGGTTTTATTGATAAAACGGAAACATATAACGAGCTTCCTCTAAAAAGGTTGTATCCTTATTTTGATTACTTACCAGAAAGAAGAAAAAACCTCCTGTAAATTAAACGGAATGAATTCTTTTAACCTTGATTGCCAACTTCATATCTTTAGAAAGCCACGGATAATTTTAAAAATCGCCAAAAACCACCATTAAGGGGGATAGCCACTGTGATGGGTCAAAATAAAAATAATTTTTTGTTTTAAATCAAAGTTTATATGTTCAAAAATATGTGTACAAAATTACAAGTCAAAATTTCAAAAATTGACTAAGTTACAATAATTGTAGTGAGAACAGGTAGGCCGATCAGCTGCTCAGTATCGCATCGAAAAAGCTAATAAAAAAATTAAGAAAGTCAACAAGACCCCTGGAGATGAAGAGGAAGAACCGTCATATGGTCCAGGTCTCGAAAGTTTAATATAGGTATGAAAATTTTAAATTTTTTATACATGATTTCATTACGAGAGAAATGGACTAAAATCTTTAAACGCATTTTTCTCGTAACGACTTTTTTTTGAACTGGTCGCATCAATAACTCGAACAATTATTAACCGATGTCTAATTTTTTGTTTTTGTTTTGTTCGTCTTAGTAGTGGTTAAAGTTAAGCGTAGCCGATTTGAAATTTTTTGTGTTTTACTATTTTTAAACTATTTGAAAACCAAAAAAAACAGTCGAAAAAATTAAAATATTGTCAATCGGTCACCATTTTGTGAAAAATCAAAATAAAAAATAACGGCTAAGTACAACGATAACTACATTCATACAGATTACAAAATTTTTTTTTTTTGTTTTATTAGAGTACCGGCTTTTGAAAAATCGATGCGACCATGGAGGGGGAATTTTTTTCAGGCGCTACGGCATCGTTTATATTGTTAAAACTATTTAATATTTTTTAATACAAATTTGTGGAAAAATTATTAGATGTGTACTTAATAAAATAAAAAAAACCCGATCCAAAAATTCCTCTATTTACTCGGTCAAAAAAAATAATTAAAAAATCACTGATTTTTCGGCCATCACAGTGGCTATCTCCCTTAAACAGACTTGGTCAGAAAGTTCCTATTTACATTGCAAAGTTTTTTAACTCAATTTTGCAAATAGAATAATTTTCGAGGAAGGAACGAACGAGGACGAATCCGACGCCAATATTGTTAGTGGTAATCCAAGTAACCCCATATTGAAGTGATAGAGCCAGTTGATCTCCTCAAATTCTTGGCATATTTATATCCAGTGGGTCGATTCCTTAAATTTATTGAATTAAATAAAACTTTCAACCGAATCGTTGTGCTGAACAGAGCTTGTCGCGGCGGCAGGGAGGATAGTGGTTGTGATACCATTTAAACACAACCAGCTAACCACACTGCCAAAGCGCATAGCTTAATGCTGAAACAATTTATTAAGTAATAATTATTCATATACAATTAAAAAACAATTTACCCTTCGAACGAAAGAAATAGTTACGAGGAAAAATAACAAGGATCACATTTGTATAGTGATTGTTTGCATTTAATTTGTAAAAGCGTGGATTTTTATACTTACATCCGATTAGAAATACCACCCAGGTCTAAGTACATGAAATTTTATCTCAGTCCAATTTTATGGATTGTATAACAATTTAAAAAAAATATGCTGAAAACGTCAGCCTGGAAGGACTTGTGTTTCTTAATTTTTAATAAAATTGAATCGGAAAAAATCTTTACGCCATAAATAAGGAAAATATATCCTCAAAATTATTAGAATGAATTAATTCTTTTCCCCCCACAGCTCCCCTAACAATAGTTAAATTTGTTCACATGTAAAGGTTTTAAAATTAAACGAGCAATTTTGTTTGGCATTTTTCTTCAATAAATGTTGATTTAAATTCCGTTGCCATTATGAATATTTTCAATTTTTTCATATATAAAGTATAAGTATTTAAAACTAGGAAAGTTATTAATCCTAGAAAATGCTGAAGAAGACTGAAACTCGTATTAGTGATTGGAAACATTTATTTTTTATTTGACGATTCCATTTATCCTTATTACTAATTATGAGACATCTGCTTCTGAGATACATTTCCTAAAATCGTCACGTTCAAGTACATTTTAATCCGAGCCAAGAAATACATAATGCTGTACGCCTCATTTGGGATAAATCGAATACATACTTATTACTTCTCTCTGTGCTAAGGGAGTCTTAATTGATGCGAAACACATTCATTTCATCCACATTTACAAAGACAACTAAAATGTTTTAAAATAGATTGACTTGTTCATATTTGTACGGGAAACTTCGTCTCATCTAAATTTTAATATGATGATTATCTATTTGCAAGGGCATTGGAAATTTCATTATATGAAAAAAAGAAATATTGTGTATGTATCGATAACTTCCTTAGAAAGCCCAACGTTTAAACTAAATTATTTTATAATGATAACGTAAAAATCATTATTTTTTCGTGTTAATTAGGTGTAGTACATGAGGTCACACTTCGATCTGGCAACTTTGCTACTACACTGCGTCGTTGAAACGATAGTAGACATCTTTCTATTTGGCCACATTGTGTAGCAGTAACTCGAATGAAACACTAATAACTAAATATTATCCGAATAATTTGTTCTACCAAATTGGATTTTTTAGAAAGGTTTAATCTGTTTTTTTTTGTCTATAAATTTTCCTCATTAGTGTTTTTCCTATTGTTTTGTTTGAGTGCGAAAGGAAGTTGTTTAAAACTAAATGCACCAGGAAAAAGAGTTTTCTTGATACATAAGCTAATTTTTAAATTAGACAGTCTAACTTTTTGAATTAGGTCTAGGTTAAATGTAACTCACCACGAAACTCTAATATGTACTCTGAAAAATACAATTTTCTAACTACTGGTATCACCAAATTTCTTTGGACCCTATAATTTTCATGTATAAGAGCTCGAAAAAATCTAAATGAAAAAAATAATAACAGAGTCCAGCGTGTAAATTAAAGGGCTTCCTAAAAAATGTTCCATCAAACAAAATTGAATACAACGACTTTTAAGTGTTTCAAAAGCATTTTTGATGAAGTTTTTTACGCGGTGTTCAATTTAGAACGATTTTCAGAATGTTTTGACCAAAGCTTCTTATGAAAAAAAGGTCATTGGGATAATTTATGGAACGTTTTTCCTTCTACACAAAATTAAAAGGAAGTTTTCTTTTATAGAATACAAAGTTTCTACTGATAAAAAAACTGTCTAAGTACAATTATAGTGACCATTTAAATTCCAAAAATGTGGTCTAAGTGCGACCCTCGAGGCCCACACGACTAACTTCCCAGTGGTTGAATAAAAAGCTATAATTTGCTTTTATTATTAATTACTATTATTAATAATAATTATTATTAAACATTATTATTCTAAATTAATATAATTACTGTTACTATTTTTATCAATTTTTTATCTAACCATAAAAGCTTTGGTAGAGGAAGACGTCTCCACCACCTGGTCATCCTCTACCAAAGCCTTGGCAACCTCGTCCTCTTCGTCCTCATCACCCTTCTTGTCCTCCATCTCGGCCTCGGAATCCACAACTATTATTGAGGGTATTTAATTATTGTTTAAAATAATCATTCGTTATTAAGAATGTTTGACCGTTACTGAATAATTATAATTGAATTTATATATACAATATCAGATTATAACTAATATTATTTGATTGTTATTAACAATATTAAATTATTTATAACAATATCCAATTATTAACTGCATTAGCGTCTCTACTCCCATTCACCCAAACCTGATAATAAAAGTTTGCAATTTTATAAATTAATCTTTTTTTTAAATAACATTTTTTACAAATTTGATCACAATTTTGCTAAAACGCACAATAATAACAACATTACTATGAAGGTATTTGGTATCTGCACGAATTAATAGTGCGTATCAACAGTTTAAAAATAAGCAATTTTTAGTCGTTTTTTCAGTTTTTTCATCCTAAATAAAAAACGGCCCCACCGATTTTGCTGAAAAGTCATTCAGTTCTAAGTTACGTAATTACGCGTCGTTTAAAACCAGTCCCACGTCAATCCGATGTTTGGTTCTTGAGATAATCGAGACGAAAAATTGCTCCGAACGCACATACGCACATCCGCACATACGCACATACGCACATCCGCACATACGCACATACGTACATACACACTCACAGACATCTCTCTAAAAACGATGGATTTGGATTCTAGAGACCTTAAAACGTGGAGATATGTCAAAATTTGGGATTCGCAAAATCGACCCCATTACAATAACTTCCCATAGGGAACTGGGAAGTTAAAAATTATTTTTCAAAAAATCAAGTGATGTCAAAACTTCGGCAGATTTCTTAGAAAAAGTATTAAAAGGAGAATTCACACGAAGAAATTAAGCAAATTAAAAAAAATGTTCGGTAGATAGTATCGAAAATAATTTATTTAAAAATTGTCTACAGAAAATTTAGGGGGGAAAGTTACATGAAAAAATTGGACTTTGTATAATGTGAAAATTGTTACGTGGAACATTTTGTGTGCCAAGTGTTTTTTATGAAAAAATTGAAAATTTCTACGTAACTTGTATAAGAAGGAAGTTTCGAATGGAATATAAATATTTAGCTTTAAAAAATCTATAGTAACATTTCCGATGGAAATAGTTCTTCGATACTCGGAGAAAATTTTGATCAATTCGGAAAAGAGATATATTTATTTTAAAAAGAATTTATTTGTTATTTTGGTCGGAAGAATACTTCTTCTAATATTTTTTTAAAATATATAGCGCACACTCAAATTCTATTCTTTTCACTTTTTGACCCCTCCCTCAATTAATATAGCTGTATGTTGCACTTAATTTTTTGTGGTGAAAATGCTTTCTTTGCAACTTTTGCTTATTTAACCAGTAAGACAATAAAACACCGTACGATAATAGTATTTTTCTTTGAATAAAAATAATAGTAATGTTTAAGGTCATGATTATTTGTAATGCAAAAATTTTAATAAGCTTCGGCAAAATATTTAAAATAGTAATTTTTTTAGAACAATCTATTGATTTCGTGGAACAAGAAAAACATTTTTTCAAAGTACTTTGCAAAAGCGCTCTCTCTCTCTCTCGTATTTTTTGACCAAACCCCTTCTTCAGCTCTCTCTCTCTCTCTCTCGTATTTTTTGACCCAACCCCTTCTTATTTCAACAGAGCTTCGCAAAACAAAAAATCATATAACTTTTTACCAAATCCTTTCCCCTTTGGAAAAGGATCATATTTTCTGAATAAATTCTTTAGCAAAACAAAAAATCATATTTTTTCATCAAAATTATGGATTTCTTTCAATAACTTATTAGGTCTATTAAAGAAATAATACCGAAACTCATAAAGTGGTCCATTCTTTTAAAAGAATTCCCAATCTGTCATTCGAAAGGATGAAAATCAGTGGCGGCTCTAGACAAATTTTTCGTGGGAAGTAGTTTCAATTTTTTTGTTAACTACTAATGTGATGTACCCACCCAGGGACTAAGAACGCGATAGTATAAAGCAGCCCTCAGAAGTCCATCGCAGTATACTTAATATATCCTAACCTTTTTAATTACTTTCTCTCTAATTCATTCGCACGAATTTATGATTGCTTTAGTAAGTCTAGAGAGCATGTAGAAAAAAATTGAAAGTAGCTATTTTGTTACTTCTACATTCCCCAACTAATAAACACTAAGAAGAAGACTATATATATATGTTAGGATCATCGCGCAAGAGGAGTCGAAGACAGAAAGCGGAATTGCTTACTAATGAATGATTTGGAAGTAGCGTTTACGTTACTTCCACGTTCATCAGCAAACGAACGATAGAACGAAGAATATTTTTTTTTTAATTTCGCAGATTTTTAGGATACCTATTTAGAAATACGCAATGAAATAAATTTCGACATTGACTGGGTAAGTAATATTTCTTTTAACTCACGGTAAGGTCCTTACTGATGGTATGTCAATCTATAAGTTCAAAAGTTGCGGTCTATCAGTTGAAGGCATGAAAATCGATTGGTAGCTTGTATGAAGGAGATGGAAATATAGCGATTTGCTATTTGTGTTTACTGAGTTCCATCAAGTGTGGTTTTTTTTCAAGATCAATAACTCTGCGTCGCCAAAACGTGTAAACATCTCATGGTGGCAACGAATTTGCCAGTCTGTTTCATCCTTCACGGGTTTTAGGATGTGACTTAGGATTGTAACGCTTGGATATATCATTCATTTTCAGGCCTGATCCAGGGTTCACAGAACAAATTCGTACATTGATACTGGACAGTTGATTGCTAGAGATAACTTCAGCATATTTTTTTTGGTATAGTTTGTTTGAGTCTAAAAATGTTGGTCGATCCCTCCTTTTCATTATAGTATTTGGGGAAGAATACCAAAATAGATAAAACAGTCAACAATTTCCATGGTTGTTCATGATCATATTACTTTTGATTGGTCCCTTGGTTAGAGTCATGAATCTGGTCTTGTTTTAATCGTCCCTTCTTAGCTCGATTGCTTCAGTCATTAACTCAAGTTTCATGAACACTTATTTGGATTGAGGAATTGTCCGCGCCAAAATATAGTATACATACATTATTATCAATATATGCAATTCTTTGGGTAGATTTAAATAATAACGTTTCTGCGATGTCTGTAGTGGTTTTTCGTTTTTGACGTTCTCAAGAGCCACGTCAAAGAGCAGGGAACTGAAGTCACCATCTTGTTTGAAACCCATGCCAATTTTGAAATTTTGAGCCAGCGCGTCTTGAACTCTGATTTGAAACTTTGTGTTAACCATCGTTGTTTTGTCATCTCATTTAGTTTGGTATTCCCAAAACTAATTCTCATATATAGTTACTATAGTATACTAACTGAAAACCAACGAAGATGTGAGACATGAATGTTTAATAGTCTTCGAAAAAACAAGAACCTTGTGCTATTAATGACAAAAATGACTTTTGTTTATGCCTACATATACAATAATAAAAATCCATGAGGCAACAGCCCGCTTTGGGCCAAGACCTTAAGGTTTTATTAGAGTTTCCTCATTACTTGACCAACGAAACAATACGAGATGAAGTGGTCGTTCGTTTATCCTGTTTTGACTCAAATACTCATTACCAGCTGAATGGACTGATAGTCTAGTATTCAATTTCCAAAAACTAAGTAACCAAGCAGAATTGAACCTCGTTCTCGATGCATTGGAAGCAAGTTTTGTGTTTTATATACTTAGTCTGTTTTTTTGAGTTTGCACGCTTATTATAAATCCATGAACATTTAAAATACGCACAGTCGATTTAAATGTCCTGCTATCGAAAAAAATTGATAATAATGAAAGGATAAAAGTAAAACAAATTGAAGAAAATATATTCATCATCGATTTTTATGTCCATTTTGTACAATATCACTGCGAATCTGTATTTTAAAATTTAAAATTGGGAAACATTCTATATGTGAAAAATATATAAATCAATTGGTGAAAGATACCAATTTCAAAGAAATTTAAAATTACATAAAAAAATTTCATTTTATCGATCCGCAAAATCTCCAAGGCAATGCAATTTTACACGCTACGTAGATGTGAATGTTGTTTTAGATACCTACCCCAGAGGTGTGTCAACTCAAACGTATTTCACAACATTACCTGTTAATCAGAGTGAATCTTACAAAATCAGCAATTGGATAATTAAAACACAGTATTATTCTGTTTAAAAAAATAAGAAATTGTTTTTATTTATTCAAAATAAATCATATAATATAAATAATAATTATATATAATAAGTGTAATTCTTGAAAATTATCATATATATTTTCAAAACAAATTCCTTCTGTGATGTTTGTATGCTTAAATAATATAAACAAACCTAAATATCCTAAGTAGATAGCGGAAAGAAGATTGTTTGTCCTGGAATGTCGTACCAGATAGTGCATTTACAATTCAAAACATCATTATATGTAAATGCACCCCTGACACGTATCCCAAAACGCAGTTAAAATTAAAGTTGTTCTCGGTAATATTGTTCGGACGTCAAACGTTATTTATATTGAAATGATTAAGCGTTTAAGCACAAATGCATTTTTACCGAAAATCAACAACAACTTTAACATTTCTAATGTGAATTTACTAACAAGTCTTGCGATATTGGTTCTATGGAATCGAATTTTGAATTGATTTATAATTGTTTTTTTCCGCGATGTGGCGTTGCGAAGTGACGGCGGCAATGAATTGAAGCTTGTTTTTATTTTAAATTTTAATGAAAAACACAAGTGCATTGCAATTACGAGGTTAGATTATAAATTTCTATGACTATTAAGGTATATGACTTGTCATTGAATTGTAACGAAGTACAGTTGGTTGCGTAGTTTTTGTGATGCAGAATTTACTAGTAAGACGTTCAGTGTTAAACTATTGACTAATCTAGATAAAGCACACTACTAGCAGGGCTATATTCTTAGGACGCATAAGAGCTCATCCATGTTTTTCTAGTTCCTTGATTCTAAAAATAGCTAAATCACTATAAACGGCACTACATTCTAATCTCAAACTTTTTAAATAAATTCTTATTATTCTACTATTTCCCTCGAAATATTCATATTTATCTATGAATACGTTAAAATTAAATTTAACTAATAAATTTTAATATTTCATAAATGTGATTGGGTTTCATTTAAACATATCTTTTGAACACGAGAATTTAAAAAAGCCCCGATTCAACAAAAATCTCTCCTTCCAAAAGCAAATAAGAGATGAACATAAAATCTAAGAGGATAAATCAAATTTCCTAACAAGAAACGAAAAAGAAGCAAACACACAAAAATTTGGAATGTTTCTTACATTCCACTTAATAGTTTTTTGACTCGGAATAAATTTTCAGTCAAGAAATACCATAAAAATCAATGAATGAAGAAATTGATAATTATTCAATAAACGAAATTGAAATCCAAAATAAATATTTATAGTGAAGAAGAGCCCACAAACACACAAACAAATTGACCTTGCTTTGAAATCTGCAAACAATAACATTAGCATATTAAAATCTGAATTAAGTTTTACAACGAAAGTCCGACTTAAGTTTCGATTATAGGCAAATTCTAATAGATACGATGGTCGGGATTTCTATTGAATCCAAACTTTTATTTTCAGCTAATTCTTTATTCAGTAAAGAAACAAACATGTAAAGTAGGTGAAACTTTCCACTGCGCATCAAAGATAAATCTTTTTTTAAAAGATTTAGTGGTCATTATAGGCTTGCATTGTTAAGGCAAACAGAACCGACGGGAAAATTGAACTACTTTCCAATATTGAAATTTGCAACAATGACGATTGCTTTTATATGTAAACCAATATTGAAATTCTTTCGTTGATTTTTCCCGATGGTATTTGATGAAAGTGAAATTGATTGATTTGGTTTGTAGAAAGCCATATTATCTGAATTATAAATTGATTGAAACAAAAGATTTTTTTAATAAATTGGTCGTAGACTTTATGGCAAAAGACCGCAACACTTGCAAAATAATATAAAAGATTGACGCGGTTACATGTACATCTTTGGAAAATAAAGGCGAAAGCGAAACCGGAATTAATACTTTTAATAAAGTGAAATAACCAATCAATTGAGTGCTTTTAAAAGTTGTAAAATTGCAACGCCCATATTTTTATAAATTTAATAGCGACCTTGGAAAAAAAATTAAGCATCCCTGAAGTATTATTAAATCTACTCATGAATAGCGTGAGTTGTTCGAGATGTGCTCTACACTATCTTCACATAAAAAGTTTCTTTAAGATGAATAATGTAATTTTGCTTGGGATAGTAATAAGCGAGCTTCCAAGAAACTTGGATAATTTATAACAAAAGTGCTTGATATTATTCTCAACGGAAATTGAATGAATCATACCGACAATAGCTTCATGAAAATTTGTGCACACATGTAAGTAGCAGCAGATTATTCTCAATATTTGGTTAGGAATAGAACCAGACTTCAGAAACAGATAATTATGCGTCCATAAAATTATTGAAATCGTGCGGTTTATGTAATAACATTTTAAAGAATCTTTCTGAATAAGATATATAAAAATTATCTTATTTCTCGTAATACACCAGGAGTTATTTTTATATACGCAACATTGAGCATTATTTCAGTTTACAAAGTATTTAATATCTTGTTCAAAATATTCGTTGCCACATACTAGCTGGGAGTTTATTTCAAATTGAAAATGAAGTGAATCACAGGCTACGTAGTTGGTATTTTCTGATGTATTTTCTGAGTGTGGTGTATCTTATCTTTTTACATAAATACCATTTAGTCACAACTTCATGATTCATTATTGAACAATAATACCAAATTGTCTCAAAACAACACTAAATTCATCATCACGAATAACTGCTTCAATCCGAATTAAATTTAAATTCTTCAATAATAATCTCAAAATTTTCTAAAAAAAATTCCTTTAATTTCGAATTAGATGATTTTCATCAATTAAAAATTCAGTTCAGATAATTTGCGCTGCTATACACAAACCTTGAAAATCAAGCATGTTATGTAAATAAAAATGAGCTTGAACTTGAAAATATGTTTCAATGAAATGTTCCGAGATATTTTGGATTATTTGCTAATCTGTTTGTAGCAAACATATTTGCATGAACAAATATGCGCATTGCAAAAATAAACTAGACAAACAATAATTCAAACAACGACCGTGATATTGAAAAGTAAATAAATTGGACCATTTCAGAATGGTTATCATCTGTGTGAAAGGTTATTAACTTTTGATTTTCAGAAAAAAAATCTTGATAGCTCTTAACAATTTTGCAACAATTTGATGTTTATACAAATTGGATGGTTATTTTATGCGAATGCATGTAATTCATACGAGAATCTAGAAGCTATCAATTGAAATATTAAATACACGAGAATCAATATATCAATGTAGGGTGGGTCGTTTGTTAGATTCTTTTTAAAGTGCGTGTTGTTTCGACACTTGATGACGCCATTAACACATTGAAAAAAAAACATTGTATCAAACTTCTACTGTAAGAATTAAACAGTTTGTTGCTTGAACAACGACAGAGAATACTAGAAAAATTATTTCGAAAGTACGACTTGTGCTGCAGAAACGATGCGAAAGATGAGAAGAATTTTTGGTCGTAATGCAATTTGACGGTATTAAACTATCTTTATGAAGGAATAATATGAACCACCCTAACCTAAACAATCCACAAACAATGCCGCATTTACATTGTGCTCTTATAAGCCCATTTAAAAATATGTTATTATGATTGACACATTTTGAAATGCTTTGGACAGATTACATTTTATTGTAATGGCTTTGTTTGTCAGATGCACATGTTCAGCAGTTACGGTTTTAAAATATGGATACCAAAATATTTATAAAAGCTCTTATGAATGAGAAACCCGAAGAAAAAGTCGACGAAAATATATTTGAAGCAGTTTTTTGCATTCACGTCTATTTGAGTTCTTTTTTTTGCAGTGGACAGATTCTTTTTCGGAGCATATCCTTGACAAATTGTGTCAAACAGAGTGGTGAACTCGAAAATATCAACTAGCAACATTTGTTGCATGTGGCAACATCGATTAAAATCTTGTTTTGATCTAAGATTTTGTCCAAATTACGTTGTGGAGATACTTTGGAAATGAATGCAAAACTAGATGTTTTCGGACCCGATAATGATCGAAATCACGAATGAGATTAAAACTATGCAATTTCGTGGCAGTGTAAATAGGCCATTAACTGATGCAGCTGTTCACTGATACGTTAATATGAAAAACGACGATCAAGTGAAAAAAATTGAATGTTGGGATGAAGTTAGCAATGGAAATCATATAAACTGACATTTACAAATGTATATAGCAAACAGAAAAAGGACATATTTGAAGTGTATTGAATTGACTTTTCATTTGTTCTCGATAAGCTTGCACTTGTAGCCAAGTCAATCCTTTCTGAATTAAGAAGCTAGAAGCTAGCGATTGTTGACACTGTCCTGCAAGTAGCGTAATGTAAACGTGACATTCAGGAAAACGGGAATCAAGCTAGTCGTGTCATCTGGAAATTTAAAGGTAGGCAACTGCCAATTAACTGAAACTATTTTTCATAAATAATACTAATGCTAAAAACGCAGATCATCAAAGATTTTAACATTATTTACTCGCCGAGAGTGTTATTTTCCACTTGCTTCACAACGCAAACAACATTTTTGTATGGGCAATAGCCCACGCTGGGCGCCACATTCTAACAAGCGGATGTTTAAAGTATTTTTATTGCCGCTAATCTGTACTCATCTAGATAAAGCGACAATCATTTAAAATATTCGATGGTGTTTTAATATCAATTCAAAAAAAACGACAACAGAGAACTGAAGGGTAAGTTTATAGAAAAACGTTATTCTGAGCAAAAAATTTCAGCTTCAAATAGCATTGAATAGTTTACCAACTCATAGACCATGAAAAAATTTAATCTTTTCTAGGCAATATGTCTTAACCATCGACGCCAATAAATGCTCAGTGGTAATAGTAATCAATTCAAATCTTGACAATTTAAACTGTTTTTGCTGTCTTCCTAGACTTTTACAGGACCTTTCAAATGGTCTATCGATTTCTATTAGAATTTTTCGATATCTAGAGTAAATAGATAGCAGTAATTAATAATCGCCAATGAGTAGTTCCACTTGAATATAACAAATTGCCGACGAAAAAAATGATAGAATACTTAAATTTTTGTTAGTTTGCAAGATTGTAAGTGGAGCACTATAGAACTCACTTCAACATAATTAAATTTTAGGTCAAAAGTCTAGGTTAGAGACATTCCATCTTAAAATGATTTCACGAACAAGTATGAATTGTATGAATCATAAATGAAGAAATAAAAACAAAACATTTGAAACATTGAACTAGATCAGCAAAAATAACTGCTGTTGAATTATTTCCGCTCCCTCACAGGTAATTTCGAATTAACCTTTAAAACAATTAGATGATTTTGAATGTTCACGAATTCAACCTAAAAATATAACAATTCTAGCTTCCATTTTACTAATTTCCCTTTCACCAAGCGAAATAAGTCTAATCATTCATTGCTACAATTACCGTTTTGCGCACTCATTTTCCTACATTCATTTATAAAAGAAATGCTAAACATATACGATATCTATACAAACGGAAGATATGTTTGAGATTTTGCTAAAATTAAATTCATAGTGTATAGTCACAGTAAACTGTAATGTTTTCGCTACACATTTTCAGACTGGAAATGTTTTTTTTTTCGTATTCTCTGCTTCTTCTTCTTTTTTCTTGCAATTTCGAAAGCAAGAAATGTGAACTTGTTTACGGAAAGTTTGACTTAATGATGCTTTAAATGTATCTACAAAACATATTTAGATCAGTAGCATATGGGCGTGTACTATATTTCGTTACGAATTGTTTTGGTTTTTTAAAAGGTCATCTTTATTACTTGTGCTTTTGAGTGCTATTGTGAAACGGAACAGAAAACCAATATAAAAACATGAATATTAGAATAATCATTATCATCAAGAAAAGACAACCATATAGTTGTATCTTTGTCTTTCTTTGTCGCGGAAATCTTTCTTCTATCAATTTCATTTGAAAAACAATGAAAAACTGACAAAAATGTTTCGTCGAACATTTATAAATTTCTATCTTCATTCAAACCTACGATAAATTAGTCACCTTCTAAGATATTTGGAGAATCTATCTTTTCAAAATGACAAATATTGTGGCGTTCAGATGAATAATTACGTTTTTAGATAAATTTAAATTTTTAGATTCGAAAGTTCGTTCAAAAACTATTCCAAAATTCGAGCAAATATTGTCATTTCTTATTTGGTATTTTTGTATCGTAAGCTTTTACGGATTACCTAGTTGTAAACGATCAAAACCCACCTATTTCAATAGATTCAAGTTCTCTATCTCAAATTTATGATTATGTGTCCATAGTTCTTCTCCAACTTTCTTTTGAATCATTGAAAATTATCTCCAAGTTTAAGTAGATTAGACTATCAAAGGCAAATAAAAAGATATTCTTCATTGTTGGGAATTAGGTTGAAATTTTTTTCTTCAAGAATTAATCAAAATTTATATTATTGTGTGGCGACAGTAACTGTATTCGCATTTGCATATTATGTGAATAGCATATGGTTTTAAAGATTTATGCAATTTCACACGCACCAAAGCCAGCAGATACATAAATCTAAAATTCAAATCACGTTTCGATATGTTGATTAGATTTGGGGTAATTAAAGTAATTGTGAAAAAAAACTCAACATAATTTTGGATTGGATGAGCTGTTAAGTATCTAACAATTTTTTTTGGTAGTTAAAGGTTGTTAATCTATTGTTTAGGATCCGTTGGAATATGTATCGAAGCATGGTTGGATGCAAAATCTGTCTAATATCTAAATTATCAACATCATGTTGCGTAGCGAAACCAGAACGGAAATAGATGGTAATATTGTTTGAATACAATTTGAATTTATTTCAGTTGAATTAAGGAAGCATTCTGAATGGATTTGATTAAGACGTGTGTTTGAATTGAAGATTTATTTAAATTCTCACGTTGCCGATCCGATCTGGAGGCGATCAAAGTAAAAGTTTTTTTTAGTGAAAGTCATTCAAAATGTTTGTATCTTTTCCACATAAATCAGTTGTATTCAGGCATAGTTTGGATATAATAAATTATAGAAATTCAATGCAGATATCAATATTATGATACACAGTTTTTTCCGTTTTTTCGCGGTAGTTCTTTACTTTGTTTTGCGGTATGAGAATTGCTGCATAACTTCTTTAAACGGGTTTGCTTACCATGATTTCTTTGGTCATACATGATTCCAAATACTTTGGAAAAAAATGAAATCAAAATAAATCTCTTGCTTCTTGGTTTATATTTTCGGCAGTAAAGTTACACAAAAAAGAGTTTTATTATTGATAATAGATGTGTGGAAATAACTTCTTAAGAATAAATAACAATATTTTAATTTTGTGCCGAAAAAATGAAGAAATTTTGAAGAATCTCATTGATCAATTTATTTTTCTATAATCGAGCGGAAAATTTTCTATAGAAGTTGGATTAGCTTCTGGT
Source organism: Oxycera nigricornis (assembly GCA_963942545.1). NCBI lineage: Eukaryota > Metazoa > Arthropoda > Insecta > Diptera > Stratiomyidae > Oxycera > Oxycera nigricornis. The sequence goes on along the minus strand of OZ012660.1, from coordinate 109,332,532 downwards.
CATTGTTTTATTGGAATAATTTTTAATCGTTTCAAAGCGTGTACGACGAAAATTGAATATGAAAAAAAAACACTGGCCAATATATTGAGAAGATCAGAAATTTTATCACCAAATCAACGATTCTAAAGAATAATAATTTGTATTTCAGATTTACAAAAATAGATTATCATCAGATCTCATCTATATTCAAATTTAAAAAATCCACATTCCGAGCATATTTTCGTAAAAAACTATGCATTTAAATTAATCCAATTCAGTTTCACACTCAACCCCCATTTCTATAATGTAATAATCCTTCGGAAAATCAAAATTGAAAATCAGTTATAAGTCACATTCCGGCAAATCTGGCAAAATTCCACCAGCACAAAAAATACCACAGATTACTATTACTCCACGTATTGTATGCATGCCTATCAAGTTCAGTCACATTTTTCGTGATAAATTAATGAATGTAAAATAAATCTTCTGGACAATGGCCCATTGAAATATTCCCACGATGTTATCAGGTATTAAATATGTGAAAAATTGAACTAACTTTGAAAAGCTCAGAGGTGTATGTATGTATAAGTTTATTGTGATGAAATTCTTTTCGGATGATTTTCCAAAAGATATTCTAAGACAACAAACAAAGATTTGTTAGAATGTGTATTCTAGGTCAATTTTTGGCTGCTTGAATTTTAAGATTTTCAAGTCAACAAAAAAAATGTGTATATATTTACTAGAAGTTTACTTGCTATTTTTATTCTGATTAAAATAAGTCAGAAACGATTATCCGTGCTATTTGCAAAATACGGATGTTTACATACATGTGGTTTGTTCTAGGAAAGTGCGTTTGGAAAATCATGAAAATATTTATCTGAATTCGCAATTGTTTCTTTGATAATATAAATTTATGAAAATTTTCAAATTCAAGGATTTAATTCATCAAAACGATTTTTTTTGTTCGAGTTTTGGGCTTGGGGTTGGTTAGCTTTCGCTTCACTTAGATCGATTTTGGCGAATTGTGCCCTGTAAACGGAATTCTGAACTCACAATGCAGTATAATTTTTTATAGCATGGTTAAACATTAAAATTTAAAATTTCCAAATTTACTTTCCAAGTGTTTGATTTTCTTCTGAATTCACTTCACAAGATTTTTCGCTGATTTCAAAAAGATACTATACATTCAAGTAGTATTTGTGTAAATACAAAAATCTACCTTTAATGAGGTCTGTGAGAGGGGGTCTTAAAAAATCAGTTTATTCCACTGGTAGAAATGGTTTTTTTTGTAAAATTGGTATAAACATGACTTCAGCTTATTTTTTAAAACTAAAATAGCTCGAAACAAAGCATTTTCTGATGATAAATATGTACTTTTCATGTTATTTGACCAAAAACCACAATTTTTTTTCTGTATGCTTACCATGCAAGCACATTGGAAATAAATAATGTCTCGTAAATTCCCGCACGGAAAACATGTGTCATTTGAATGCCACAGAGGAATAAGCACTTTTTTTAATGATAGTCCATGGAAAAAAGACATACATAAGTCGGTTAGTACAAAAAAACCATACTTTCTCGTTATCAAAAACAACAACGACAACAAAAATGATTAGATAAGGTTGAACATAAGGAAGCCTGCATGTACACACATGTAAAGTTACCCACAATATACCTACATCTGTATATGCACTCAAAGGCTGAGAATGAAAAGTATTTTACCAACGATATGCGTACGCTTTTTTTTACATTATTACTACACTGCATGGATTTGACTGTTATCGCTGATAATATGGAATATCATGTGTTGTGCATACGGGAATCGATTGAATACGAAGTAGTTTCTAGTGAAAAAATAGGGGAGTTTCTTCGCGTAGGCATGACAAAACGGGTAAATTTAAAGAATTAGAAGAGAAAGAATTATTATAAATAAAGTGTATCAAGTGGCTGTGTATTTGCACTGCACAGCAAAAAAAATGTCAAAAAATTACTTTACAATGCGAAATGAATTGAATAATTGTACTTTGCAATAATGAATAAAATAGAGGAAGAACTGTTCACAAGATTTGCAACATATCGAGCATAAAATATTTAAAATAACAAAACTCACTCGATTTTCCTTTTAATTTTTTTTTGTTTATGCTGGATAGGTCTTGCAAATCATAAAAAATATAATTCTTGCTTTTTTGACAATATTTCGTATCGAAAGTTGCGCTTCTCATTTATCTGTCTTGGAAATTTTAAATTTTTCAAATTTCACATTAAAAACCTCAATTTTGTTTAAATTTGGTGATTAATTTAATCAAACTATATTTAAATATTTCATTCATTTGATTTTTTTTTTCAATATCATCTTGCATTTTAATCGTTGAATATGATATGAATACAATTTGGAAATTTCGAATAAGCATGACTCATCGAAATTTTGCAATAAAAAATAGTGATAAGAAATACAAGACTCTGAAGTCGAAATTATGCGCATGGAAAAATGGTGAGCTGGCTTTGATATACCAGCAGAAATAATAACATACATATATTTATAGGGTGAATGAGGCAAATGCAATTTCACAAAGAATGTGGCTACTTAAAACCACATTCTGCTCAAAGTAGATTTCAAAAATCGAGGTCGAATAACACAGATAGCTGATTTTTTCACATTTCAATTGAAAATATGAAGATAAAATTGATATAAAGATGTAATAATGAAATACCATTGGATATAAAAAAATCGAAATTCGAGGAAAATATGGATATGGATTAATTGGGATGAAATATTACAGGAAAAAATTCATATTTTTTCAATCATTAGTTACTATGCAAATTGCTCAAAAAAGAAGAACTTATAACTTCCAAAAAATGTGACGGCTCTAAGTTAATTCCTATAGGGAAGCACTTTATAAATATACTTTAGAGCCTAGATACAGATTGTCATACCGAAATACCTATCTTCCACAATCAATTTGCAATGAATGATGCACCCTAGAACTACGACAAGGACGTGAGAGAAGGATATTGCCAAAATGCTGCTTTCACTGTAGTGTAGCTCACATTTATTAATATATTTTTTAATTTAGACCAAGCGAAGCAAACATGAAATTACTTCCTTAGTAGAAAAAATCACTGAAAAAGGCTGCAGCCGAAATACATGTATGAATAAAATATAAATACTTGGTAAAGAAATTACACAGCCTTTGAATAAACTATAAAAAAATATCATAAAGGCTTAGAAACAAAACACCCAACCGAAAAATCATTAAAAAAAATTTGAACAGTATTTTCCTTATTTTAACGTTCTTCAACCAAAAAATTTTATAAGGAGAATATGCTTCTCTATTACGGGCGTAAAGTAGGTGAAACACAAGAAACTAGAACTTTTCTAATTATGAATGGTTTAGAAGTCTAGCATATTCTAATTCCAAGTTATCTAATAAACAAATGACAGCACGAACAAGGATATGCTCTTCTATTTTTTCAGAGTTGACTTAATATATTTCACTAAAATTAAAATTTGTAAATTTTTCAAGAAAATCAGAAATACTTCAAGAAATAAATTTCCACGTTGATTACCTCAAAAATAAAGCCACCACGTCTTAAAACTGTGTTGAATTTTTTCTGGAATTTTGTCCCCAATTTCCATTTATAGTGAAAAATTTCTAAGCAATACCAATTTTTCTGATTGAATATTGACCACAAATGATCAGAAATTCAATAATTCCACACATTTCGAACTTGTGCAGCTTTATTCCGACGAAAAATGCAATCACAAGTAAATTCCGTCTCATAAAAATCTATAGCCCATTAAAAAACACATTCAGCTTGATCAGCTTAACCTCTCATTCCCATTAGATACACGTGTAGCAACTTCTGTGATAACATTTGTAGGTCACACAGTGTTGTGTATGTACTGCTGCGCCTCGTTCGGCTTGATTTCAAAGCTGTACATATGTAGAAAGCGGCTAGTTTGATTATGACTAGTATGCTAATTCATGTAATTTACCCACACGATTACGTGTAGTTCCACTATTAGGCTTGTTCAGTTACAAACCGCAGATGCACGGTAGCACCGAAAAAGATGTATTTTTAATTTGCCTAGCGTCCAATAAATTTAACGGGGAAGCAATAATCAAGGAATATTCAAATAATAATGTGTATATACTAAGCACAGTATATATTAAGCAAATAGGCATAATACTTCTCAACCAAAAATACACCATGCAGCAAGAAGGAAGGTACGACACAATTTGGATACTTTCCAAGAAATTGTTCATAAGAGAACTTCAAGGAGACTGGTGTATGTACATGTCCAGATCTGCAGATTCAAAAAAGGAAGCCCGATATGAGTGTATCGCGTGTATAATGGCCAACAAAAGTGTAATTCATTGTAGAAATAGTTTTTGGCAATCCAAACATTCTCCTAGATGCAGCTGAAGGCTTGTGGATGCATTGGAAGATAAGCTTCGTAAGCAAGGTATACATTTCATCGGTAGATAGATACACAGACACGTGTGTTGGGTTATTTCTTTGCTAGATATTTTGGGTTTTGGCCAACAATACTAAAAAAAAAGTTTTGCTTCTCAATATCCGTTACTATCCTTAGCGATTGTATAATCTAGATTGCAATGCACTTGTTTCGTTGCAGTTGGATGGTCTTGAAAGAGCTTTTGCAATTGCATAATACTTCACTTTAAATGTTACAACCGTCACATGGGTGTGTAATTATAGCGTTTGCACGGCTAAACCGATTTAGTTCAAGACACTTTCAAACTGTACAACTGCGCCGTTTTGCACATGCATGGCATGACCATGCAACCATTAGTTAATAAATATAATTTTTTACACGCGTGACACGAAAAACAATCGAATAGTGTTGAAATCCATTAATCCAGAGACGCTCGCAAGTATCCATAGAACCCGATCCGCAAGATTGTTGTTAGCCTCCATCAGCGGAATTCGTACTTTGCACTGAGTAATCAAGAATGTGTGTTTAACGTTAATTTATTTGATTAATTTTTTTTTATTTTCAAATGAAAAAGTTGTTGCTGATCCGGGGTGTGAATTAGCACTGAATCTCGACGGTCGAACTGTATTGTTACTATCTCGAAATCTAAACTTTATTTTAAGGAGGAAAACCACATCTCCGCGCACACAATCTCGGAATAACGCTTTTTGGCTAGCTTCCCTGCTAGCTAGCTATAGTTCAGACTTAGCCTCGCTCGAGTGTCTGTCTGTCTGCCTGTCTATCTATCTATCTTTCTATCTGCATTCGCGCGACACAGGGCACAAGACACAAAACTTGGCAGTAGGCTGTTTTCAAAGTGTGTCGATTGTGATGGTTGCAGAATTGAAATCCAAATAAATATAATGTCGCGCGAGATTCTCCAAGTTGGTGTGGTGTATGATTGTTGATGCATATTGGGCAATCGGCGATACATGCGCACTCCTCGTATGCATTACGTTACAACGCTATCATCATGCCACCACACTCATGTGTGAGCTGCCCATATGTTACGTGATAATATGAAGTGGTCAGCTCACATGTGACTCACGGCCAGCTAAATCAACGTGTAACATACATAAATGTGAAAATAGCTTGTTTTAACGGAAAAGTGGCATGAAATCAGCTCGAAAATAGTGTAAACTCGAAAGTTTGCCGCCATACTTGCTGGAAGCAGACAATGGTGATGGATGATGATACAGAAGAAGATTAATGGCGAACGTGCAAAAATTTCTCCAACAAAACAAATCAGTAATGCACTTAAAACACTTAAATTCAAATGGATGCCACAATTTGGGAGGCAACCAACTATCGAATTTATGCAAAACACGGTAAACAGTAAATTTCATGTATGAGAACCAGTGGAACTTGATAATTGTAACGGTCGTTAAGTTAACGATGTCGAAATTGCAGATAATTTGGAAGCAGCGGGGCGGACTAATCACGATTACGATTCTTTTCCATAAGCATTTCAAGCTGAGCAGAATCGGTGAAACAGAGCTTTTTAATGCTCTCCGCAGAAAAATACTGCAACTTAATCATTATAACTTCAGTTGGTCCATAGTGGAGTTATTAGTGGCGCTTTTTTTCGCTGTCCATATAACTACTTGAAGATTTGGTGTCCAAGACATAAGAAGGTTATTTGGATGCAGAAATAATATTTTCCATAGAAGTTGCGAGTGTTACATGAACGTATTATAAGCAAGAAGAACCAACATTATTACTTTCAGATAGCAATTTATATAATGAGTCTCATAATTTATTATAACACTTAAAAAACCTCTCGGGCGCTTGTTATGATAAGGTGTTCTTTGTGCAAGTATAGGCATTAGGGTGTTTATGTTCAATTAAAAACTGTTGCTGCTACCACAACCTTTTCGCGTAGTAACAGCAGCTTCCTGATTCATTAGACCGATTCCAATATAACAATGAGCCAATGTGGTTTCATGCTCAGTTAAGAATTTTAAAGAACTCCAATATTGGTTGCAATTATGGATGCTTCTGTTGTGAAATAGAATTGATTTCATTGCAGACACATATGTTATTGATTGGAAAATAAAATCTTATAGTATGCATCAAATCTTGCGTTTCACAAAAATATCACAAGTACTTGTAAATTATCATAATTGAAAAACAGTTTTTCCAGAAACTAATTCCAAATAGTCTACAGTAAAAAATCTTAAATGATGCCTGCCAATGTGTTTTCTGGTCAGTGTTCGAACTAGATCTTTCAAATTCGGAAAACACACAAGAAATATGTTTGATAGTAATATGTAAGAAAAATGACATCACGACACGTCTGATATTCTGGAAACATTGCAGTTGATACTGGCCTGAGAAAAAAATAATTGACATTATTGGGCGCACCTTTCTATGGCACATTTAGGAGCTCATGAAGTATCGTTTCGACAAGCCAGGGACATCGATCCTGGCGAAGATTACAATGGGCCGACCACGTGGAGCGCATAGATCATAGTAGAATTTTCAGGAGTAACCATTAAACCCCGAGCAAATAGAATTCGTCCACTAAGAAACCCTCGGAAATATTGTAAGGATTCAGAAAACGCAGAAACCACATGGCTTTTTAGATTCGTAAACTGAAAAACGCGATCATTAGACTGAAGCAATTAGCGGCAACGTCTTCAGAAACCTAAGGTTTGAATTGGACTGGTGTCTAATGATAATGAATAAATACATTCATGAAATCTGATACGCTCAAAGCACTTTTTTTTTTGCAGTTTGAACAGTAACGATCAGTGACTATCTTTGCTTTGCTTTTTGGGATACCAGGAGATAATTTTTTCTGCGCCCCTAAAATACCATGACCTATTGTTAATTTTAATAAGTTCAACCTTTTTTTCGACATAAAATTTAATAAAAATTATCAATAAAACAAAAATGTCGCTCTCCCTTTCTTGTAGAAGCTTGTCATTCCGCTGAAGTAATCCATCAGATTCTTTAGTAGATTTTCTTAACATTCCATTTTAGTTTGTGATTAGGAGAGTAGCAAAATTATTATCAGTGAAATGCCTTCATTTTACCATTAATTTATTTTGAAAAATGCTCCGTTTGGCTTTAGCGCTCTTTCATCAAAGCATCGTTATCCAATTTTTACTCATTTCTGGACAGCAAGATCCTCAATTTGCTCTTGTTGCATTTTTTGCAGATTTTTTAAATAACGAGGCACAAATATAGACCCCCAAAAAAGGATTACTATTTTTTGCATTTTTACTAAAGAACGACTCAAAAAATTTCGAAAAATTATATAAACACATCGGTCGCAGCACTGTTTTATATAAGGTGCCCTGAGTGGCTGCCCAGTTTGTTAGTAAGGCAGGAAAGACTCTGGATACAATACAGTTTTACTCGTAAATCCAAAGGTCGTCGGACGGAGACAACTTTAGTTGTCAATATCTTCATGAGAGCTAGGCTCCATTAGGACTGCCACATAATGATGACGAAATCACGACTAAATTTAGCGAATCGAGTCAATCATATTCAATTTTTGATGATGCCTGCATAGAAATCAGACTGTATGTCACCAATAATCATCATGATTTTTGCTGTGAGATCATAAACAAAATTTTGGTGATGACATGAGAAATCCATATCTCAAAAAATTTATTGAAAGTAGTTAGGAAGAACTATGCAAAAGATTGTGAATCTACTTCTTAAATGTTTTTCGAACGATTGTGAATCTATCAAAAAAACGTTTCGCAAGATATCCTAAATACAAATATCGCATGGTTGTGACAGTTCACAATTATATATGGCAGCCGTGACATTAAAAGTTCTATCACTTTTCTCAGAAAACTCTTCCCTATTATCTTCATTTAAGCAGCATTTGATGGCGTATCAGCTTGTAAACGAGAATTTTGTAATAAATTTTATTTTCAAGCATATTGCACGAACAGCACTCATATTTAGACCGATTTCATGTTCCTTGGCGTATAAATATGTCTTAGAATGTAGTATATCTAATGCATTGAAAACATTAATTAGGAAGTCATCAAATTATATCTTGAGATTGTTTAATTAGTAGAAAATCGCTAATCTAACAAACACAATCTTCACACATCGTCGAGCGTTGTGAAAATGTAAAATGAATTATAGACTTCGGAACATATAATATATGCATATACCACACACTTGTTAAGAGTTCTCGTCATTTGCATATATGTATAATGTAATATTCTTATTTAATTTACATGATACAACGATGAAATACACACATATATATTGAAAAGCTTTCAATTTTTAAATGTATGTTTTATTTTATTTAATGTGTTCCGTCATTCAAAATGCTGTCGTAAAAATCTGCTAAGAAAGCTTACGATGCATTTAAATGACGACATGTAAACTTGAGGCTATATATGTAGGCATAATTGAATGCATATATATGTATATACCAGGTGAACATACATTAAAAACTTCGAATATGGTGAGACTTGAAATGCAAAACTGATTTTTGCCTACCCACCCCATCTCCTTGGTCATACTCGAGAATGTAGTGCATGGCCAATAAATTATTTTTGAAATAGCTCGAAAAATAATGTTTACGTTAGACAGGACGATGTATGTGATGCAGTTTTGGTGGATTCGGTGCCAAAGTGTCTATTATATAATGTCAGGGAGCTCTGCATACACCTAACATACCTATGTATGTTATGTAGCCGTAGAAATGACTATGTGTCCACCAGTATGTTTGTAGCCAGATTGTTGTTAGCCACTTTGTCATGATAATTTTGAACTATGTATGTATTCTTGAACGACTAATTGGAGGAATTGGTGGAGCACCTAAGGTGTACTTCACGTTCTACAGCTAGAAAAGATGTAAATTAGAAATTGCTGCTACACCTAATATGAACATGGTATGTTATATATGAATGGATCGATACATGCTACTGGTGAGCTGAAGAAAGCTTTATTCCGCATTAACATACAATGTGTAACATTTACAAAGTAAACGAAGTGGGGATTTATTTATAAGAAGCGTCGACTATAGATTATAGTTTAAGTTTTGCATTTTATGTTGCTAGAGGAAACTTCTGCTTTGACATTATTTTCCAAGGGGTCACGATACCATACGATGTTACACTAGCGATTACAATTTTCACCAATCTTTCTTATTTTGGTTGAATCATCACCATTAAATCATCTCGTCATAACTTACACTTTAATGCTATAGCTTGAACAGTTCCTACATACATCTTATTAAAGATTGTACCACAAAGTTTATACGCATTTAAGACAATATAATGATGTATATCGCCTACTCAAAAAACCAAATTTTCTGTATCAAGTGCTCAGGTAGTCACCACGTTTTGAATAGGCAGATCAACTTCATTATTTTTTTAAATTTATTGTAAAAATGACCTTAGAATTGAGGAAAGAATTGTGAATTTCTTTTTGATAAAGTAGGCTATGTCATTAAATTTCATAGAATTAAAGGTAAAATCTCAGAGAAATATTCCAAATAAAATAATACATTATAGTGAAATTAATGTGAAGGTAGAAAATATAAAAAAGGAGCTATTTGTTCTTGTATGCTGTTGAAATACGACCTCTTGAATACCAAGTGGATCCCTTCATGGTAGGAAAAACGAAACCAAAAAGAAAACTAAAAAGAATTACAAGAGACGAAGACAGAAAATACAAGAAAAGTATGGAAAATGGTTGAATCTTCAATTAAAGATTGGAAATTTTATAGTCCAAATTAAACTCAATTAGATAAAACAGTTGTTTAAACGTGGAAATTGTAAAAACTTGGAAAGAAAGTGGGTTTCTTGTGAACGACCTAATGTCTATGTTTAAAAAATAATCCACTACAAATTGAGACTTTGATAGTCTTCTCATGGAAAGAGAAATATACACTGAAATTTGATGAATATGTTTTTTGTCACGAAGCACTCAGGCAGGGTGATATTACCTATGACTTATAGTAACTTATATTCGCTTCCGATTGTGGCATAAAAAGAAGAACTAGCGATTTTATTCAAGAAAAAGTAAGCCTGTTTCGCGTTCTTGACCTCTTTTCAATGAAAATATATTTAGCTCTTATTAAAGATATTTTTAGGGGCATGTTTTAAGATTTTGAATGCGAAATTTTGTAAATGGATTGAAATTTGTGATTTCGAATGTCAAAAATAGATTGATCAATACATAACGGTTAAAAACGATGTATATATAATAACAGCAAAAATTTCTATGAGCTAAATTAATAAAAAACTTCTGTCCAACATTTCATTTTATACAACACAATTTCAAGACATAAATTGGAAAATGCATAAAAATTCCGATAGAAATCTTATATAGGAGTTAAACATTTTCTTTGAGATTTATATAAGCAAGTGTATTTGTATATTTTTAGCATATTTTATGCACTTTATACGAATCGAGAATTTATCGGTGATACTAGCCAAGAAATTTCAAAGTGGCAAATCTATTTTTGAATGCATTTGCATTTGATTTGTTCTTCTATTATTTTCGTTCTCTATTCGTACAGTTTAACGTGAGATCATTAGGCTAATGTGATGCACTCGCGCCTAATAAACATGTTGTCAGAATAAATAAAACTATAGCAACAGACAAAACGAAATAAATGACTTTTATCGTGTTATGCATTCATAAAGATTTGTGTTATCAAATCACTTTGAAATGAATATTAATGGATCGGTAGCTTTTCTGATTGCTTCTAGAAATGTAAATTGAAAGAATACACACATATATCACATATGAATTTGTTTGATTCATGGATTATAATTTTCATAGGCACTTGAAGAGAATTTATGTAGCAAATATATGCGAAACTAAAAGAACAACTCGTCTGGCGAATCTTGATCTTCAATTAGAAGTTGCATGACTGATCTAACCCTGCACCATAAACAATTTGTACAGACAACCTTTCTAAGCGATTCCTGTAACAATCTAAACTATTCAAGAATCAGCGATTCATTACTAATTGATTTTTAATACATTTTTCGTGAGTCCATAGTTTGTTGTCTGCTGAAACCATTCCCATTGTGATTAATGAAAAAAAGTAATGCTAAAGACATCTCTTAAATAATCTGTATACAATTAATGCTACGCAAGACTCAAATCCAACTGTTATTGGCTTCAACTAAAGATTGCCGTCGAAGAAGATGTAAGACGTACAGGAAGAGGTGAATTAGAAAACCATTTCTTTCTTTTCCACGTCATTAAAAACAAATTAATTTTTCATCCATCCTTAAAACCTGCAGACAAAAAAACCAAACAACAATACCCTCAATATTTTTTGTATAAGCTGAAATCTAGTGCACATGTAATCAATAGTGTATTTTAAACGTAGAAATTTGTAGCAGACTGACTGATTTCAAATTGCTTTAGTTAAGCTTTTCACATTGATTTCTATCGGAAGATATCAACATATTTAGCGCAAATATAGTAGGAAAAAATGCATTTTATTATAAACTTTCAATAGTACATTTGCATTTTATTATAAACTTTCAATGTACGTTCAGATTAATTTCACTCACACGAATGAATGCTTTCGATAATTGAATACATCATCAGTGGAAAGAAAGTGCCAATTAGCTAATATTTAACAAGCGAATCAAGTTATCATGAATTAAGTGAAGGTACTGGAATTAAACATTGTTTGATTATAATTTGGTGGCAGCGTGCGAAACGCAAAGTTTTCAGAGTGGAAACATAGTTTTTCATCTTCTTTAATAGTGAAAATTGAATGAAAAATGCCAGCAAGCAAATGATTTAATCGAAATGGTGTGGGTACTGAAATTAAAAATTTCTTGCATGGATACATTGTTATTTTTTGCAATTTGTGCATAAAAGCTACGCAAGAGTGATTTGGTTTGTTGTATCTTCTTCATCAATTTTCTTGAGGAGTTTATAGTTGTTAGCGGTTTCAAGAGTTGAAGTTAACATGAGCTAATGACAAAAGCAGAAGACACTTTCAGAATTCAAATCATTCAAAACTACTCAGGGAAAATACATTTAAAGTTTCATTAGATCAGCTTATCAATAAAATCAATTACGTATTAAGAGTTTCAAGTTGTATTACTTCAAAAACTAAGTCAAGGTTGTTACTTTAATAATTTTCCTGATCAAACACAAGCCAATTTTATCCATAGAATCCATTTACACATCAAATATAGTTACAACTTTTTCGAAAAAAGCTTGCATGCTCCTTTTCTATAACAATGTATAAGAACTTTAGCTCCAAATTAATAATTATAATATTTTTGTTAAATAGTCGGAGCAATTTAAAATATAAGGGAATTCTGTTTGGTTTCCCAGAGATTATTTTAAAATATGAATTCAATTGTTAAATAGCTGTTTAAAATAATATTCAAGGGTCTAATAATGAGCTTGAATGCTGTAAAAAATAGATGCAATCTTTTGAATCTTTTGCAAAAAAAGCAGGTATGTACATATATTCGAAGCAATAACAAATACCGACACTCTGCCATCGAGGAGAAAAACGAGGAAAATCGGACAAAATCGGGCACAAAGCAGTGTACCAAAAATACATGACGCTGAGACAAACCTAAGAGAAATTTCATAAAACCTATTAGGTATTTCATAAACAAAAGACTGAGGAAATATCAGCAACTCCAGAACCATTGTCAAACCTGTTTTCATCGAGAATCACCATGAAAAGTGTTAAGCATGGGGTTGCGAAAAAATGGGAAGGATTTAACAAATATTCTGTGCAGGCGCGTTTTCTAGCAAAACTTGCCATTTTTCGGTTAGAATTCTTTATTCTTACACTGGGTGTTTTATTGTAGGATTGATTGTTTAGTTGCATGCGTTCCTCATAATGCAAATTGCACTATAGACCTAAAATTTTCATTAATTTGGCGAGACTAATCAGTTCACATTTATTTAAAACTCTACCGTCAAGAAGACTTGATCCAAAAATGCTGCAAAGTTAATTGAAACATTCGCAAAACGTTCGTGTTCATAGATACTTCTAAGAAAAAGGGATTTTAAAAAATTGGTGCTATTCACGCGAAACTGATACTGAAAAAGGAATAACGAAATTATACAGAAAAGATTAATGAACCTAGCTGAGAAATAAGAGATCAGAATTTGATTATTTACGAGGAAAACAAACCAAATCTTCGAATTTGCCTTTCTACCGACTGGAAGTTAGCGCATGGCATTCTTACTATGAATGGCCCCCCCTTGAAGTCATTGGATGCCAACCTAATGTAAAATATGCGGGCAATTACAAAGCAGAAAATACAAAACTAAAAGGAGCACAAAATTTGAAACGGACCCTATATTGGAATAATCTGCAATTCAAACAAAAATTAACAAATGGCTAACCCAATAATTATAAGAATTTTCGGTAAATAATCCACTCTCTAAAAAATATAATTTGTTGACAGATACTTTCGAACATTGCTACCGACCGAAAGTAACACAATTCAAAAGGAATCAGTTCAATGTGTGCATATGATATGTATTTAAACAATTTTGAATATAATTTTTTTTTTGGAATTTCAACAAAAAAAGTATGTTTAGTTGCGAACGTCGTCGTGGCAACGCAACTCTCGCATACTTGAATTCCATAATCGAACTCGTAATTTCCTAGTTCTGGAATAGCGTCGCCGCCTTTTAATGTACAAAGTGCAAGTTCGGCTCCCACTGTAGACATCACAGTATTTTTTCGTTCTTCTTCTACTTCGACCGTCAAACTTATGGCGTTTCCTTTTGGGCTCGGCAACATGGAAAACATGGAAATTTCACAACGCATGGAATGCCAGCAGGATCCTCTGCATCCCGTCTCAAAAAGGGAAAACTGGAATATCGGGCCAGTTAAGTTTAGGAAGTCGAAATTCCCAGTCCTGAATAGGTGTTACAGCAGCTTTCTGACCTTCTTGATCTTGACCTTCTGATTTTTTGACGATGGGAGTTAAGTTTGAGAAGTTAGGCACAAGCTGATTAATTTTAATATCGGGATGAGGCTACCCACTTAAAACACTAATTGAAAATAGATGAGGCTGAATTGATTTTTTCCATGTGAAATCTTTCACCGATTCCTTTCGGAGTGGAGAATAATCAGTGGGTGGGTATTTGTTTGTGCAATTAAAATGTCCTATTTGAAGCCATCCTTCAAAAGTATCGGTTTATATGATTACAAGTTGGCAGTTGATTTGAAAATTGAAAGTGGCATATACAAGTAGATCATATTAAAAATAGAGGAGTATAGTAAGTATAGTGTGTCATAGTTTTGGTAGATTGAAAGTTTTGGTGCATTGTCGACGTTAGTGCGGTCTATTGTGATGACTTTTTTTGTGAAGATTTGATATGAGTATCCAATATCAATAAAACTTAAGCTGCCTCACCACACAATTTCGACGTCAACTTTGAACCTAGCATCGAGGCGCACACCGTTCGTTGAATGAAGTCTGATATTCGTCAAATAGAATATCAAAAATGTATAACTCTCCTAATTAAGGATATTCCCCAAAGTCAGTTCTCGACAAATCAGGAAATCAGGAAGACTGTGACTTTCTTTTGGAATCTCTTGATTCCCGGGCAGATAATTCCGTAAAAATTGAGACAGAACAAAAACGAAGAAACTGCTTTCAGTTTTTAAGAAGCCTTAGTACTAGAGAGCGCTCCTCATCAGCTGGATAGGATGTAAACCATTTGATTGTGTCTTATAATTTTTGTGAATTATGTTTTCAGTGCACTATTTTTTACTTATTACTCCTGCCATGCTTTTTTAATTCTATTCGGTTTATTATTATTTATTTTTCGTTTTTATTTTCATATGTCTTTTTTATTCTTTACTATTACTACTTTTATATCAAAGCTATCCAATCACTAGACAATAAAGATAAAACAAAGGATTTTTCCCAGGTTCAGTATCCTGTCAAGTCCTTTATCCCTGCCTAAGTCTCGTTCCGTTTAATATTATGTATCTTCTTGGATAGATTGGCATGAGCCTAATCCTTCTCCCCAAAAAACCTCACTTCACGCTCTTTTCATTATTCATACTTGTTGCCCAGTTAGAAACGAGCCTTTTTCTTCTAAGGACATTGTCTTCAATTAAAGATGACGAGAAGAGTCTCCCAATTTTAAAATCTCATAGCAGTGATTTGCAGTCGGCGTTCGTCTTTCATCGTTTCATAATTTTATAGCTTTTGTAAAACTTCTGGTCCCGTTTTTATTTAAATTTGATAAAATAATTCATTACAAACACATCTTAATAATCATTATTATCCTTAACAAAATTTGACTGTGAAAAAAAATTTCCAAATAATATATGATTATTTGGAAATTTTTTTATTCAAATTTTTTAAGCCAAAAACTTTAAATAAATAGGTTAGTGCTTCTAAAATGAAAGAACTCTTTTATATTTGTTTAATTGAAGTGAAAATTTGCAAAACTATAAACCTTAGATCGACTTAGAATAGAATCTCACGGCATACAATTTTCATGAACATAAGTGTAAAATAAATTTATCTGCATCTAGGGCACAAATCTGTCTAGTGTACAAACACAAACAACTGTATTTTAACACTTGTAGATCTCATACTTATATAATCTTGAAAATAGTTGGTTGATTAAATCGAATGTCTTCGTCATGTTCTAGTGAAGGGCAAATATTTGTCAATGCTTTTCGGTTGATGTTTAGATATTTTTAGCACCTAGTCGAGATACAAGACCGAATAATGTGATGTGTTGCCATAACACAGTCCCGATAGTTCTGTAGAATTTTGCAAATTATGCCATCAGGTCATTACTGTCTGCAGATGAAAGTATGTATATGTACCTACATATACACATACACATTGAATGCTAAGAAAAACGTCCTCATTGTATCGGACAATGAGGGCGAGCCGTAAAAGAATTTCACGCTCTTAAGTGTTTGAGCAATTGAAATTGGATTTTGGTTTGGTGTTGGATGACTTTGCGCTACTAATGAATGAATAGTACCACGATTAAATGGAATGAATTGAGTTTTGAGTTTCATTTCCGAGTTATTTTTAATTTATTGTTCTTTTGTTTTTTTATATATATTTTGAATTGCACAAAGTATTTATCTGTTAAATGGATGCTTATTCAGGTTGAAATCTGATTTCAGTGGAATTGGTTGGCTATTATCAGCGCTACTAGTTGATTGCTTTTATTTTTTTAGTGCAAGCGTGACTGAAAGACAGTTGGAATATAAGAGGTGGAATGGTAACGGATTGAAGACTAATACAACTTCAATTTTTTGTTTCTTTTTGGGGCTACCATGAAATAATTCTGTCAATTAAACTATTATCGTTACTCAAATTTGTCTGTACAATATCATACAAAAAAAATATAATCGACAAATAAAGCGTTGCGCAAAAATTTCTTGTGAAATTGAGATCCCAATCAATTTGTAATTTATTTATTTTTGCTAAAAGCTCTGACGTTTGACTATGATGAAGAGAAGAGAGAGAAGAGAATTAATTCCACTGAATCTTGGCTTTTAAAAAATTTCATGGGGCAGATCCTTTTTAATTACGAACCCAAAGTAAGGATACAGTTTATCTTCAGAACTTTTCAATTAGCATTCATGTTGAGCAGATATATCTGTAAGTGCTATGCATTCAGTAAAATAATGTACTTCGAAGAGAAAATTACGATAGGAGTACCTTTTTTTAATGACAGAGCTAGAAAATAGAAGATTTGTTAGCAAATTTATCGACAATTTGCTTTCATAGAATTTATTTATTATTTATATATGTATTTTTTCAACTATAACATAAAAATAAATAAAATATATCGAATGTGCAATAATAATAACAGTGAACACTCATATAAAACACTAAATGCAGAACACGGTTTTGATTATAGCACGATTTTTGAAAGTTTGCCGAGAAAGTCGTCATTTTTAAAAATTTTGTTGCTATTTTCAATATAATGTAGTACATATGTGAAAGTGATTTTTTGGTCTACGTTGATAAACACACATTTAACATAGTTTTGTATGAAAAAAATGCATGGCGTACATAGAGTAGTGAAACAAGACAGAATCAAATGGGTTGATATTTTTAAGGGTTTTCTTCATCACATCAAAGATATTTTCATTGGATGAGAACACTATATCGTTCGATCTAAGATTATTGATTCACATGCAAAAATAACAAAATAGAAAATGTTTAAGTCAAAAATTGCCACTTTTCCTTTATGATCACATATTTGTAAAATATGTAGAAACATATTTGAGGCAAAGCGGATTGACCCTTTAAGCGGAGTCTATCAAATCTATGGTTTTCCCTGGATGTACTAAAGTTTTCTGTAATGGTATTATCTTATCTAATTCATAAGCTTAAAATTATCGCTATAGTTGTGAAGACACTGTCTGTATTTTTTAAGCGTAATCTGTAAAATATAGTAGAACTTTATAGTCAAGATGAAGTGAAATATGCCATTACAGGCGTTGATGGTAGAATGGAAAATAAACCTCTTGTATAAAATTTGTTAAATGCAACTCCAACAGTGTATGATATTCATCAGAAGACATACCTTCTAAACTGTTTTTCGCCAATAAATGGATAGATTTATAGCTAAAACGTTTTAATACGATAGTTTGAATTCATTTTCAATTTCATTAGAACCATAGCAATGGAAGATAAGTAGTTCTTAAAAATAATTATTTTTAATTTAATACAGACAAATTTCAAATTCCTTTTATACCTATGAGCAGTGGCGGTTGTACCATAGAAGCAAGAGAAGTATTATTTCCCCTATCAAAGTTAAAATATATAATAAAGTAATTCTCATTTTCCAAAAAAAAAAAGCTATTTTTTTGCATATATCTATGAAGGCAGCTCTGAAAATTAAAAAGCATATCTATTCCTTTTCATCTTTTGTTCGTTGGTTGGAGAAAAAGGAAGAAACGTAAGCAATACTTCCAACCCAGTTAAAATTAATAAACTCCCACTGGTTCCATTTATTGTGTAAGCAATGATTTAACTAACGGTATTCAAATCTAAATTATTTCCCCAGAGAAATTGCCTATGGGTTTTACACATTAGCGAAGAAAGGATGATAAGAGTAAAAAAGTTTTTTTTGTAAAATATTTCAAATGAGAAAAAAGCCGAAAAACCTCAAATGAGAACAAAACCGAAAAACCATAAAAACATTTTGAAAAATTTAAATGTATAAAAATACTTTGAGGTATTTTATAACACGAAAGTATTTTGGTAACACAAGAGAGGTCCTTTATCCCCTGATTATTCTCTTATCTATCCATGAAAACGAGAATAGTGCAAAGAGAATTAAATACTTAAAAATTTCAAAAAGATATATCTGAAAAATTACTTAAATAATTAAATAATTTAATAATAAATAGGGATTTTCAAGTTAATAACTTAAATACATAACTCTATATGTAAAAAAAATTTATACCATGGCAACATGGTATAACATGGCAATAGATCATTTTTGGATGTGCTTTCTCTTAAATATATCCATCATTTTTTTTCTCAGGTTTTATTTACTCATGTAAAGTGCAACAAGGAGCAGCTCTACATTAGCTTAATATTCTATAAATGTTCGAGTTTCCCATTCCCATTTGCGAAATAAATTTTAAAATAAAAAAATAATAATTTTGAATATCTTTTAATTGCTCAACACAACATCCATTGTATCTTTTTCAATCGTTTGCATTGCATATACTTAGGAGATTTTGCGGCCAATTTAAAAGCTAGGCTAGTATGAATGAAGCTTTTTACTCACCTGTCGTTTGTACATATATATGGATGTATCTATATGTGCATACATGGTTCGTTTGAGCAGCAGTAGCAGCAATTGAACATTAATCACTGCAAAAATATTATGTGAAAAGTGGCAGCAAAAAGTCATTGCTTCCTATAAATTTGAATAATATTAATATTAATTTTGGAAGTTTTTTTTGATGCGACCACTGAGATACCACCAGCTGTGTTCACTACTATAATACAGAGCGAGCACAGAGTGTATCCCAGTGGTAACAAGTAATTGTGGTGAAAAAATTAAATTTATTTGTGAAATAAAAAAAAATTTGCATTTAACAAAACCTTCTTATGGACGAGAATCTTTAAATATTTTATTGTCAACGATGCGAAACTGTTGAAACTAATGCATACCAACGTGGGATTGTAGTGTTTCATTGCTGAGAATAACATCTTTATAGATTAGTAATTATTCTTGGCAAACAAATACACAAATGATGCCTATTAAAATTAACATTACGAAATAAACATGCAATTTAAAATATTTAAAGGTTTTATGCAGAAATATGACTCCTTTTAGATTAAAATTGACGAATAATAATATTTGCAATTGTTTTTTATATCATTTGTTTTCAGCGAGATAGCAAAAAATAAAAAAATAAAAATAAATAGTGTCCTAAAACTAGAATATTCGTTTGAAAATTATATAAACCAAATTTTTATACACTTTCTTTACTATTTAAAATCCATAATAGATTATGTTCATATTTTTAAGTAGGAAAAATGATGATTCCAGAAAAAAATAAATGCAGCTTGACTCTGTAAACATCGATTTCGGAAGGTATTATTTTAACAACAGAAATTGAATGATATAAGTTATCAGTTATAATTCCTTAATAAAAAAAGAAAGAGTTTTGATTCGAATCTGTTCTGACGTTTCATAATTTTTAGGATTACGTCTCTCGAACTATATACTAGCAAATGGTGTGGATTAATTGAAGATTGTAATGAAAATGGATAGTGCGTATTTGAAAAGTTTGTTCCATGGATAACAACTTAAAGATGGTTGATTGCATGACCAAAGCGCGCCAATCTTTCTTTGATGACGAAAAAGATTCCGTGAACTTAATTGCGACTTGCCACAAAAGTAAAGGATTCCATTCAAAGTAGGGAATAAACATCGTTAGTATTTTTTTCTGACACTGACTCCATATTTTCAAAAATAATTCTCTTCTTCAATTTTTTATACAGGGCAAAAATGTTCACGGAAGTTGACAGTGAAACATTATAAACTTCCGAGTAAATATTTACAAAATAATAGGAAGATCATATGCGTACAGTACGAAAACCAAAGAAAATTTTCCTCATTTCAGTCAAGTATCAATGCTGATTTCATTATATCTTCTCAAGCAAGGTCTCAAGGCTTGTTCATGGTATGATAGAAGATACCTTTTTAATTTTGTTAGTCTTAATTTTTTCATTCACGTTTTTTTAACAAGCTGACCTGTCTGAACACATACTTATGATGCCCGAAAAAATGGGTCGATTCGTGGAGAGCCTCAAAAGATGTGTCATCCTTTCAACGTGGTATTGGCGAGCTATCATAAAGATGGGAACAAGTAGTGGCTAGCAATAAACAATACTTTAAGTGGATAATTTGGAACATTTCTTTTTAGAAGAAAGTCATATTTTTACCAAAAAATATGCAAGCGGTCGAATTTCCGTTCGAGAAAAACTGACCATTTTTCAGGTTGCTTCACATTCTATGCCAGATAAATTGCGGATGCAGCGATTCTGCAGGGTAATTTACGCAATGTTTAACGATTCCTGCAAAATGCTGAACATTTGAAACGGAAAAATTAAAAAATCAGCCGCCGTAAACTCAGCAAAATAAGAATGTTCGTATTCAAATTTGCAACAAGTAACATAACTGGTGAATGAAATGGAGAAGGTGATTTTTTCGGGTGATAATCGACTTGAATTTAGATGATCCCGATGGTTTTCAGTACTCTTACCACGATCTACGTAAGGACATTTTGATACTGAGTTAGCAGTAAATGATTGGACGTGGAGTAATGCTTTGGGCAGAAAACGGATATTATGTTTATGAAAACCGTTTAACTGGTTCGTGTGACATTAACAAAGAATAGCTAATGCGCGATGCATGAAAAAATGATATATATTTCAGCAGGATCATGCATCTACACATACTACTACTGCTGTTTGTCATTTCTTTCCTGAGAAGAAAATATCAAGGACAGGACTGCATGTTCGCCGGAACTAAACATTATCTCAAATGTATGGAGAAAGCTAGTTAATACAGTTGATGCAGATGGACGATTGAATTAAAATCCTTTTGTAGATGCGTGTGAGCACTTGGACCAGGATTCCACAAAAAAACTGGTATTCTTCTTTGTCGAATCGATTAAAAGACATCATTATGAATAGAGAAGGGTCAATTCGTTATGGATATCAAAGAACTCATGTCTACTGTTATCCTTGCCGGAATGCTTTACTTTATATAAAAATCATCCATATAATGTAATCTAATCACGCAACATTCCAATTTGGAACTAAGAGTGAAGTCTCGTTAGACAACTCCTTTTCAGATCAATTCGGTTCACTCTGAGAACGATGTGATCAGGATCATGAGTTTTTGACCGCACATTTACTCCCCCAACAATCAAGCACATATATTCTGCTGAGTAAAATGAAAACGGGCATCCATCTATGATTCGAATGAAACTCGAGGTTCAAATGGAGAGTGATATAGTTTTGTCGCAATGGTTTCGGAATAATTTCAATTTTTTAACGGTTTTGAAACCTTCTTTTTCGTTAATCTTAGTATAAGAGTAAACATCTTGTATTTAATATCAACATTTTTTTGGGAAGAAACTATCAATTCAATGGTAACAAGGCTTTAGGGACCTTCTTTTTGTTTTCATGGGTTATAGCATTGTCGCGGAGTGTGTCATGTATCGAAAGAGGGGAAAGACATGCTTATGCATAACTAACGTGCTTATGCATAATTACCTCCTTTCGACATGATTGCTAATCAATCGAACGAATGTTCTTAGGATTTTATAATATCTTCGCAAATAGCTTCTATGAAGAATTTCAAATTTGATTTAATTGATATCTAGAGACCCTTAGAAATTTATTCAGCGTCGATCCTAATTATGAAAAGCCAGACATTTCTGAGTCACTGCATTTTGGTTTTCGTTGGAAAATAAAATTTCTTCTGTACTATCTTTTAAAAATTTATATCCCACATTGGCAGCATTGTTGAATTTCGACCAAGCTTTTTTGTAATAAAGTTTACTGGATGGAATTTTCCACCACACATTCAGCAAGAACATATACAAGATCAACAAAACAAGCTTTTCCTCTCCACTTTTCTTGTCATCTGCACTTTTCTGACACACTTTTTCGATTCGATTTTCGTATGCACTAGCTTACAACCACCACTGCGCGAATTTTCGTCGGCACATTGGTGTACGGAAGCTTAACATTATTATTAACAACTCTTATTTTCATGGGCTGCAACAATGTGTGGGGACTGTTTACATAACAACAAAACACAAATGCTAGAGAGTAGCACGACTGACCTATCGATTGGACTCACCCGATTCTCAAGTTCAAGTTGAAGAATTCTGCGCAAGCTTAACATCTGTTCGACGTCGTCTGATGGCAAACAACGAGCTTTTGCTTCGTCAACAAATAATAAACATACGAAAAGATACGTATGTATGTATATAATTGTTGAATACAGGTTCGATGCCGCTGATGTCCCCATGTATTCTACAAACCCAGGCTTCGTGCTCAGCAAAATTACTGGGCGTTTTCATGGTCACATCCAGCAATGTATCTGCAACGAAACAAAACAAAATAAAATACTTACAATGGGAAAAATGAGTATTGGAGCAATTTCACAACGCTTCAACTGAATAACGCTCTATCTAATTGGTCATGCAAGATTGTTGGATCTTATTCATACATATTATGAAATTCGATAGCGTTTATACTCAACCTTGACGTTATGCAACAAAGGAAGCGATTTAGACCAAGGCTGATACAAATTTAAGTAATTAAAATAAGGAATCGCTTGTCATAGCATTAAGTCATAATCCTTACTAAGAGCATATTCCTGAGTCTCTAGTTTTCAAAAAACTGTCATAAAGTCTTTACTATAATTGAAAAAGTGTTGACTTTATAAGCACAGTGTAACGTCATCGGAAATTCAACAAAAATCTATTATTAGTAGTTAACAATAGCATTTACCGGGCAAGAGGACTGTATGTGCTACAGAATTTTTGAAAATTGCTTTATTCATTAATCGTGAACTGTGAATTCCCGATTGCCGAATATCAAAAATAAAATCAGGCTTGAAAAATATATTAACTAATTAAGAATTGACTTGGACTCCTAATATTGAAAAAAATAGAACTTGCCAGAGAGAAGCTCATCAAATTCAACAACAATTAGGTCTCAGAAATCCCAATTGTTGAGCTGTGTAGTTCCATTTATGCATGCCGAAATCGACTAAGGCACAGCAACGCAGCTGCTAATTAATACGAATCGATTTTTTTACAATTAGATATTCCCACATGGAATGAATGTATCTGTGCATCACAAGATTTTTTTCAAAAAAAAATATCTGCAACTCTCCACATGTTTGAAATCCAGTCGTGAAACTTGTTTCTCATCTTGTTTTTCTTTGTATTTTATTATATTTTTCGCTTATATAACTTCACAACACTTGAAAGCCACATATGATTATTTAATTCCTATCCAGATGATGGTAGGAAAATAAAATTGTGAAGAAGAATGAGCTGCTTAAATGCGTTCGGGCATTGCATACCGACCCTGATTGAATCTGTATAAGTTGGTAGTTTTTGGTGCTTTTTTGACTCCGTATTAAGTTTTTTGTTGTTGATGTTTTTTTTCCTTGTTCCAATTTGATGGAGCACGAACGTGAACGAGTGGATAACAAATGGTCAGTTGTCCAATGCTGTTGAATTTTTGAGGGTAGTTTTGATAATTGCCTTTGATTCACCTTGAAATGGTTTATAGTGTTCGTCATGCATCTGAGCGAATTAATTTGGCAAAAAGGTAAGATTTTCGATTTTTTCCAGTTTAAATGAATTGGACAATCAATATTATCTCGAAGAAGTTTTTCGAATCTTAAGAGAATTTTGATTGCAGTTGCCATTAATTATTATGAATACTTATGTACATCATACATATTGCATCTAATTTGAGGAGCTGACAAGTATCTTCTCTCTAAAAATTTGAAGGAAAGCCTTCATTATAAACGTATACGCACACCTTTCCACAAATATCCTAATAAACTTTAGCATGTTCCATGTAGGAAAGGTTCTTCAATATGAGACGCATTTTTCAGGCAAAAATATCATCAAATGCACATGGTTAGATAATATCTTAGTTTGAAGCTCTTTTCAACAATTTCCCTAAAATTCTAAGCCGTAAACTACAAAAAAACCTAAAAATCAAATGTAAATGACAAAGTTCTGTTCAATATTTTGACTGTTAGTATAAAAATGCCGTGATTTATATTTTATGACCTTAAACAAGCCATCAATTACTTGAAATCTGCCTTTTTGTACGGTCATATTTTGAAAAATTGGATTGTGCATAAAACATTTTAGACAAAAATTGTAAAGTAATCAAAACTGATCATTACTTTAATCAGAAAATGAAGCAGATGTTATATTTTTCAACTACCGAACCCGGCAAAAGAATTTCATATTTTGATAAATTTCTTCAAATTCATGATTGAAAGCTGTTTTTTTAAGTACGATTCAAAAATTAGGCTTTCGGTTAAAAGACGGGACATTTATCGTTACGAGCGGTTCAGATAAATTCATTTGGTCCCCGCAAAACAAATTAAAGCTCTAGCATTCGCATTACATATCCCAAAAACCGCATGAATTGAATGTAGCTGCCTGGATTCATCGTTTCATGACCTACCGCATATGATACACGGTTAGGCCTCTCATTCGGTGTTCAAATTTTGACTTCTTGCGATCAACTTTCCTCCATCCCTTGACGGCCGTAGAGCACGACAGCAATTCTCGGTACTGCCAACTGTGGTGGCTGTAAAAGTGGTGACAAGCGTTCCAACATCCCAATGAACACGATGGTCAAATTTTAGCGTTGCCATTTGGTCAAAATTGAAAAAAAATCACAAAAATTCGATTAATCCAAAGCTTGAAAGGAATTTTCCTACGTTTAAAATCAGAGAACGTTTGCTTCGATATGGAGTTCTAAATTGGCTGGATTAAAATAAAACAGACTTTAATTCGATTTTGGTCCATTGAATATAGATCGTACTCAAAGAAAAAATTAGTTTGAGCCAATCAAACTGTTTGTACACATATTTCAAAAAATACCGAGGAATCACAGATTTTCCTTAATCAGGATATATGTACCAAGAATTTAAAGTTAGCTTTGTATGTTTCCATTCACGTAAATGGGAATAGTAGAAGTGTTGGCAATTGAAGGGCCCCCACTAAAAAGGCTCAAGTGATGTTCCAGTTGAATGTCTATGGTATGGTATGGTATGGTATTTTCACGAAGCCATAGAGACATACAGCTCAGAGTTTGGTTTTGTAATCAGCAAGATTTTTATTACTTTGCAATAATTAAAGGGCTCCGTCTAAATAGGTTCTATCTGCAAAACTAATGAAAATACTGTAGTGCAAATAGGATCTTTCCGACCAAGTATATTCAATGATGTTCTTTATTGGTCGATTTTCAAATTATTAAAGATGCTCCGAAGACCGAAGTTGGCAATAATTCCATCCAGGTATAGCTCGTTTTTTATGTTGCTGATAAGTTATCAAAATGTAGATAGAAACTTTTTAAAAATGCTTGGAATCAATTGATGAGTTGGTTTTATGCTAAAAGAAAACCCTTTCATCGTAAGAGAATTTTATAAAATATAAGTGTTTCGAGGATGAGGCAATTTTCTTCTCTTTTCAAGGTTAGTGAAGCACACAATATTCACTTGTTGAGCAGATAACTTCTTCTAAACACCTCATAGGATTACACTAAGACTTTTAAGTTAAAAGAAGAAATTCAGCCAGGATTCGGAATAGGTATTTTTGACACAGTTTAATTTGAAACAAAATTATAAATCTTACCTCTGATTTATCTCTTATGAGTAGCGAAATGTGGATCATTTTTATCGGAAATGTATATCCTTAAGAACTAGCCCCA
This sequence comes from Oxycera nigricornis, assembly GCA_963942545.1. Taxonomy (NCBI): domain Eukaryota; kingdom Metazoa; phylum Arthropoda; class Insecta; order Diptera; family Stratiomyidae; genus Oxycera; species Oxycera nigricornis. Next base: position 109,306,108 of record OZ012660.1, on the reverse strand, counting down.
CGTCAGTTTTTAATCAGTGCTAGTTGCCCGAAATTCAGATCACTTGATCATCTATGATTCGATTTGACAAAAGTACAGTCTAGCAAACAACTATACTTAGAAACCATTGATCTTTGCGTTAGCCATTTACACAGAAACCACTTTGGAGGCACTTACATCACTCACCACTTTCTTTACCTTGAAAACGAACCGAACGACGATATTGGGTTTTCGTAACATTATTGCCAAGACCAGTTTTGCAAAAGCGTGAATTTAACTAACTCCGTGCCGTTGCCACACATTCAATGTATCCGTCGAACAAGATTTTATAGAGGGCCAAACAGCTTGCAAGTTGATTTTACATTCTAAAGTACTCAATCGCATTCACATTCAGTTTTTAGAAATGATAAGAGATGGGTCCTGAAGCTATTTACCATTTACTACATTCTGGAAAGATTAGACTGCACAAAACATACATATGTTTAAAAGAACGGTAAATGCTAAGATTATGGCCATCATAACCAAAGGAGATGGGAGTAAGGGAGATTAAAAGAGGGGGTTCCCCTGCTACTATGGCGACGGTCACGGCCCCATGAGAAGTTATGGGGGTTTCTTTAATAAAAAATGACTATTTCGCCTATTTCCAGAGATGATATGAAATCGTAAGATTAATTTTGGAAGTGATTTTAAGACTTACTTAGAAGTCGAAAAAATTAAAAATATAAAAGAAATTGTTCTTTTCAAAAAATTAAAAATTTAAATAACAAATAAAAAATATAAAAAAAAATTATAAAAAAATTGATGAGTGCCATTTTTACCATAAATGTAATATAAATAGGGTTAACAGTTTGGACATATATTTTGCACCCCTTCCACCGCCCCGGCTCCTCTCACCCACCCGCGCGAAAGAAATAGATAGATACTTTCATTTTTTCGCCCAAATGAAAAGAATCCTCATCACAGATTGCAGAACGTTACTGAAAAGTGTACCATCTATTCTGCAGATGTTGAACAGGAAAATCCAAGCTTTTCGGTGTCAGCAGTGTGAAACTGGCACCACTAGCACACGTCTTCTGCAATGATGTACATTAAAAAACTTTGCGTATTTAAACACGATTAAAATTGTTGGACGCTAATCAGGTTGTGCTATACAATAAAAATGGACCCAAACGAGCACCTTGGCATCGTCCTCAAGTCCAAGTGCTGCAAGTCTCCACGCAATTGATTCCAAGCAACTGCTATGGAGTGTACACATGCATCCACTGGTAATAAATATGCCATTTTGCCATGAGAAAGAATAAAAGTGATTCTTCGAGTTCAGGTTCAGGGGGACATGACGAAGATTTCGCATTTCTTCACCTTGAACTTGAAATTAGATTCCACAACGTGGTGTGTGTTGCGCTCAATGAAGATTTGCGAAGCGCAACGTTCCGTACATGTGCATATATTTATAAATTTCTACATTACAACACGATTTGTCTTCATATATGAACGTTAATGTGTTCGCGGCAAGTTTTCTTGCAAAACGACATAAGAAAAGATTAAAGCTAGCTTTGATGTCATATACATACATACGTTAGTTAATGCAAAAGTGTGTTGTATATTGCATTTGTCGACTCACGTTTGGGGGCATACATCTTTAGAGGGCAAATATAGATTGTTGCGGTTGGTGTTACGTGCTTCGGAATGGAAAAGAGACACAATTCTGCGTTTTTGCTTTTTGCGGATTGTTTTTTTTTAAATTTCCAGGTGTATATAATGCGGTCGAAAACCGTACAGCTATCAGGCATTGTGTAATAGGTGCAATATACGAGCATGCCTTGCGAAAGTACTTTAGTATGATTAACTTCTACAAGATTTTCATTCGAGCGAGAAAGGAAAACACATGCGAAGAGCTCTATTAATCAAAAAGCTAGAGGACTCACCTTCTTTCGAACCAAGGTCCCATACACCAGTAAGATCTCTATCGCAATCAAAACCTCAAATAAAATTAGGCCATCATACTTTTCAGCTAGTTGCGAAAACATTGCTGAATTAACGGACGAATTGGGTATCAAATAAGACCTGAAATTGAAGTAGCTCATAATGAAAGCTTCTATCTGATCTTCGCACAACAAGAAAACAAAGATGACATCTTGTATTCTTTAAACAGGAAATTCAATCAGGAATAGACCGCCAGCATTACAATTAAAAGAAGAACCCAAGGAATCTCGTCAAAGATCAAGCCATTGTCTCTCAGAAAATCAATTATTTTGTTTGCAAAGAACTTCACGAGAATGGAACGTTTAAATAGAATGAAAATCTCTTCAGCATTGGAAAACATTGAGACTGACAAATGCTTCGTCTTATAATAGCTATGACCAAAAACAGATAGCTGCCCTTTGATTTCCAAATTTATGATTCGTCAAATACTTTACGAAGAACCACCTCTATCCTTTCAGCAGCATACTTTAAAAAAATCCCAATAAGTGGGGCACTTGGTGTCATCTTCACGGTGGAAGTAAAGGAAGTATTACTTCCATTATCAATATTTAAATTTCTTTTTTTAAGTAAGTATTTTTTATTTTCCCGATAAAATTATAAGCCACCGTATGCTTAAATCTGTTAAGGCAACTCTAAAGCATATTCTTCTCTGTGCTGTAGTTCGTTGGTTGGAGATCGTGTAAGTAACGAAAATACGCCTTGCATAAGATATCGAGGGAGTAATTATATTAGGGATACTGTTGAGCCACGGTTGAGGCTCTCAAAGGTTGCAAGAAAAAGGCAGATTATGGAGATCAGCGAAGTAATGCCTCTTGCCGAACCCGAAGTGAAAGAGCGGGACAGTGGGGGTGATTTAAGGACGGTGCAAGTCTGACACTAACACCAAAGATATGACATTCCTGGGCAGAAAAAAATTTCGGGGCTGCATTATCCTTCTCTCTCATCCACGTCAAATCCAAAAGACATTGGTATTAAAATCCAAAATATTTTCTCTGACATATTTGTCTATGTAACCGTTATTCAAGAATTTCAAGACCTGTACTGAAATAAACGAGTAAAGGATTGTCTACTGCTAGTTGTACGTTCACCTTACGATGCCATAGTTTTTTAAAAAAATATAAATGTTAACTAATTAAATTAAAATATATACATATATATAAGAGTGTTAGTCATCAAAAATTGCACTGTTAGTGACCTGTAGACCTAAGGAAGATCCATCTAATTCCCCTTCGGGTGATTCGGTTACATGGCATTGCACGATGTTCAGGTCGGAGATCATTGGCTCTTACTTTTTCGAAGAAGACAGCACGATAATTGTGAATCCTGAGCGTTATACCATCAAGGTCCATGATTTCTTTGCTCCATTTCTTCAGGATTTTATGCTTTGTTACATAAAGATTGGGCACCACTCATACAGCTCGGAATTCAACGGTTGATTTTCTCGGAATTCAACTTCCTGCGACATTTTTCGAGAGGGTATTTAAGGCTGAAGTCTATTATCGCAAACTCAAGACCTGATAAAACCTTATTGATTCAATTCACCTTCAAGCAGTTTACATACCGCAAGATTTGTTTGAACGAGTCAGTGTTGTTGTTCTACTTCTTTCTATCACATAGGACATGAGCTCGCGGCTCACATGACGATGAGAAATTCGAAAAAAGTCAGTTGAATGCAAAAAAAAGAAAACAAATTTAAGGAAACAAAAATTCTATAAGAAAACTAGAAAATACTATCGTGTTATGATCTAGTGTGGTTCTGCGGTAATAATAAAAAAAAAAGAAATATAATTGAAAAACTATGCAAATAATATTTTTGTTTACTCATATTTTAGCCAATATTATTGAATTGAATAACTTTTGCATGAATTCATATAAATTTGCATGGGAAATTTTACCCCGATATACGCGCATTTGATTTACACGCATTCGTTTTACTACGCGGGTTCACGCCGGTGCTACCTGTCACGTAACTTCGAGGTATTACTGTATACTCATATCGTACTTTCATAATGTTACAATATTTCTTTTGTCACAAAGAGGCATAATGCATTCCTCAAAACAACAGCAACGATTGATAATCCTCTGCTACTGCCTTCTAGGTCATCGCTACATTAAGTAAATATCTAGATGTTTAAGCCTATTCTTAAGTTAGTTCTAGATTAGGCTAGTTTCTTAGGTGTAAGTATTCGCAAGCCAGGTTTTTTATACGTTTTTCCTAGTAAACTTGATAATAATCTTAAGCAAAACTTATCTGCAAGTCTAATTGTAAGGAACTATAGATGTAAAGGCGGCACCATAGTCTGAATCTCTAGCATAAGTCTCTGTAATACTACAAAATTGTATCTCGACAATAATAAACATTTTATCTATCTATCTATCTATCTACAATATTTCTTTTGGATAATTTTGTTTTTGAATTCACGCTCAAAGGAAGGGGTGCATACCTTATTCAGTATTTTTGAAATGCTTCTTTGATTTGGAATTTTATGAAGTCGGTGTAAAATTTGAAGAAAGTCCTTTGAAAATAGGAGGTAACAACTTCAAAATGCATTCCTAGAACGTCTGTTTCTTATGGCTTTAACTGAGGCCTACACTAAGTTATGAGAAGTAGATTTGATTTTATGTTTTTGGTATAGAAAGTAATTAAAATCGATTTATATCATCAAGCACTGTCATTTATTGTGTACTAAAAAATGATTGCACAACTATTCATGCGCTTGGTATATTTTTTTAAATATCTGGAAAATATATTCGCTACTTCTTGATTATGACATTTTTGAACAGAGCATTTGACTCTTTTGCGTTGAGGTTTGTTTAAAAGTTTTTTTTGTAGTATTTTACAACAATATGCTCAACTTTTTGTTACAAAACTCTGAAATCACGCAATCGGAAATGAGTCAAAACACGAATACTCATTTGAGGAAATTGAAATATAGTTGCAATTTTACACAGTCAACACCGATGCAGGAAAAACATGCCACGAACTGTATACAAGCACACGTTGACTACCAACAGACCATTCTAATTATTCACTGGTCTACCATTACATGGCATGATGTTCGTTATTCGCGACTTACATAAAATCACTATTAAAGTTTTTAGTCGCGACCAAGGGGAAATAATCACTATTAAAAGTAACAACAGTCAGAATAGTTTCTCGAACAACTTTAAATCGAGTTTCAAGTGTTGATAGTCCGTCTTGAAACGTGCAGGTTATAAATGATGACTCGACCAAGCACTGTTGTATATAATATATCTACATAGGTAATTGATTCCTTTAAGAAAAATCGGGAAAAAATTCACTTGAAAATAAGTCCGCGAACAAAGACAAATTAAATTATGAGCAGATTGGATATGCGGAAAAATACAGCCCAATTCCTCGGAATACTCTGAAAAATTGCGACGTAGATTTTCCCCCCACACTCAAACAAGAACACATCATCCCAAATGGAATTCGCTTAGTTTTCAAGGTTGCGCAGTTATCCCGAATGTTCTACGAGGGGGTGGGCGCCCGAAAGGGGATGTAGTGCTAGAGCAAATCCCATACTACTTATTTTATATTATATGGTGCAATGTTTGCTACTGAAATTATAACCTGAAATGCAAATTGACTTGCCTGAGTTCCGGATAGACAAATGAACTATTGAAATAATAATAAAAATGAACCACCACGGTCAGCTGAGCAAGTTCTATTAATTGTTGTTCATATTCTAACCAGTATTCTAGGATTTTCGCAATTCATCGTCATGTTTTTTTCCTTTCGTCCAATTGATGGTTGCTCGGAACATTCTGATGTTCCTGTCCAACACATGAAATGGACACGTGAGTGTGAACAGTTGAGAGGGTTAATTGCGTGCCCAATAAATTAACGACAACAGTGCACACCGAGGGTGGCTTTGAGGATTCAGATCGAAACACTTGAACTTGGCCAAGGGTTGATCAATGCGTAATTACTACCATACCTTTTTCACGTGTGCACTTTCAGCCACCGCACAATTCGTGCGTTAACACCGCCGAAGTAGAATTGAATTTCACTGAGCACTGCGATACGACGCAATTAAATGAAAGTTTGCACCAAAACTAGAACGTAGGCTTTTGAATTGAACTGCAAATTTGATTGCGTCGCACTTTGTTTTCTTCCATTTTCCCGGTGAGAAATTTCCACCCCGTTTATTCGGCGGCCGCGAGAAAGCTATTGGGTGTGATTAAAACAATTCGAAGTGCTCGAAAGCGAGCGAGGAAAATATAAACAATCCCAAATCATGGCAACGAAAGAAAAAAAACACGGCTGACGTAAATAAATACACAACACCCTCTAATGCGAATAATGGTGGTGACTGTCGCGAAAGCTAATCGGAAATCGTTTACAGCACACTAGCCGAATTCAGCCCAGCTATTCCTAGACTCGAGTGCCACACTTGAAAATTTCACAATCTCTTGCAACAAATAAGGACTGTCCTCGCAACCCCGTCCTGAGTCACGGCTACGTTTTGCTGCAATCGCCACTTGATATAGGGATGCCTCGATCCTGGCTGCGGCGGAGAACTTCTAGCGATTTCCATCTAAACGACAATGCGCCGTAGATGCGACGCTTGGACCCCAAGTCCCGTAAAAGCTCTTCGGGCCGCCCGTGTTCTGATCGCCTAGGCTTCCACCCCATGATTTTTGCGAATAAATGGCGAATCCCCCAAGCTTTTTTGCACTGTAGTTTGTGTGGAGGTACATATGAAATTAGCTACCTTTTGGAATTATCCGGATAGAAAAGCTCACATATGACCGCTTGGATTCTCTGCCGACAAAGACACGATGCGGGCGCAGAGATGGGCAAAATGCGGGACACATGGGGGTTAGGTTCATATTGGAAGTTTTTAAAAGGTCAAAAGTGGTTCGGGGTGCAATATCAATGGCCTTAACATTGGACTCTCCTACTAGAAACTTTTTTTCTTTCAATCTATACTTGTTTATGTGATTCAGGATTGAAATATTTGTTTAAAAAACACTTCCTCATTCAAATCGGTCTGACGTTGCATTTTGTTTAAATAAACACTGAATACTCCACCATTAAAATCAATATTTCCTAAAGAAAGAAAGTCAACTGTAGTTGTACGAAATAACTGCAAAATTTCATGAAAATCGATTGATATTTGACGGGCCACGACTATTTTTCCGAGAGCGGGGTGAAGAGGTGCATGGATGACGAAATTCTTGAGTGTTGACCAAAGAGTCCAGAAAATAACGCGAATAGTTCATTGTCCATTGTTCATTGCCATGATTTTGCGATGTAACGTTTCTGGGACTGCAGACTCCCAATTTATCCGCCATTTTGAAAACGAAGAAGAAAACTAGAATTGTTTTGATTGTTTAAACAACTTTCAGATAAAAATGATTTTATATCGGCGCCATTTTTTTATTTTCATTTTTTCCGAACGTAAAGGAGGTATAACCTCTTGAAGTCAAGTTTATAGGTTTGCCATCTTGAAAAAAATAAAAATGGAATCCAACTCAGCAACTGTGCCACCCACAAAAATGTCACATATGACAAACTTGTTTGAAATGTGTAAAATGTGTACATACATACATTTCATTTGCGTGACGGCAGTAATAAATATAATTATATGCCCAAAAGTAACGCCAAAACTGGAGGATCATATTTTGACCCGTACCAAGTGAATTTAAGAAAATTTGATCATGAGTCGTTTGCTTCAATCAAGGGAAGCCATATTTACTGAGATATAGTGGGTTCCACTTTGTGTGTTGTTTTAAAATGGCGACCTTAAAAATCTGATCTTAACATTCGATAAAAAATGGAAACAAAATTGATGCACTTGTTAAATACATATATCAAATCATTTTTATTTTACACAAAAGATTATAGTTACATAAACAATTTACCTAGCAGCTAAAATTTCTGCCATGATTAAATTCTTTTCAACCGTGTTTTTATGAAATTGTTTATAAAACTATAATCTTTTTGCGTAAAACAAAAATTATTTTATATATTCAACAGTTGTGCCGAAATTTTATTTTATTTTTATACCTATTAGATATATAGATATTCGATTTTTAAACTTGAACTGAATTGTATATGTATGTAGGAAATAGTTTTTTAGATTAACCATTTTTTTTGCTGCTTAGAAAGGCAATTGTTCACTATTTAAAGGGCATATTGTGAAATCAATTGTTTGCTATGTTTGACTGTTTCCTGTTTGCAGTTCACTATAGCACGAGTTTACTGTGATTTTTGTTTGAAACTCGTAAATCTAAACTTTGACGCTCTTTGAGACGTTGATGTCCTAAGCAGCTGACTAGTTTTTTTTCAAAGAGGTCCTGTCTGCGTATCTGCCTTTTATTATTCAACATAGATATCGTGAGATTAAATGTATAACGACTCATAGGAAGGGCTCACTGCAAGTCAAATTTGCCTGGTAATTCTACAAGTTTCTTCAAGTAGCCATTTTCTATTTACAGATCCTATGTAGTACCTTGTTTAGGAGAATGGAGAAGCTTGGTAAAAAATTACCTTGAGCTACGAGCTAAGACGGACAAATTTAAGCTTATTCTACGTTTTTTTAGCTTTGAACACCATGAAAAGTAAAGAAAGTTTAGCCTCAATAAACACTTCATTGTTATTTTCTAGTTCTCTGCACCATTCTTTAATCCTGATCCACAAAATTTTCTTAGAAACGATTTCGGATACCCGATTTTTAAATACTAAATTTAAAAAATTTAATAGATTTGAGTCCGTTGATTGGACTGGCCAGGCAATAGGACTTTCACGCCCAATCCATTTTTAGCCGTATTGACCATTTAGGCATTGCCTTACTGCACTAAAATAATGCGAACGAACACCATCATGCGTTAAAAGCATTCTGAATCTTGTTAAATTTCCTTCAAAAATTTAACTTCAAAACTTGCTGCAATTCTTCGAAAGTTAATCGTGGGTACTATTTCTACAAGGTCTAATTAATTCTTTCAAAGTCATGTACGCGTCACTGGAAGTGTACCATGTTTCATCCTTAGTGAAGCGAAGGTTCTAGGTTCTCAAAGTCTGAATAACTTTTTGAATATCATCATCTTATAACGCTTTTATTTTTTTAGCTTCACCATACACAATGTCAGCGTATTTCTCATTGAACATTGCAAGTCTTAGGGACTCTACTCCTAAAATAATTTACTTTAATGCTTACTGATTTTATTCTCCGTTCTTTGGAGTTGAAGTTAAAGGTGCTACAAAAGTAAAAAAATTTAAATAAAGTCACAGAAGTTAATCCTTTATCCACCAATAGTTAAGCCAGCTAACAATAGTTTATAGTAACTGAATTGTGTGCTGAGTTTAGGTTAATTGATGGCTCATAGAATATGACAGTTATTTTGCATTAGCAAATGATAAAATTCACTATCTTTTTTTATTGGTGTAGTATGAAAAAGTCCGCAGTGGTAGCTGAAATTGATTTTCTTCTCTCTGAGAGAGCTTGGTCATTCTTGAAGAATTATCCAAAATAATTAAAACTGATAAACGCTTCAAATTTAATTTTTTTTCAATTTTTTTATTAACACGTAAGATTTTGGCAAAAATTCAGTTGAAGTGCTGATTATATTTTCTATAAATGTTTTCTAAAATTTTTGAGACGATTATTGTTTGAAGTAGAAAATTTTTTAGTTGAAAAATGATTATTTTACGTGCTTTATAGCCTAATTGGTTGAATCCTTTTGGTACAAAACACAGAGAGAAAAACTACGTTCCGCAACAAAGAGAAGGGGATGGGTATAAGTAGAAGCTACGACATGATATATGGGGAAGATAGGGGTCAAGAAATGGACAGTTTATGGAAAGCTCCTTTTGAGCATTTTTTAGTTCGGAGAGATTTTCATTGTTAAAATTTGTATTTATACAAGCAGGAATTCACTTTCATCTTCAAATAAACACTTTTATATAACATCTAATATAAGTAAAACACGAAAATTTACTAAATGTAGTAAAAAATAATGACCAATTAATTAGGATTAATAAAATTTCGTATAATTTCCCCAATTTTGTGTTTTTTTAAGCGAAAAATTTCCAAAACGTGTTAATATTCTTCATAAATGTTTACGTGAACTTCCTACTAAAAATATGAAAGAAATATTCTTGATAAACTGTTGTCTGAAATTAACTAACACAATAACGACATTTGTATGTTATATTTTTTTAAAAGTGTGCACTATCTCCTTTCAATGTATTTATTTTCCAATTAACAATTTGATGGAATCATCATTGTTTGTTGCCCGTCATGTAATGTCAGGACAAAAAAAAAGTTATCTAAGACAGATGTGTAGATAATGCCTCATCATTATCAATGCCACCATCTCGTCCACTTCCTTTTTTCAAAAGTTTTCAGATACGCTATCTATGCAAAATAGTGCAACAAAATGTGGAGACTTTTCAAAAGGAAGATTATGCAGCGTTTCCAGCAGTCGGATTGGATTGGTATGTGTGTCAAAATACCCAACGGACACACGTTTAACTTTGAAAATGGTTGAGAATGTGTTCGATATGTCAATTCAAATACGTACCGTATTGAAGTGTTTGGAGATTTTTTTCACCGTCCAATAAGAAGCCAAGTTTTACGTTGACGTCAATACTGTCGCACCTTTGGAACTGTCGCCAAAAAAACACCGTGTTATGCAACACGTTCTTTGCCCAAAAAACATTGTAAGCTTCCGTTATCACGGCAAACACAATGCGTGGCGATGTTTATATGAATTTTGTTGTGTAGACATTGCGGCACTCTCTGTTCAACTTGGCGTTTTCTTTGTTTATTATTCGGCTGATGGTGGATGCCGTCGTGTATTCGATTGACATTGAACTTGATCGGATTGGCTTCAGCGACAGGTAAGCCGCCAGGTATTCTTCTATGATTGTTTTCATTAACTTTTCGGCATTATCGTACCCATACCTAGACGTTCAAAATAGTGACGAAGCACCAAAACGAGCTGTTTGCTGACGAGCACTGGCGAAATTCTTACTGCGTAGTTGACACGAATTTTCCGAGGGCGGGTAAATAATTGTAAATAATTGAATTAAATTACACTCACTTTTCTGCGCTGCTTAGCGCTTGATTATAGAAAAAAAAATTAAATAAACTCAAATTCTTTTCAGTTTGTGGAAAAATTTATCTTTACGAAAACTATTGTAGATAACAAGTTCATTTTGCAAACACTATAAATTCACTACTGCACGAATAAGTTGCACTACGCCAGCTGCTTCGTCGAGGGTCTGGAAAACCTACGAAAAGCGAAAAGCCTCCTAACGAGTTGTGCTAGGTAATACATAGGTTGCCAGCGGGAAAATAAGCACACCGAGAAAATTCCTTGCTGGTAGCACATACTGTTTTGCACTTTCAACTAAAAGCCATGCATGTATTGAGCTTAAGCAGGCGTATAGATTTGATTGTATATAGCATGTGGCAAAATGGCTGCCATCTAAGCACTTGTTTACAGCTGAGCATATAATGTACGTATATGGAGGAGCGCAGTAGGACGAGAAAAGACATGATTCGCCGCCTGCCAGTGGATTTCGAAACCAACAACGTAAATAATAACAGATTGTCGACAAAAATATTTTTATTTTCGTGTCCTTCATCGATTTCTTCACTACAACGCTTGCACACCACAATTTACCGTTATTCGACTTAAAATATTACTCTGCACTCGAATACCAGACGAGTTTTAAGATTGAATCTAAAGAAGATCAGCCGACACGGCCAACATCTAGATAATAAACGAGCCGGATAATATTTTGATAGTCCAATGTTGTCGGGCATTTATTGTAATTATTCTGTTGCGAAGCACGCCATGGCTAGTAACTGAGAATAAAAGCTTTCTTTTTGTATATTCTCTCTGTTACTCAGGTGACAATGAAAACAGAAGCTAGCAAAAGCGAAGACATTCATGCATACAAACATAGGTGGATTCAAAGTTTTCCACTGTGTATCTAGATGGCACATATATATAGCTGTAGGTCTGCATTGCAGGGTAAGCGCATGCCAACCTCAGGCGACCTTGACAGTGAACTTGAAAATCTACAAGGATTTTACGTGTGCTTCATACACACGCAGCTGAGGTTGTAGGTACATGATGAATATAACAATCTAGTATGCTAGAAGGCAAGCACATACACTATTCTCCACGTCCACTCGATGAGGACACCACGATAGTTGGACTGCCCAGTTGAGCTGATAGCCTGTCTCTTGATAGAATATAATTTATTTCTTGGCTCCGAATTGAACGTGTGCATTTCTGCATGACGATATGTATATCGAACAACTACGTCAAGCCATATGCTCGATTCAGTGGCTCGAAAGGAGCTAGTGCGTTTGGGAAAATTGTTGGGAAACTGCATTATGGAGAGATTGAACAACTGGCGTATAGTTCCTTTAAACAGGAATAAGACCTCCAAAAAACGTAACTGTTGGCTTGAATGAAAACTCATCGGATATTTTCCAATCAGAAATCACTGAAGGTTTTCTGATATGCAGCTCACGTCATAAGTTACTCATTCTTATATGATTCACACTATGCACATACAATATCTCCTCAGATTTAAGGTGACCTAGTTTGTGACACTCTTCTGAGATATCTTTTGTGAACATTCGTTTTTACGGAGTTGACGCAAGAGGTGGCTCTTCCCGGAATCATCACCTAAACGGACGGACGGACACTTCAACCCTTGCCAATACTCGGGTATACATTTCATATGCAACCGCTGCCAGAATTCCTTTGATCCCACCCGCAGAAAATCGAAAATTTTATAATTTAAAACCGTTAAAAAAATAATTCATACAAAGGTGCTAATCTAAGTAGAGCCGAAAAGCAATAGTGTTGAAAGATCAAACAAAAAATGGCTATTGCTTTCCTTATGGCAATACCAAATCACACTGAAACTGATGGAAAAAGATATGATATATGCTGCGAAATTGATGTTCATTTCAATTTGATGGTAAAACTAAATTTAAGCTACTCATTTTCATACGCACATATGAGATTCAAAAATTAAAATACATACAAAAAACAATTTGAAAATTGGTTTTACAGGAAAAAATCGAACTTAAAAATAAGAAAAATATGTATGTGTAAGGCGTGTTTTGGGGGCAACCAAAACACAAATCAACGTCTACGTTACAACAAAAAATAACAGTAAAATGACTGAATGATATTTTAAAGTGAGGGTCTATCTTTGGGGCTAGTATTACATTTATTATCACAAATGTAATGAAACGATATAAATTATAATCATAAAAAAGTTTGTTATTTTGACCGATTTGACGTTAAAAAAGGAGGTTAAGAATTAAATTTATTTTGTATGAAGTACTAACAATAAATCTTCTTAACTTTAAATGATGCCCCGGTAATGAGCTGCTTAATGATGATGTTAAGCCACTTTTTTAAATCGAAATTTATTGGATACTTCAGCTATGCATTTTTCAGTCTGTTGTTGAAAATACAGAGGAACTTGTTTATTGTTTCAATCTAAATCAGTATCAGTATTCAAATGATTTCTATAGTAAAATAGTAGTAGTATAGACTAGAAGCACCTGATTTCTCAAATCTTTTCATAAATTATAGTTTCCAATTTTCCTTTCATATATTTGAATATTTTATGATGTCTATATTTTATGTATGACTATTCTGAATTTCACAATGAATTTTGCAGCAAATATTCTCAAAGTAGTGGTAGAAAATTGTAGATTTATTGACGCTAACATTTGAAAAATGACTTAAAAGTCATGCATTGAAACTAAATGTTTAAAGCTTGCATGGATCAGCCCGACCAAATTTTATTCTCACGAGCCGACACTGATATTGTGTTCAACATATACTTCCCTTCTTAGGGCCTATCATAGCATAAGTAACTGACTTAATTCATAGCATTAGTAACTGATTAAATAAGTGGACATTAACAAGTTAATTTCAACATTAAACACTGAATCCAATTGTGCGTTTTCATCTTCATCGTAAATTTGATCAGAATTTATAATTGAAAAATTGAATTCCTTAATCATTTTGGCAGTTGAAGGCTATTTGCATTACTACGAAAACACGTGGTTTTGAGAATATTTATGTTTTTGATCATTCTCGAGTAAAAAAAACACGTCGACAAGGTAGTGTTGACAAAAATGAGCTTAAACAAATAGCGATTAAATAGAAATATATGAATGAATGTTCCAGAGAAGTTTTACTTTAGCCAAATGTAACAAAGATAGCCTTACGAATAAAATGAAGCTCAACATTTTTTTTTGGTATCCCAAAATCCCACCAATCCAAAAAGCACTCCGCTGAATTCCCTACATGTTTGTCAATTGGCGAAAAATATCCCAATCTGGCAACACTGTATGCACTGACCACGCAAAAAAGGGTGAATACGCAAGGATTCAACCTAATACAAAATAACCAGGATTAACACAGCTGATTCACCATAAAGCTGGCTTAACTCGTCGTTGTAATGAACACGTTACTGTGAACGCTTTGATTGGTTTTATGGACAGCTATGGCAAAATTCACGTTTAAAGGACGTATATAACCACAAGACAATTGACCATATTCAACGCTTCCTTTGACTTATGTTGACTGAAAGGCATTTCTGTCTTTTTTGAAGCTTCTTTGATTGATTTTGTTGTGATTTGACGTAACTGGCCAATAAATCTACATCCAACCCTACTTTTGCAGCGACGGAACGTTCTGAATGACATTTTCGTTTCGATTAATACTACCGACATATTAGAACTTCCAATGAGCTCGCAGCTCCTTATGAGCTCAATCTGGCTCATAATGAGCTGACGGTAAGTAAGCCGAAGCTATGTCATTAGCAGTTTAATGAAGTGAAAAATTTACTGTTGCAAGTGCCATCTATGGGCAAAGCTAATGAACTAGAACGGAAGTAAATCAATTTGCAGCTGTTTTTCACCTTCTAAAAGTTTTAATAGCAGTCCAATTGTCAAACGCAACGAGTTAATACGTCTTATGACATTATTGCAGTAGAATCAAGCTCATAATGAGCTGCGAGCTCATTATCAGCTCTAGTTTGTCGGTAGTATTAGTTATTTTAAAGACTGACTGACTTTATCTAATTGCTTTGGACATTATATCGATTTTGATGGTTTAAAATAGCTGACTGTATCTATAAGTTGAGACCCTATGCATAGCCAAAAATTTGACACTACACATTGGTCCAGAAGCGCCCACCTGATTGAAGAAAGATCTCCTGAATATTTTCCATGTCTAATTGCTCATTCCAAGTTCCTCTATTTTTTTCAAGGTATTCACCATAACGACCCGTAAGTTGTAATTCCTCATATAGATTATTGAATTTTCCAAATTTATTTGATCAAGTGCAATCCAAAAATAATAAATTCTATTGATTATTCTGAGAAGTGAAATGTTTTCATTACGGATGCTACTCAACTACGTCAATTCAAATACTATTTTCGATTCTTTCAAACAAAATTATTAAACACGTTTTCCATTTTTCTAATTTTATACTTTTATTCTTTTTCAGTTTTATTCTCTTCGAGGACTTACATCATAAGATTGCAAAATATATATTTTTATTGTAGCGTACATTTTTCCACTGCTGTTATATTATTATGTATCTGTGGAAAGTGCAAAATCCCTGCATTCTGCATGACGACATACTTATTCATTGAAAATGCCTTAAAAAAGCTGTTCTGCTCCCGGACTGATTCAAGGTCGCATTTACCCCTTGTGGCCGACACCCCCTTATGCTTTTCGGCCACGACCATATTGCCAATGCGACAATACCGACATATGTAGTATCTCGATACTTTGTTTTGGTAAATCGAATGGGTGCGTAAAAGATAAAGTTTCCGGGCAAACAAAATCAGTTTTTTGACTATTACGACGTAGATATTCGCGGTACAGGTATTCCGGCAAAGTTTTCCCCGACCGTTGAGACTGTGCCGGTGGCTGAAGTTGAAGTTGTGTGCGAAACGTAACAACGCCACGTCCAGCAATATCGATTTGAGCAGCTCTCAAGCACTGTTCCATTGCTCAACCTTGACAATGAAAATTTTATCTGAAGTCATCTAGAAGCAAGAAACGAAGTCGTTGTATGTAGATACATTCGAATGTATGTTTCTATGCATGGAAAGATACTCTATGTACAATCTTTATTTGAAAAAGCACTTGTAGTCATGGTCTAGTATTCGTGAGGAAAACTTATGGCCACTGGGAGGAGTATCTTCATGTTATCATGGCGGTTTTCAAGCGTGGAAAGCTTTCAGTTCGCAAGTGCTGCCAGGGCTGTAATGATGAAAATTCCAAAAAAACTGGCAAGGATCTCCAAGGTGATGTCTTGCATCAAATATACCAAGAAATATGACAAATACCGGGCTGTGAAAACTGGGTTGAATTTCGCAGCAATAAGGTTTGTTGAAATTATTCATTTATTTCAGTGTAGCCTACGCCGAGCAGAGCTGTTTTTACAGTCAAACTCAATGATCAAGGATTCATCTGGCTGATATTCAAATTTTCGCGCCCGATTTAGCAAAACTGGTAGACCTAGCGACAAAAAAAGGACGAATTGGTTTTCCGAGAATCACTGCTGCATTCCCCCTTTTACGTTAAAATTCTGAAAAATTTACTGTTGGGTTTAGGAAATGAGCAGTATGAATGGAGCACGATAAATATATGTAAGTGGGCGTCAAATTGTGTAGACAAAGAAGAATAAGGTGCTAACTTTATAAAATTCGTTTTATGTAAGCAAATGCCAAGTTTGGTGTATAATAATTAATTTACATAAACTAAAAGTTTCTAAAAGTAAAATTGCGAGAATAGTGAAGTACTCTGAAGCTGCTATAGGAATTTTTTAAGTGCAATATTTCGAAAAATGGGAAGCGGTAGGCCAAGGAAGACAACATAACGCGAAGAAACGAAATCTAAGTATGTTACTTTGAAAAATCGATTCGGAAGTGCTTGAATAATCAAAGCTGAGATTATGTCTTCCTCATATGAGCGCGTCAGCATCTGAACTGTTGAGATGAAACTAAACGAACAAGAGTTTTTGTCCAGAGGGCCTGCAAAACCACCGCATCCTACTGAAAACATGGCTTGATTTTGCAAAAGGGTTTGAAAATTGGACTTCAGAAGCCTGGTCGAAAGTCGTATTTTCTGACGAGTCCAAATTGAATTTGTGTGAACAAAATGGGAGGAAGAGTATTAGGCGTAGATCAGGAGAAAGATTCAACCCATGCTGCACTTTGCCCACATTCAAGCATTCTCCCTACGTAATGATACGGGGATCGATAACAGCCCAAGGGCCTAACCCATTCACGTGAAGTTCCTTGAAGGATGCCTGGATGCTAATGTTTACAAGGAAATTATCAAAGAATGTGTAATTTTTACGACAAAGGAGTTATCGGATCCCATTTTTCAGGACGATTCTGCTCCCTGCCACAGAGCAAAATTGGTAGGTTCATCTTAGGCGAGGAATGCACTATTGCTTACCAACAGGTTCATTTATTTCTAGGTTACAAAACTGAACAAATATTTAGGGCTGAAATCCCTCCCGTGATCAGCAAACATTCCCGATATCAATCCAATTGAGAATTTTTGGGCAAGAATGAAAAAAATAAACCTTCTTCACTCGAAGATCTGAAAAATATAATTTCAAAGATATTTTTTGGGGAAATATCTAAAGAAGACTTAATAAAATATTACGAATCAATGCTTAATAGAATGAAAGCAGTTATAAAAGCCAAAGGAGGTGCTAAGCAATATTGAAAACAAAAAAAACTTTTTTTTTGATTTTAAGTGAATAAAATTTTTGTTTTTTATTAAAATAATAATAACTGAATGAATTAACAGTCATCTTTTAGTTTCTTTTTAATTTTAGTGCCACAGAATTAAGTCTACTTTTTACGGCATTTCTATTAAATTTCCCATTCAATACATGTTATGGGTTTTTATGTATTTTTCATTAAAAAATTTGGCTTATAGCATCATAATATCCTGAAATAGTTATGTATAGTTATGTAGTTTGTATACAACTACCAAATGCTTATAAACCATAATATAGAGTAATATCCATCAGCATTAAGTAAAATAAATTTTGAATTTTCCAAAAAAAATCTAGTCGTACTTTTCTTTATATAAATACTAAAATAACAATTTCGACGGTAAATATTGGATGAATTCATATAAGATGAGATAATACTTAAGCAATTCATCGTTACAGAAATACCAGAATTACTGTTATGTTACCAAACAAAAGGATTTTCTTTATGGTTTTGGCTGCCAATCTGCTTGTAACATATTTGTCGTGGGCTCTAATAACTGCTAAAAATAGCAAGGAATTCAACAGATTTTTTTATAAATTTCACGGAATTTTTCTCCAAAAATGGATTTTCCCGTTTACATTATAAGGCCATCCATTTATGTCGGCACGCGCTTACACGAGGAGGCTAAACCAGAAGTGCGCCCAAATGGTGGGGTCGGAGAAAATTTCAATCCTGTATTGGCAAAACTGAAGGTTTTTTTAAAATGTGATTTTTTGATTGAAGGATATTTTATACACGTAAATAAATCCTATTCTTAACTTAACAGTAATGTATAAATTCATTTTAAAGAAAACTGGAGTCAAAATTCCTGATTAAATTATAATTATCGATAAGTGAAGTACATAGCGCCTAGCTGTCTACATCTTGTGGCAATTTATACGCTTGGCCATGGTAGGGTGAGCACAGTCTGTATCGTTAATGATTAGCAAGCCCAACTGACGTCGCGTCGGTTGACCATCAACAGTATACGGCAACCAGAAGTTATATTTTCTTGTTGGGATTCAGTCCACATACATATGATGTACATATACACTCGAAATTTATGGATAGTCTTGAATAATGTTATTCATGCAGTTTTTTGGTATTTATTGACTTGATGGTGATTCAATCTCAAGTAATAAGACAAATACTAGGAAAAAACGAACTACGGTCTAAGCTGAACTGCTAGCAATCACCAAACCCTCTAATCATTAAACGATGGAACGTCTGCCTGCGCTAAACGTCTACCAAGATTTTAAAACTTAAGACTTTGGTCAACTTAGAATTTTCCGACTTGTTTGTTTCAAAATGTTTACTTTGATTTCAACTTATCTTCTAAATTTTGAAATATATTTGAAAAATATCTCTATTCGATGGAAATATTTTGGCATTGTGTCATGCATTATTAGGAAAAGATCAGCAAATTGATGTTCCTCGGTAAGAGTTTTAGTGTTCAACACTCAAAAGGACTAGTTGTAGCAGTAGCTGTTATTTCGGTACTCATAGACATATAGATAGTATATTTAAACTTTGCTAGAACGTCTCTTGAGGTTAAAAAATAACAAAAGTTGCATCGACAAAGATCTAGGTACATTTTATTGTTCCATTTATAGATCGATCAGTTTTTGTTTACTTAACGAATAAAAATTTATTCAACGTCGTAAAGCAATGCTGGTTTAAATTGATTGAGTATTTTCCGCCGTCAGTCGCTCTTTCTCTGTCAATGCAAACGCTATTGTTATCCTCTATTTTAGAGTTTCAATTTAATAAAGTTTCGAGTCCTTCATAATTTACTTCCATAGCAACACTGGCATCATAGTTTTATCCAATTAAGCTTTCAACCTGTATCAATGCAAATCGCCAGGGAATAGGGACTTCTAAAAATAGGACATAAAATCTGCAAGCATCAATGCTTGGTTTTATGCAACGTTTCCCCGGGAACACGAAGAGGAAGCAACTTTATGGTAGATTGAAGGAAGTGTTTGACGTCATTTGTGCAGTTGCATTTACGTAAAAGTGAAAATTGCATGTGCAATGCTTTCACTCGGTGCAAATCCACAATGTTGAATTTTCGCTTTTCAGTTGAAAATGTTACATAAAAAATTTATTTATTTTAGTCATTTATCTTCTTATTTGTAAGGGAACAACTATGTACATAATACGAATCATAAATGGAAAGTTATAAGTATCCTGAATATCAAGGCTATATATTCTGACACTACAACGTTGTCGAACAATAAATTTTAAAATTTGAAAATATTTTCATTTTTCAGTCTACAAAAAAGGCTTATTCTTTGCACGATTTTTATTTCAACCAACCAAAATTCTTTCAATAAAAAGTGTCATCACACATTTTTTCCGTTATATTCAAATCTTACTTATTTAAAAAGCAAACGAAAATTCAACACCAAGGTACAGTAAATTGTAAATTTAGTTCTGTTAATGTAAACAAGCTCATAAGTGCGTCTTGCCTTTAAAAATGATGTCAGAATAACATAAAAAATTTCCCGTTAATATTAGGGAACTTAAGCAGAACTTAAAGACAAAACATTTTTCCACCACTTTAAGTATGCTCTTGATCTACGATCTTTGTAAAAAAATTACAATCAGACGAAACGAGGAGTGACCAATTTCAACCATATATTTAAACATGTCTTGCATTCGTAAAACCATGAGATTTGTACTTTATGTTGTTACAAAAAGCAACGTATGACAAATTCATTGTTCAGTATTGACTAAACTTCATCATAGTAGTCTACTATAGCTGTTGAAAAACAAACAACAATAAAACAAAATCATCAATTGTTCTGCCTTCAGTGTGAATAAACATAATCGGTTCTGAATTGTTGTGTTTCCTGTATAAAAATAAAAGTAAATTTTTGCAAAATAAAAATAAAAATAAATGAACTGCTTATTATTCAAGTAGTTCCGCAAACCCTGAAATTAAATTCGATACTGGGTTTGCCAAAGAACACGAAAAAATACAGTCATAATGGCAAAAAAGCCTTAAAAATATGAAAAAAGTGCCGATTCTGTCGAAAACAGATAATTTTTAAATCTTATTTTAGTCACAGTGTTCATTCTTGACTTCGTTATTAAGAAAGAAGAATTTTGTTTTGCTTTTGATGATTTAAACATTTTTTCAGAACTATTCACTTAAATCACTCGTAAAAGTGGGCTAAGTTAAATTTTTGTTGCTTTTGATATAAAAATTATTTGAAAACTATCTGTTTTCATAAATAGGTAATGTAACACACACACACACACTCCGAAGCAAAACCAAATATAGGCTGCTATTTTTGGAGGAAAAGAACTTTGAATAGGGTTTTTTATCACTGTACCTGTCCAATTTCGCTGTCATTTTGACGTTATGTTTCATTTACTTTGGCAAATTACCACGTAAAGTTTGCGTTCTGTGCGCCAAACTTATAAAGCACGTGGTCCAATTGTGGTGCTCATAATCGTCCATCTGAGCAACTCATACGCAATACGATAGAAAGATTTATATTCCCGTATACTCTATTGGACAATGTTCATCCCACACGAGCTCGTACAGTGTGTACTGAGGCAGCTATCGCTACTGTCGATGTTTTTGTGACTGGCGATCCAAATTTATCGATTCTCAACAACTTTAACTCCGTCTGTTCACTATATGGAACATTTTGATTAAAGATCTTGGACTGAAGCCCTATATAATGCAACTAATTGAGGATTTGAAATCATTGGACGATCGTTGGAATGGACTGAGGATGAGTTGAAAATTAAACTGCATTTTTACCGTCAAATCATTTTCAGCGATGAGGTTCATTTCTGGCTTAAGTGGTTCGTAAATAAGCAAAATTGCCACTTTGGTGTGAAAATTGTCCTCAAGAGTCTTCAGAAGCATCACTACATACCCAAAAAGTTACAGTATTGTGTGGTTTGCATGCCTGCGGCACTATTGGTCTTTTTTTAAATCTAAAAACGGAACCAACGTTACCGTTAATGATAAATGATTCTTAACTTTTTGATTCCCAACAACAATACCAATCGTCTGAAGGACAAATGGTTTCAACGGGATGGTGCAACATGCCTTACATCAAGTGAAACCATTACTTTATTGGGCCAAACTTTTCGTGGACAAATCATATGCAAAATGGACCTGTGATCTGATCGCCCAGATAATGTGATTTGACTCTATTGGAATACGTTTTGTCTATGCTGATAAATTTGTCTATGCTGATAAATCAGTAACTATTGATGACTTGAGAGCCAACATTCGACGCGTTATTAGCGAAATAAAACCGGCTATGCTGGAAAAAAGGGTGCAAAATTGGACCGACAAAATGGCCTTCCTAAAACGCAGTCGCTGTGTTTATGTGCCGGAAATTATTTTAAAACACTAAACATCATAAAATTTTCAGCTAAGAAAGCTAAAAATTGCCAATTTGAATAATTAATATGAGTTTTATTTTTTTTAAAGTTCTATGCCTTTAAAAAACACACCATATAACAACAACGTATGAAAATAATGAGGATAATAGCTTATGTTAGTCAAATCGACTGATGAAAAACCTTCCAGAGTTAAGGAAATTATGATTTGGCGATAATGTGATTTACTCCTATTGATTGTTCTGTGAACTAACAGCCTTTCTCTTAAGTTCCTTATAAATCTGAAGAAATTGACATAAAATTCAACATTGTTCATGGTGACATACTACCAAAATGGTTCCGAAACGTGAACTGAAATTTGTCTGAAATGTTGTTCTTTTTCAAGAACAGTCGTGGCAACTATTTGTCCGACGTCAATTTAGAAATAATAGTATTATAAAAGAGCTAATCTAATAAAAAAGATTCCGAGTTATTAACAGAATTTAAGTATTATTGCATAGATTTAAACTGTTATTGAGCTTGAAAACACTTATTTACGAGCAACATTGAAGTCATTCTAAAATATCAACGATACATTGTGCTGTTGCATAATCAAAAGTTTAGGTGCAATCTGATCATGGTTGGGTTTTATAATAAATCATCTAGTTATCACGCAACATAGAAATTCTATAATATACTAATTAACAATATTTTCCTTTGAAGTTCTAATTGAACAAGCATGGTTGATATTATGCATATGTTTCCGCGTTGTTTCATTTGTAACACATTTCTGTGTCGAACACTTTGCATTTATGATTTTTATTGAATTTTATATAATGTGCATTGTTTTAAGATACTTTTATTCAATGTGAACGTTTAGCCATGATTTGGACGAGCTGTTTAACTACATTAATATAGGTACATGTGTACATTATATAGATTGTAGATGTACTTGATTCATTTCAATAATTACACTCATAGAATCGTCTTAGTTGAAATCCGCGTATTTGCCATTAGCTCAAATAGGAAATGAGTAATTCACATTACTTCATTATTTGTTCTCGCTTATCTGCTTTTAATATACATTTACTTTTGAGCTTTTACCGTGCTTCACTTTCGGAGGAAAATAGAAATCATATGGTCGGGTTGCGGCCATTTTGAAATGGAGCTGTTCCCGTAAACATAAACAAAACATGTAACTTTTAGATGGAACTGATATTTCCTGTTATCACTGTGTAATTGAATTTCTCCCAAAAAAATCCCATGATTGATACAAAATTCTCGAACTGAGAGATATGCAACTAGAAACTACTGAACCCGGATCTATCTTGCAGAGTCACATACCTTGCAACAATCGATTTCCTCCAGCACCACTGACCTCTACGTACGCAGTAAGGATTCGCCTTCTAACCCAATTATGGGCGATGTGAACGTGATGCAACTACACAGGCACGGCTTCTGATTTTCACTTTTTACAATTGATTTTCCCGACTAGGTTATTTTAGGTTTCTCGCAATTGAACAATATCGAAGTGATTTTTCCAGATGGAACGATTTATTGTTGTTAGGATGACCTCGACTCGATGATGGCTTTTTACATACCACACGCCACGAAATATCGACACTTGTCGAAGACAATATATTCCTTTGCTGCACACCACCAATGGACGACATTGAAATTTTCCGAACGTCATTTCCAACAGTGGAAAATTGTGAAAAGCGATGATAGCACACAGGCAAAAGTTTAGGCTAGCGCTAGTACACAGCCTCAACAACACCTTTGTCTGGCCGGGCTAGTAGGTAGGTATTTGATATACATACGTTGTACGTACACGGCTCTCCGACAAACGGTTCCGTTTAGGAGATTTTCCTCAGGACGCCTCCGAGGTTGATGGCTGCAAGAGTGTTGGTGCATCCAGTATCTAATGCGGAAAAATTTAAAGTGGAAAAACTCCTCAAAAACAATAAATGAGGAACATTACTGCGTTTGAAACGATGTTGCGAAACTCGAAGATAAGATATTTGTGGCGAGCGGAAGTAATATATCGGTAAACACGTGAGAGTTTTTTTTTTGAGTTTTTAGACTTGGAATATGGTATTTTGCGTGTAGTATATGAATATCAACTAAATATGAAAACAGATTGACGTATTCCCCTTGAAAAAGGATTTCCTGCTTTTCCTAGAAACTGTTGCGAAACTTAAGAATGCAATGATGGATACTAAATGTACAGGGTGGTTCCTTTTTGAAACGCATGTTATTTCAACAATGGTAACTATGGGTTGTTTAAAATATTGATAAATGAGCCGTTTATTTTGAAATTGGCATAACTGCCTTTTCAAAAATAAATTCATGTTAATGATAATATCTATTAGATTAGGTTAATAGTACTCGTATCTCTGTTCATGATTTTCTATGATTTTAAAGTCGAATTTTGTAGAATACAGATTTATCGCATTGCATAGACTGCGTTTGAATAACATCTTTAAAACGTTCAAATAATAAATACGTAGCCTCGACTCTCATTTGAGAATACAAAACAATCTCTTTACTTTGAAAAAATCTATCACTGCGGCTAATGTCAAAAGAACACGCACTTTATAACACACCGACTTAAGTTTTCTTTTGGTAATTACTTTCTATTGATTGATTGGTACGCTTTATCATATATAAAAGATTTTCATGGAATATGAGTCGTTAATGGTATCTATCATTTTATTTGGAACATGATTTACTCATAAAAATTCCATTCTAATCGTTTCTTGCGTAATTGAGTAAAATCGATGATACCAGGGCTTGATTTATAAACGGTTTATGGATTGTTGAATGAATTGCACACCAGACTGAAAGGTGCCCTTTACAATCGACAACGTGCCGGGAAGCAATGAATGATAATACATTGTATTTTTAAATCTTTCAAAGGATAATGTATGCTTGCATAAATTTACTCGTTACAAAGTGGTATAATAGCAGAATTTTATTTTAGAACGCAGGACAATGTGACAAATGTAGGCTTTATCGGAATTTGTAGTTAATAGTGTTGTCATGTTATTTTTTCTATATTTTCGTCAAATCGTTTAATGAAATTTGCACTACTAGAAACAAATGTGAAGTGGTGTTTATAAGAGATTTACTGCGGCTAATATTACTAGCGTTGGTTGTATGCTCCATTATTGCGCATGCAATGTTTGACCACCCACGGGTACCAGACCTGTCTCTCCTTTCTTAGAATTTCCCCCTTACAGCTAGCACACGAGGCCACTGAATCTTCTGTTAAATAATTTTTTTTTGTCATTTATTCTAGCATGCTTGAGCTTAATGGGAAATAAATCTTAACATGATTCAGAGCTATCAAAATGATCACATAATAGTTTTCGCTTCTAAGCGGACTGGGAAGAAAATCGAGTGAGAACGAAATCAAGTAGAATGAACTTGAAGCATTTTATGCACCATATTGTCATATTAATGCATTGTCTATATTTATTTTGATCTTACATGCTCTTTAGATTGTTAATTACGTCAGTTGAGTTTCTAGTATAATCGACAGTATCTTATATAACGATAGCTAATGGAAGTATGCATGTATTGCATACTGTACAGACAATGTTCCATCAACTTTGAGTTGCATGTAAAATAATTCAATTGATGCATAATATCTACATATGTACTTTAAGTGGTGTATCGTGTATCAAATCTCACGAATAAAAGAGACAATTTTAAAACAGAACTAATACAATTTGAACTTTAAAAAATACACTAATGATTCATTGCTTTTTTCTTGAGAATAAATTTGACATTATTTCATTCCAAACATAGTTATGGTGAGTGTTTGTCCGATTATTATTTACAACTCCGTTTGAATTCCAAACCCTTATTTTTCTCACATTTTCTATAGATTTCATCGGCTGATTTCAGGTGACTTACAAGCGAATTTCAGATTTTGAAATCCGGAAACATTTTCCATAAAGAATTTCAATAATGCGCATTGCTTCATGTTGAACAGATGTGTGTATAGCAACGTGTAACAGGTAGAAAAAGGAAGACTAATTGCACAGAAATTTGATACACTTAAAAGATGTGTGCCTACCTACATACATATATATTATATAATATGTATTCGCATGCATTTAATTGAAGGTTCTAATAACTAATTGAAGTACATATTTTTTAAAGAATTTTTCACTTAATATACATGCATAGCCACAAATTGTGAATGTTTGCTGGAAGAGTGTTTGTGACCTTGGCCTCTACAATATATTTTCATATAACCGGCAAAAGCCCCACCATGGAAGCTTCTATCTATTGCACTATACATTGCAATTTTGTTAGCAAAAGAGAAGCAAAACCGTAGATACATACATGTTCATGGGTGTATTTGAATAAAATAGTGTGGGATCCCCATCGACCAACACTAGTGCATTTATGTTTGCGTGGGGAGACCTGCAATTGCGGTCCTATTCCTAACTATCTATTTTAATAGCCAATATATATTTTCTCCAGCAAACAATTTCAGCTCCAGCTGTGAGCTTAGAGCTTCTGAGAAGCGATTTGTACAAAAGATACTTTGGTGGTACGAATCACGAATAGATACAATTTGCATGAGTCGCATAAAGCTTTCTGGTGTTGGTCTTTAATATTTAGCCAAGCTTTTGCTAGTAAATAGTATGGATAGAGCCGTGCTGAAATGAAATTGATTTGGAATTTTAAATTATTATTGGAAAATTTAAATATTGAATTGGAAACCTCTTTATTTATAAAATAATTCAATTTTGCATATTTTCACGAAGAATTTTGATACATAATTGTTTCGCTAACTATTTTTTTTTATTTTTTCGTTTTGTGTGGCTTCATTTCGTCCTGAACTATAACCTGTATTTATTTTCTAGATTTTCAATTATATTGACTAATTGGTGAAAAAAATATTTGAACGGTTATTCTAGTCTAATGGAAAAACTTTCTTCACATCATATCAAAGGGGAAACAATCAAGTCTTTTAAGGGTGATTTTCTGCTCATACAATGCACTTAAATAAAAAGAAAATGCTAATGGTAGTTTATTATAAAATTGAAAAAATGTGAATGTACTTTACATTATGAATTCAATTATATATCATTTATTTCATGAATACTTAATAGTAATAAATTAATGCCGTATGTTGCATTTGGAAGCGATACTCTTAACAGAAGCAACGTTTATTTTTTCTAGAGCGATAGTAGTCTCATTTTGTAGTTAATAACTCAAAAGTACATATGTTAAAGTTTGTCTTTAACAATAAATAATTTAAATTTTACATTATCGATAATTAAGCTGTGGTAGTTTATGACCATGATTACTTTATACTTTTAAGGATTTCCCATAGTGTGAGTGAAACCCTCAGTGCGCGAGTCCAACTTGCACCCAATTGACACTGTGCTAAACAAAAAGGTCCACATCCTAGTAATTGCATCGCGGAAGGATACGATTGGACTTCACTCCCCAAAAGGCTTATGCACTCGCTTCATGCACAATTTCCTTCAAATTTGGTTTCTAAATTACACATGTAAGAAATTTTAAAGTAATGGTCTTGATTTACAAAAATTAGGCAAATTTCCATCACGAATATTTTCTGGAGCAGCGTGAATAAGTTTTCTGAAAAATATCATGAAAAATGGTTATTTTCAGGAAACAGTGCTCCGAAATTTTTCTTGATTAAATACAGGCTGAAGTTTTCATCAATTTAATAGAAAAAAAATCCATGCATTTATTAGAATTACAAAACCCTGGCAAAAAATTTGGACACTATTTTTAAATGACACGTGAAAAGTTTCCGCAACGTACATGAAGTTTATTGTTTAAAAAAATTGTCAAAGGAATTAAAATGAGCCGAAAACATTCCTGGAATTCAGTTTACATTAATGTTATCAAAAAGTGTATTTCGTTATTTTATGTCAATTAATAGGAATTCTTGATCAGTCAGTATACATGTGGGGCTTGAGTTTTTATCAGCTTAATTACGGGCTGGAATTTTTGGATTCCAAACATATAAAATAAAATAAATGCTAACATTTATTCATAAAACTTAAGGTAAATTTTCAGTCGAGTTTGTCGAAACCATATATTTAAATAACAATGTGTACCATATTTCTTGAAATCAATCCTCCTTCCCACTCAACATATGTTTCTTTCTTTCTTTTTCTCTTTTTTGTAATGCATTTAAGGAAACCAACAAGCGATTAAGAACAAAATACCTATTGCAATATCATTTTTTTTAAATTATAGTGTCACAAATTGCATGTCACATGTGTCATTTGCTACCACGACCTGCTCCCTTCCCCAGCCCTTAACCAATTTCTATAGACATTTATTTTTTAAATTTCCGGTAAGGACTGTTCGATTCCACCCATGTTGTCCATCAATAGCAACCAAAGGACACTTGTAAGAAGCTAGAACAAACGCTATGGTCATATTATTTTCCTGGACTCCAATTACCGTGATGAGTATGATAAAAGGAGATGTCCTGGAAAATGTCACCGACAGCCTGATAGGTAACGACAATAGGTTTTTATGTCACCGCATGGCATTTGATGTCGGAATTGTGTAAGGATATTAATAATTCATCTTATGTTTTGATTTCGATTCACGTAATAAAAATATAAGTCTCTTTTGTCCTCAGAAAATATTTCGATATATCCAACCGTAGGACTAATATCAGATTTATTGAAACAATTATCTCTCGCAACCTTAACATGTTCATTGAAACACCTCTATAATGGAATTGGCCAGGACATGTTGTCACTGAATCGACAACGTCTCATTTCTGTCTTACAACATAATTATAGGTAGCAATGTGGCTAACATGCAATTAGCCAAGAGTAGAAAGGAACGGTTGTATTCCAGTGAAGATCTCAATTTTGGAAAGTAATTACGAAAAGGACATTGTAGACAAATTAGTACCGACCTACTTATATTAATTGATTCAATCCTGTCAAGTTGCCAATAACTACCTCGAATATCAATTGAAATTAGTCCAAATTTAAACCAGTATTTCTTAATTGCCAAGATAGAGTAAAGTTAATTAATATTTTAAGAATAGTAATTTATTATAAATTGTAGATATTTTTTCAGTTAAATGATTTTTACGTTTCACTTAAATTCAGCTGGCCTTCGTATTGTATCATTGCTATGTATATGTGCAGAGGATACTCTACCAAGCCAGTGAAATAGAAAGACGTATTCCACTTCTAGATAAATCGTGCTTGGAAGCATGGCTTCAAAAGAATGATAATAAACAACCACTAAAAGCGAACGGAAAGTAAAGTTTAATTTTTCTTGCATGATGTCTATTTTGGGAAGTACTGACGCCTCGCTACCCGATATTGTTGATTCGTCCAGTACTGGCGTTATTACTTCTCAACGAAACTAGGATGTTGAAAGTTGGATTTCTCACTATCTCACGATGCGATATAACCCACGTACGGGTCCATTTTCTTCTGGCTATTGTAGTTTGGGACCCACATGGCGGGTCGCATGAGGGTTCTCTGAAAGTTTGGGAATCCTAGGGGCAGTTCCAAAAAAAACAGAGTGCCATGACTCAAAAATTTGGAAGAGATTTATTTGGAACTCCTAACACCACTAAGAATGAACGAACTGCAGACTCGTGGTCTCAGAAAATAGTGGAGTTAAGACTACTCGGTTAGACGTTCACGGTAAACAGTTAACAGTTTACTTAAATTAAATAAATAAATTCACTCAGCACGACGATGTTTCAAAAATGTTTCAAGTAACATACAGTGGAGATTAAAAACCATTTGGGTACATCAAAAATATTTTACTCTCAATTAAACGAATGTTCCAGTTTCAGAGAAATTGGACGGCTTCACTGCATACTTCAAAAATATGAAGGCAATAAGTTTCAATAAAAAGATTCAGTCGACTATCATTAATTCAAACTTCGATAATTCGAACTCAACATTTGCTCCATTGAAAAACGTTTCATAAACTCACGAAACGTTTTGTCTAGATAGTTTGAAACGCGAAAAATAAGTCTTGTATTTCAATTTTCAAGAAAGAAAATTTAGCAAAGCGTTCGAAAGTGATGTTAAAAAAGGATGTGACAAAGACCTTTTCAATCCCTTCATCCACCCCTCCGACGAGCCTTAAAAAAAAGAAACAACTTTTCCAGTGCAATCTATACAACGATAGGAAGCGGAGCCAACCAAATAAGTTCCTTCGTCTTAAGGTTCGTTTAATTAATTGACTAGGTCTTGTATAGCTCATAATGTACTCATCGAAGGCGGTATCCTGAAAGAAAAGCCATCAGTTTTTCAAAAAATTGGGCAACGAATCATCACACCAGTGAGGGATGTTTAACAAATTGTAAAAAACATCACGAAATCTTTTTTCATAAAAACCGGTGTCGAGAGGTGATAGCCTAGATTAGACTATTTTACAGCATGAGAAGATATGTTAGTAAGTCTGCTGGTGGATCAAACCGCTCGAAATGTGCTCAACACATATGAGACAGGACTTTTTTTCAAAAGTCTGCATGTACAAATATACGTAAAATGCCTCAGGGGTGAGCATAGTAAAGATAGAATCACGACATTGCTTCCAGCAAATTTGTCTCAAAAACTTTAACCTCTCTTCATTGAAAATCTACCAACCCTTGGTACTTCAAGACAATAAGATGTTTTCTAACAACTTACAAATTGAATAAAAAGAGCGTCGGTGAATACGAAATTTTTTTTATGGACTTGTACAAGGTGAGTTCCAAAGTAAACAAGACTTTTTTCATAGTCTTCGGGGAAATTTTTCGGAATTCATTCAGCATGGGAAACTTTTTACCATGATTAGCAAAAAGTAATGATTTGCAAATCTGATGGAGAAATAGATCTAGATCAGGAACAGGCGCTACTAGCATCTTGACCCTTGTACAAAAATTTGATAGTTAAAATTAATCTAAATGTATTTAGGTGTAAGTATGCCTCACAAGACAATGTCGAAAGTAAAAGTGATACTATTGGTTGCTCAAATTCAGTAAGGGTTCAAAATTCCTACCATTGAAATGAAAATTGGTATGAATATTCTTAAGAATATGAAAATTAAGTAAGTACTATGTGCTTTTTACCCGAAGCAAGAAAAACAAAGCAACATTCCAGAAATTGGGGCTGAAATTTATCATTGAAGGTGATTTGGACTCTTTGTCTACAAACTTACTCTTTAAAACAGTAGCAAGTTTCATTTGATCAAAATTTCGTATCCATTCTAGAAATTGTTGCCATCGATTTATAATCTTGTTCATTTATTATCGTTTTCGAATGATGAAGGATAGATGTTACTTTAAGTGATCTCTTAAAAACCTTCGACAGTGCGCTTTCACGACATGTCAGCCTCGTTCACTTCTTCTTCTTTTTCTTTTGACAGATACCGCCGGCCATACCAGTCACTTCTCCTAGGTATTACCTCCCTGGATCAAGTACGACCGGGTATTGCCTGCAGCGAGATCTTTTACACAATACATAAAACTCCCATCGAGCATGAACAAACAAAAGGCGTCAAAGCAAATTTTTCGGGATTAATAAACGTTTAAAACTTCAAGGCAAACGGTCTCTGTACCAAAACAAAGTGGCTTAATCCTGGGGGCAAGCTGAGATTGTATAAATTTTAACAGTGATTAATCGTAAAATATATTCAATCTATTGACATTCTTTCTGATATCACACCATACAGTTGCTAGTAGTTTAAAAACGAAATGAGATTTACAACTGAAAAAATAAATGCAGACTGGATGTGCACTACACAAATCATTTTTGGTTTTCAAAGCTTTAAAATTAATTTGCAAGGATGTTGTTCGAATAGATGCGATAGTATATTCTTAAGATAGTTCCAAAAACTATGAACTTATGCTAATGTGCTAAAAAAATAATCTGCAAAGGTAACTGTGACCCAGAGCGTTGAACCATGCTATCCATCAATTTTAAATTGAATTTAAATTGATGGAAATTTAATCATGTGCTATAAAAATTGAGTAAAATTTGGATACGACAGTATTATGGCGTTAAGAGTTGACTGAGAATACTTTATGGTGTCCGTTTAGATTAAATTTGGTGATCTTTGAATTAAATTAAAACCTCATATGAATCGAATAACTTTTAAGTGGATCAGGCTATTCCAATTTTAATTGAGATAAATTTTTATTTGATTCGAAAAACTTTGAAAGTTCGAAATTTGAAAAACTGCTGAAAATTTCAATTGGAAGGATGAAATATCTTCGGTTTTTAAAAAGTGGACTTTAAATCTACAAAGTTGTTTAGTAGATATGAATTAGTGTTTTGAATGCAATTAAAGAAATAATTTATTTTAATTTTATGATCTTTTAATCTTTTTTAAAATCGAATAGCTCAACATTCAAGCATACATAACGGTAAAATAAAATAAATTAAATGTTTAAGTTTGTGCTTGGTTCATAAACGTAAATCCTTAAAAGTTTTATCAAATTCTGTTGAAGCACTGTAAGTGGATTTGTATTTTAATATCGTTGCACAATATTTCCATTTGAAACGCGGGATACTCAGATCATCATCATTTTTCTTCCCTTAGGAAGTTAGATACAGATTTTGTTTCAACCTATTTGAAATCTCTGGGACGTATTGTATATTTCCTTTGGCAGACTGTAGTTAGTAGACAACTAGTTTTCTCGAATGATTTATTCAACGTTTACGAGAAAAATTTGGTACGCTGCTGGACTTTTTATATTTGAACGCATTTCGGCTTAGTGTCGGCTTTCAGACTTTCAAAATATTCTCTTATATAGTCCATTTTAAAGATGGTTTTATAATTGTTTTGAAAAAGATTCAAACGCATAGAATCTAAATAATTTTGAAATGGAGTGTTTCGCCATTAAATGTGAATTCGTGCTTCCTGCTAGTGCAGTACAAAAAAAAATCCGAACGCAACAATTGATTTATTATTATCACATAAAACACATTATGTACATTTTAAACAAATATTATATCCTGGTAATAATTTAATTGAATTTAACACACTACAGATGACTAGAGCACACTGAATAGTATACAATATCACAAACAAATTAAATGATTCCGAAGCAGTTGGGTATCCAATCCCTGACTGGGACACTTTCTTGCGCATTTTCACTTATGACGGTGGACGTCGATGATTTCGGTGAACTCATATTGCCTGCTATTCGAGGTATTGGCCGGTGGACTTGTTGTCATTTAACAGTCATCTGTGCGGAGGGTAGTAAGGATGTAAATTCATGAAATCCTGGCAACGGGATCCGATGAACAGCCACAGAAGCTGTTGCAGCTGGATTCGGTACGTACTGAAAAGCAGATATCCGATCGGCGGGACCATGGTTGAAATAGAATTCGCTAAGAGAATGTAATCGGCGCTGATCAAAGGTAAATGGGAACGAAGGGTACCGGGATGAGCTTTGAGCATAGGGTCTATGTCCGGTCGTCATCCGAGGTAAGACTGGGTGGCGAGGACTATGGTTGGGAAGCATTTGGTAGTTATGGTTGTTGAGGAACCCCAAAGGTGCGTGTTTTCCGTGCTCGTTAGACTTCAGTTCATCGAGCAATTGATGAGATTGCACGTGCTTCTTCAAGTAAGCATGTCTTTAAGGGTAAATAAACTAATCGTAATTTATATTATTCAAAAAAATACACTTTACCTTCTAAATGCCTTTCCGCATTCGTGGCATGAAAATACTCCTTCCAGATTTGTATCTTCAGGGGTTGTGTCGGAACCGGACGTATGTATCTTTTCAGTTGAGGATATTTTGCCGTCGGTTGCACTATTTCCGTCTGGTTTTGGCTTGTGCCAGCGACGATGTGATGCCAAATTTGCAGGGCAGTTAAAAACCTAAAAATATTGAAAATGTTCCAGGATATTTTTGAGGATTTGCTTGCCTACCTTATCGCACTCCGAGCACCGATACTCGATATGAACAATCCGTGTGCATCTATGCTGAGCCAACTGGAAAGCATCGTCATAAAGTGTTCGGCACAACTGACACAGGTACGATCCAATCTTATTGTCTATACTAGCCAATAAGGACTTCGCCTCGTCTGTAATCTCAACCACATTGAATGCAGGATCAATATCACCTTTCCGAATAACTAACTCCTCGTCATCTCGCAGCTTTCGTATAATCGTTCCCGACACGGGGCTGCTGTTGTCTTCATCAAGCTGTTGCTTCCGCATTTTGGTTTTGCGCTTTTCAAAACGATTTTTAAGGATTTGCTTCTGGCAATCCTCAATTTCAGTTGTAGTGATCAGTTGGCTCTTTTCTTCTAACGTATTTTGATTACTCAGCGATTTTCTGAATAGCTCGTCAAATCCTTTAATCGCTTTAGCATGTTGCTCCTCATCTTCGTAGACAAGTTTGTCTCTGGAAAGTGGCTTTGAATTCATTTCCCTGACATCATCAAGGATGTGGCTCTGACTGTTTTCAGTGCCCAAAGATTGAATCACTGGCTCATCATCATCGTTGCTTAGTATGTCGACAAATTCTTCGTCGTTATTTGTATCATCTTCCGTCAAAATAATTGTTTCTTCCATATTCAAATTGCTTCGGAGCCCATTACAAGTTGCTGAAGGAATCTCTTGTGCCTCAGCATGTCCACCCGAATCCACACCGACTGAAATAATATTGCCCCACGGAGATAGTCGTGCATTTTCGAAGCAGTTTAAAGATTGTGGGCGCCATATGTTGTGATCTTCTGATGATTTTGATTTTTTCCTAGGAGGTGATGGCGTGGAGGGTGGAGTCATAGGTGCTGCTGAGGTGCGTAATGAAAGATCTAATGGTGATAGCAGTGAACATTGTCGAGAGGTGTAATGTCGAAAGGGTTCGTTCAGCAGCAAATTGCGTTCCATTTTAATAATTCAGTTAGTTCTTTGACATATCTAGGTAGACGTTAAATTTTACAGTATTTATGGATGATCATTTAAGAACTTTTAGAAGAAGAGTATTCTGAAGATTAGATACATACATACATAGTCTGCGTGAACAAGTAAAAATTATTTAACGCAAATATATGTCGATGCTAACTTTATATAAGCTCAATGTTTTAACACAGTTTAAAGTAAGATTTACATATTAGTGAAGGATGTTGATAAGGATGTTAATATTCAAAGGAAATTCTTCGACTTTTCACATAGAAAATATCAAAATTTAATCTAATTTAATTTAAATTTACCTTAAAAATAGTCGAAAATTTCGACGAATGAACATCTTCTTCCATCTTTTATTTGCACACGATTTTTGGAATAAAGTATCATACAAAAAACTTCAAATCAAAGTGCAATCGAATTAGAGTATTTTGATTCCAACACAAACAGAAAATATTTCAAAATACAGAAGATATGAATCATACAGTTTTACTTTCAGCTCCTATAGTTTTCAAGAGAAGCAAGGCTCATTATGAATTATTATTATTCTGAAATTGGAAACTTGCCCTTATCAATATGTTCCAAACACCGTATTTTTCGAAAAAAAATATGTGAAGCAATTAAAATCTCATTTCTAACTTATTCTATTTCTAACTTAACAAAATAATTTTGAAACAGATTTCATATCTTAGTGGTTATCAAAAGTGATGATAAAACAAGGTTTTTAGAAGTCGAAATAAAGATTATTTAATTAAAAAAGTCGAAATAAAGTTCAATACTCAGCTTAAATGTTGCTTAGTGTACATCAAAATAACGAGTTTTTTTTTGTCTTTTTTCAGGGGAAAAAACATTAGTTTAAAGCTAGTAACATTCCTTTAGTTTTTGAATTACTTGTGATAACTACAGATCAAATTTTAGACGTTCTCGTTTATTACTTACCTTGGTATTATTTATTAAAGGATCAATTTGTCTTCCGTTGATTTAATGAAGTTACATTTGTATTTCTGATAAGAGAACATGCTGATGCTTATTTTACATTAAGGGTTTATATTTCACTTTATACTAGTTTATTTTAAGAAGAAAATCGCAACTTTGTGATATACAGTTTGGAGTAGTTTTCAATTTTTACAACTATTTCAAGGGTACGGGTTTATTTCAAAATACATTTAATTTAATAAACTTTAAACTTTTTCTTTAGAACCAGCTTTTCCACACATGTATTTCCACTATTTTAATTATTCAACGGTTTTTTCACATTACACATTTCTGTTGGATAATATTTTCACTAACGGCTCAACCACAATTTTTTTCAAACACTCCGAACGATACACATTGAACATGACGTGCAGGACTTCATTGACATACTGACACTACCTGTCGGATCCTAAGCAAGTTTTTTCTGCAATAAGTAGAATTTTCTCAAGCTTTGTTGGTTTTCCTATCACTACGGTGAAATTCGAATCCAACCCTCCTTTTCCGAGAATGCAAGGAAACTTTTGAACGCTTCACTTGACGACAACGCCTAAATCCGAATGCTAGGACATTGCTTCACCCATTTGTTTGTGTGGAATCGTGCAGATGTGATGGATTCCCGATTGTGAGTTCTGGCTTTTCCTTGCATTTGTTTGTCGAACAGGACGTTCTTCAAGGAGTGTATTGGATAGTGCGCATATTCGTTGCCTCCTACAATTTTTTGAGCCAAGTACCAACCAGCTTTCATATAGAGAGCAACAGGTTTTTTTTTGGGGAGAATACCTTGGTAACGCCTTTTTTATGAAACCCTATCAAAATTCAGGAGGTTTGAGGAATCGCTGTGGAGTATTTTGGGATGATAATTTATTTTATTCAGGGAGTGCATAAGCACGTTGTGCAGCTCAGAGTAGGAGG
The DNA here is from genome assembly GCA_963942545.1 of Oxycera nigricornis. NCBI lineage: Eukaryota > Metazoa > Arthropoda > Insecta > Diptera > Stratiomyidae > Oxycera > Oxycera nigricornis. The sequence goes on along the minus strand of OZ012660.1, from coordinate 109,269,203 downwards.
ATTTCTTTTTAATTCTTATTTATAACATATGGAACCTTCCGAGGAAAAGCAAAATGGAACAGCAGATAAACAGTTGCCGTGTGTAGGCTTCCTTGTGCGAGTGAAAACCAATCAAATAGTTGGTAAATGAAATCCAAATTCACCCCAAGCAAAAGAGTGAAAACATTATATTTAACTGTTAAATTAAAGCATTTTCACACACTAAATAGAAATATCTTTTGATTTCTCGATAAAGTTTGCAGTTATCTACTAAATCCTAGTGGAATTTTACGCTTAGTTGCGTCCGCTCCTCTTGATATAAATCTTTAAGATTTATTTGTAAATATCCATCGATTCACTTGACTGCAAGTTCAAGGGATGTTCCAGTTGGTATCCTATTTTGATGGAGCCGTAAAGATTAATCCAGCTCAGAATTTGAGTTTCTGATCTGAAGGATTTCTATTTCTTGGAAATAATTGAAAGACTCTTTTTAAAAAGGTTCTATCTACAAAGTTGAAATGATTTTGTAGTGCAGATAGGATCTTGTTGATTAAGTTTGTTTAGTAATATTCTTTTTTTTGCCGAATTTCAAATTATTAAAGGTTGCCAGTCGGTGTAAAAAAGTTCTATCCAGGTTAAATGATAGTAGTTTTTTTTTGTTTCTCGTAAGTTGTCAAAATATATTTAGAACGTTCTTCAATTATGCTGCTTATTACATATTGGCTCACTCCTTTCTTTGTAGCCCATATCCTGGGAACAAAGCTAGTAGCTTCCAAAATACAGCTGCCGAACTGCCAGCTATTCAATCCTTAAGACACCAGTCCACTTTTGAAGGCGAAAAAAGAAAAGTTTGTTTCTCAGATGTTTTTAAAAATAATATTTCATATTCAAATAATACAAAAAAAATATTATTTTTATTGTTTATTTACATTTATATTATTTATTATTATAAGGCTTCCTTTAAAAAGGTTCTATCTACATTTTTAAAACTCATCAGAAACAAGAAGAAACGTTCTGTAAACTAACTGTCTGTTTATATTGACGTCCAACTTTATGTCTTCAAAAAGCCGTTTGTGATTTGAAAATCGTTCGAAAGAGAACATCACTGATCAAATTCGGTCCTATTTACACTGAATCGTTTTTTATTCAAATTTGTTGATGTGATCTTTCTTTCTGTCTCGGTTACTGCGTGCAGGAAATATGAAATGCAAATGATTGAAAGGAGCTTACTTAAATATTGCCAAAAGGCTAGCACCTTTCGAATTTCAACCATTCTATTTATTGACAAAATCATCCATCCAAATGCGAATATAATCATGCAAGGTTGGTTTGGTTGCCAAAATCCATTGAGTTTCAAGGATGATAATTATTGATAATCGATAAATTTCACTAGTTATACAACTTCATAGGATAACTTCGCATGCAGTACTGAATGTAAATGTCATATGGCTTTGACAATTTTCAAACAAATATGGCAACTGTTATAATGAAAAGATCTGTCATTGTTATTGGAAAACGGTTAAGACAAAAATGTCGTTTTTAAATTAAATTGAACAACTAATTATTTCACCAACAAAAATAAACAAATGATGTATATAAATAATAATAATAGCATTTCAACTGAGCTAACAAAAATTATGCATATGGAAACCACCCTTAGATTTCTATGACTGGAATCAATAATAGGATTGATGAAAGTACTACTAAAGAGTAGTAAAATGCATTAAAAAAATAAACTTTAGTAAAATTGCATTCACAATATGTGACTCAGCGTATGCTATTAAAGCTAACATATTCAAAAAAAATCTCAGGATATAACATACTTCTAGAGTGATTCAACATACATAATAAATATATAAAAAGCTACATCGATATTTTCCTAGCACCAATCAAAAGGAGTGAACAAGAAGTAAATAACATGTGAATATGCCACGCCCTTCAGCTTGGATCACATTGAAAAACTTCCTTCATCCTCTTCAAGAGACCAGACGTTCGTTATAAATATTTTAATACGTCACATCATAATAAGCCACAACAAAAGAAAATCCATTGTCATTTTCCTCACAGTTTGTATGCCCATCCATCGCTGTCGAATCAAATCCGCAGCGCCAGGACATACACAACAGAAGAGAAGTAGCTTTTAGAATTCTATATTGAATCTCACTAAGCTAGTTGTTAGTGCACTCGAGAGCTCATTTCTTAGTACATAGACAATGGATTGCACTTTGACGGGTGATTTTATTTCAACGCCACAAAAGAATTATACTCGTACAATATTGTGCTGCGCTTGAAACAGACCAAGCTTTCCTGATTTTATTTTCCATTAGAAAATCACTTTTAAGCGGATTTATATCGCATTGCTTTTAATTTTTTGTTGGGTTTCTGCTCGAATCGTTTTTGTGCAGACTTAATTCTAACAAAGCGAGAACATAGTATCAATGTACAGTTTGATTCTACTGATAGCTGAAAATTGACAAAATTCTATCTAAAATCCTACTCGTAGAATTGTTTGACGATTAAAGTAAATCTGAAACTTCCAGCAGACGAGCAAGGACGATAAAACATACTGTACTGATATACATGCATGTATATCTTATCATGAATTTCATTCAGAACATTTCGTATCATAAAACATCCCATCGTGAAAGCACGGATACCAGCTCCTTGAAATTAACTCTCGCGAAATACAGTTAGAACCCTTCTAAAAAATATTGAAGGGGTGCCGTGTAATGCAACGCGATATGAAAATATTTTCGATATTAGCTACTCATATATCCTTACATTTTATTTAGTATACTTTCGAAGGGATTCCGTCGGTTAATTTATATGCATAGCCAATCTGTTCGAGTTTTATAGAATTTTTTCCGGTACTTGACTTGCGAGCCCAACAGGAGCTAAGGGATGATGAAGACATTAGGTGTGTACACAGGAGCACAGCCAATTCTTGTAGGGTTATTGGGTTGGCTTTGTTTTCAAGTGCTAAGTGATTTTCAATATTTTATTATGCTGATGGTGTTTTATATGTAAATTTTATTTAAAAAAAAGCTAGTTTGCAAAATGCTTAAACGATTGCTTATGGTGATTTGAGGGATGTTCTTGTATATGCAAATGAAATTTTGTTATAATTTGATTAGCATTGAAAATGTAAAATGTTTTTTTTTGCTATTCATGCATAATTTTTTAAACGGTTTTAGATATGTTAATGTTAATATTGATGTCATTTTTCAACATTTTGAACGATTTTTCTGCCGTCAAAAAATATTTACTTTATTTATATGCTCGTAGAAAAAACTGTCCACGAACGTTCAGACGTACGTACGTACGAACGTACACACACACATATATATATATATATATATATATATATATATATATATATATATATACATCTCCCTTTCTAAAAACACTTTATATATACTCTATAGACCTCAAAACGTAAAGAAATGTTGAAAATTTCAATTTCGATTTTCGAGGCGATTACAAGAACATCCCAAATACTGGGAAGTTAAAAATTGATTATTCAAAATTATAACTGGTACTACCCCCTTAACGAAATGGTTGTTGAAGAAAAGCTTACCATTGTTACATGCTAATTAAATATCTACGCAACCAGATCAAATGTCTGCATAACGAAATCAAATGTCTGCGCAAACAAACCAATTAGTACATACTATTATTTATTACATACTATTATAAAGATACTTCTGTAGTTGCTGAAATTCGCAGTAACGATTTTCAATTTTCGAATATAAATTGATGCGCGTAAAGTGGAGTGTAGCCATTGCTATTTTGTAGTTTATAGCGTGTATTGTGTATGTGTATTGCTTATGAAAATCAAGAGAATGTGAGGCAAACACATAATCATATGAAAATATTTGTTGATAAGAAAATCAAGCCTTTCACAGATATTAAAAAAATAATTGTTTATATGGGCTCTACAATAAATAATATAAAAAGAATTATCGTATACTTGGACAGCGGTCATTGTCAAAAAACGAAAAAATCATTCAAGACGAAAAAGATCCGTAAGTTATTTTCGTTGAAACGAAAATTGAAATATTAAGGTGTTATACCTATGTGACTTAATTTTTCCAATTTTTTTTTTTATTGGCTAAAAGTATGCTAACACATCCCTAGAATTGAAATCAAAAAGGTCCAAATACTAATATACTTCAGAAAATTGCTGAGAATCAATTTTCTGAAGCAACTCCAATGCTCGAAATACGTAAAATTTGCTCGCTTTATACTATATAGTAATTAATATAAACTGTATAGGGCACGTTCCATCGTAAACGACGCTAGGAGAGCTTCTGTTTACTCGATCGACTACACGCTGCATTTGAGGTTAAAGCACTATGTTTTGATTGATATTTTTACTGTTGTTTTGTAAAAAAAGTGTTAGAAATGAGTAGTAAACTGCACAGTGGCCGTAAAGGCAGTAAAGCAAGTAGTTCATCGCAGAAGCGCAGCAAGATCAGCAACACGCGTTCGCCTAATCGCCATTCGTTTGAGACTCATTAGGATTGACTGCAGAACCTAATTTTTACAATTTCTGCTTAGAAACAGACGCCGAGCGAATAAAGGCTGCTGAGCGCTCAATTTCCGACGTTGTAAAAGAGGCGAGACGCGGCCTTTTAGCATCAAGAAAGGACGAGGAGGAGAAATCCACGGTCTTGGAAGGCCAACTGTATGGTGCTGGGATAGCAGAGTAAAGGTTAAAAAATTTGTATATAGTAAAATTTTGAAAATTCAGAACTTTATAAGGTTTTGAAACTTCAAACGCGTTTATCTCGAAAGTGTATTTTTGAAATTTGCCGGAAACGAAACTCTTTCAGTTTTCATCCGAATGACTTGCCGTTATAACTGTAGCTTTTTGATATGATTATCTAGTGAAGTACACACGATTTTAACGATTGGTTTTGTTCAAAAAAAGTTATAAACAATTGAAGTAATTTTTTTGGGTCGAAAATGCAATTTTTTTGTTAAATGGTCGCCATTTTGCGAAAAATTGATATTAAACTATTATCGTGTGTACTTCACTAGCAAAACTCATGGAGTTTATGAAAAAAAAATTTCATTGTTCCAGATGCAGATGGGGCTGAGAAACTTGTCCGGCCGCGGAACGTCTTTTGTAAATACTAGTGACTTTGACGTGCACTACAGTCGCCATTTTGTATTAAATTTAAAGTAAATTTTTTTTTTGCTTTTCCGAAAAGTTGCCCTTTATATTGATATATTATTTATAAAAGCTTTTTTCCAAAATCCTTGAAAAAAAAATCTTGAAAAAAGGCTTGTTTTTTAGCCTTCACATAGGTATAACCCCTAAATCGTTTGGATCGAGGAGAGACAGCAGAAAAATGTAAAAGAAAGTATTCACAATTATTTTGGATGATTCAGGCCATCCGCGGATATTACAAAATTTTTGATTATATTTTTAAAAATTCATTTGAAAGTGTCAGATGGAATTTTTGTAAGTATGTTAATTTTTGTCAAGACTTCTGAGGGGTTTTATTTGACTCTTTATACAAAGTCTGTTTTTTCTTAAGGTCTTACTTAAAACTACCTACTGTTAACGTTTTGTGATTCCTTCGAATCACCCACATTTTCCTTTCTTATTTAAGTATAATTTTTCATCCAACTGAAAACATCCATGCATAATCTTTCTTCTCACCAGCAAAATTGAATTGAATTTCAATTTTCTATTGTATCTAAGAAAATTCAATTTGCCAACAGTGAAAAATTCTCAAATAGATTTTGATTGATTTAATATTTTTCTCTCTATTTCGTGATCCGCCTTCAATTTTCACATACAGTCACTTTGCCGATTTCTAGGAGGATTATAGGCATGTTCATATCCACATACAATACATATAAATGTGAAAATGTGAATATCCTCTTCGTCTTCAAAGAAATGAAAAAGCTTTTACAGCGATGTTCCGACAGATTGTTGAAGTCGTTCACGGTGAAGTATCTCAAGTGACTTGATAAAAATTTTGTCACTTCATTGAAGGTTGCTACATACATGGAAAATTGAATTTTCACCGGTCAGAAAGATTAAACTAAAATTTTGCTAAGGAGGCTACTGTTGGAATTATGATGGATGGGATGGCTGATAGAAATTCAATTGTGAGGAGTCCGTTTTATTTAAAGTGTTTCGTAGACATTATTCTTGAAATTTTTCATGTCTCACTCAAGTGTTATATGCAAGGAAAATCATGTAAAAGGCAAAGAAATGGGCTGCAAAATTATTTATTCTGGATTCAGAAAAATTCCTTAAATGTGATTCATAGTCGTGTTAAAAGTTGAGAGTTCATCAGTGGTTGCAAGTAATATGTAAAACAAAAGTTATTTTACATGTAATATTTTTGAAAGAAATCCCGAAAAGATAAAGTTAAATTATTGCTTCCATTCTTAATGAATTAAAACATTGCTATTCAATTAGGAATCCGATAGCCTATGATTTTTTGTATTTTTATGCATTCAATCAATTTCCATTCACATTTCTATCCGCTTCAAACATTACTTTTCAAAAGAAAATCTTTCAGAAATAATAATTGTTCAAATGTCATCACCAAACATCATTAACACACCATCAGCAACACCATAAACACCACCTTATTTGCATACCACATATCTCAATCTCATTTATTATTCCAGGAAGCTATTATGCCGATGAAATAATAAAGTTGTCAAGAATTTTTAACTTTCAAGGTAACATCCTCCAGGATTTTATAGAGCACAGCATGACTGCCGTCGAGACTATCATTAGACTTGCTGACTTCATTTCATCTCCTACTCGTAACCATTCCATGAATTTCTATTTCCTTACCAATTAAGGACACTTGCCAATTTAACCAGGTCATATACTTATTCCGTCCTTTTGCCATGAACGGAAGGAGAACAGAGATGTGTCTACTTTTTTGACATCGGTTAACTAGAAAGTTATTTCGTTAATATTGATATCTTTTTGTGAGAGTTTTCTTTCTTATCCTGGTTCGTTCACTTTTTTCACCTGCACTATACGAAAGAATGTTTTAATAGGGAAAAAGTTTGTTATTAATCAAGTGAAAAATTCTTGTGTTTCATCAAACTCACCGTTAAAATTGCATTCTTTCGACCAGGAGCAAAATGCTAATTTAATCAGCCTGATAACTGAATGCCAAAGTTAATTAAGTTATTTGATTTTCAACGTTCAAATTGAATGAATGAACGAATGAATGAACGTGAAAGGATGACGAAAAGCTAGGACATTTATTGAGCGTAAAATGGAATGAAAAGCATTCAATTCATTCATTAATTACCATGAAATATAGCATGTGAGATTGATGAAAAGTTAAAATTTGATTTTGATATTTTGCGTCGATACTTGGCACTAGGATATAGCTGATGCGCTATCCACATAATAAATTATTGCAATTACCAAAAATGCATTGAATGCCAGTTGTATCTGGAAGCCATTAAATAGAAGTTATTACGAAGCTTGTATGCAACCAAAAAATGTCACAGATTCTTTATTCGATCGATGCATCATTAATTAGTTTAATCAACTGATATAAAGCTTCACTGTAATCTTAAAGCTGAAGGCAATCAAAAATTACATTCCAAATAGAATTAAGTTGCAGTAGCCTCGCACTTTCTTTAACTGGTTGAACAAACTTACACAACCAATCATCTCATTAAAATTTTTTAACAAGTAAGGTATTTGAAGCTCATGTATTTAATTAATATATAATTAGGTGAAACGGCTCTGAATAATATTAAGTAAAACATAAACGTTTTTCGAATAAGACTGATAGAACTTTTAAATGTCACAGCTGTCGTATTAATGAATTGTCAGAACCGTATGCCATTATTATGCTCACTATTGTCTGAAACGCCATCTTGCACTGACGTACAGACGCATTGACGCAACTATTGAGCATAAGTGCTGCCAGCTGACACACTGGTGAAAGTATCCCTTTCACAGTTAAAGTTGAAAATAATTAACCTTGAAGTTGGATGAAAATTTGATGTGTATTGAGATTGTTGAGGCAAACTCATTCATTTTAAAAATAAAGAAATAGTCAATTCCAATGTTTTACGAGGCAATAGCGGCTAATCTAAGTTCTTCAACTTTACATTGATTTTTCAAAACACATCAACCATTCAGCAATTCCTGCTCAATCATCCGAACATTATGATGAACACCATTCTGCAAACCATTAATCAACCAAGGAATCTTTGCAAATATTTGTCACCAATCAAAAAGAATCTTGTCACATAATTAACTGCCCTTACCAACGAAATTCATTATGAGCCCCCAAGCACTATTAGCTCGCATATGAGAATCACCAGGGGTGTTTGAGATGTAGTCACCCTAAAAGTCATTCCCTCGAATTAAGCAACAATCAAAGCAATGTGATGTCAATTACATAAAAGTGTATCAAATTCCTGTCGTGCGTCTGGTCGGGCCGGAAGGGTGGTTGGCTTTACAAGGACTTTGTCCTGCGACCAAGAACTCGCACGCGCATGTATCAAAGTACGGCATATGAATCAACAACACAATTCGGTTCAGGTAAAATGACTTACTGTCCAAATATTACTTTATGAGGAATTCGAACCGTTCATGTGTTGTCTTTTTAACAATGCGGTCGTCTTTAAAATTGGTGTCTTCGCTCATGCCATACGAAAAGGATAGCAATGTTCGGCTCAGTGAATTTGAAAGCGTTTGCTATGTCCTTGACAAACTGACCGTAAAAAATAAATAACAAGGACTATCAGGAGGACAAATGCATAGAAGTTAATATACTTTAAAAAATACTTTCAAGGTGAAAATTTTCAGGAACAAAGCTATGACTATTTGAGGGAAGGTCGTTTGTGGGAAGATTTGTGAAACAGAAGAAGTAGAATTATTTTTAATAGAGTATTTTTTTCATCCCTGTGAGGGAGTATTTCGATGAAATTATATCGTTTATAATATACATGTAATAATTTAATTGTAATTTATATCTATTTTCACACTTAACACGATATAAAATCAGTCAATAGAATTGGACGCTATCCAGTCTAAGTATTTGGCACAATCAGTGAAAATTACATAGTGCTTGGTGTTGCATACATTTTTATCCTCTCGGGAAGCACTTAGCGACACTATTCCTCTTAGTTTGAATACTGAATTCTCTTTGAAGAACATGCCACCTCCACTGTCCCCATTGCATACACTAGTTCCGTTTCGAAATCCAGCACAGAAATTAGTTTCTGTTAAAAAGTTGCCAAAAAATGGTCTATTGCTGTTCAAACATGTTGTCAGCGAAACAACGGGCATTTTAGCCTGCGATAGTACATCAGTAAGGACGTCATCTTCATTGAAGCCCCATCCAACAACATAGCCCGCTTCATTGATAACCTGATTCAGATCAGTTGAAGATTTGTCCCACATACAAACAGGTTGCACGTAATTCGAAAAGGACACTTCGGTGCCAAGCTTCAGGATTGCAATGTCATTCTTAAGATCCAGCGGATCATATTTATCGTGGACGATGATTTTAAATATTCGGAACTCCTGGGTGTTGGTGCTGCCCACTAATCGATTGTGCAGACCAAGTTTCACGAGGACACGTTCCGGTACAATTATTTTTAGATTTTCAGTAACACAATGGCCAGCAGTGATCACTGCTTTTGACGATATCAAAGTACCTCCACATTTATAGGCAGAAGACCTCCTTTCAATGTGATAGATTGCAGCATGCCATGGCCAGTCGCCTTCTTGCGATGGGAAACCATTGGTAATGAGTCCTTGATGTTGCACCTTGCGACGACCACATTTTATTGCTGCGTCGCCATCAACAGTGTCCGTTTGATTGATCAAATCAACTGATCCTGTATTTCCGGCTCCTAATAAACTGGGCTTCCACTACAATAAAAACAAGAAATTTCACAGATCTATTTTATAAATTTAAAAGTTGTATCATACTTCACTCTTATCTGGACAGATGTCGACTTCATTCAAATGCAATGAAAGCAAATTAGGAAAATCGCCTCTTGGACGACCTCGCACCTGAAACTTGCCATGAAAGGAGCCATCGTCCTGTTTAAAAAACGTTATGTGGAAGGCGTCATCACTAGTAAGCATTCGACCGTCTTCTTCATCCTGAAATATCAAAGTTAATAGTTAAGTGTGTTCTTCAGTCCACATATTGGAGATGTTCTAAGGTCCGGAAAGAATACATGATATTTAAAATGCTCGCGATCTCTTTTTAAGTGAGAGAAACATTTCAAGAAAAAGCTTTTACTAAAATCGGGACGAAAAACAATTGTCAATTTCACCTAAAACTTGTTCATCGGAATGTTGCCTGCAAAATTTCTCAGCAAGAGTAGGTTTTCACTTATAATCACATTTGAAGATGCAACATTTCACAATGTTTTTGATAATGTTAAAGTCCAACCATTATCAGGTTCATGAACCTTGAAATTCTACCACTGCGTAGATTGTGATCAGTTCAGCAAATTATATTAAAATTTGAAATGCATGTTTACATAAACAAGCAATTTACCAATGTTACTGTTGCGGGCGCGGTCAAACGTAAGGTAACACGTGCTTCTGGCACTTTTTTAAATATATCAAAGTTGATCGATCCATTCCAATAGTTCTCCTTGCTGGGCGGACCACCAATGAAGCGTTCCATATAAATGGCACCATTTTTGCAAGGGCTTCCAAGTTCCAGTGCTTCTCCAATCAAACCGAACTCCTGACCCAAATTTCTTTGACTCACGGCAAGTAGACAACTCACTACTACAATTACTCTTGAAAACATTTTCACTTCCTACTTCAAGAAGTCACTTTTACTACAAACTCTTAGCACATAGCATTTGACTTGTTAGCCGATCGATTTCAGACTAAACGTTGAGCTTTCTGAAAAGTTTAAGTTAAGTGGTAAATAACTGGTTTTCAACGAGTGACGAGTATGGAAATTATTCAAGAATCCATTTGGTAGACCTATACGAAATTAACGTATAACGCTGTTGAAAAGCTTGGGGTTTTTAATGATGTAGATATGTAAACAAATCTGAGCTTGATTCACAATACAAAAAGAAAATCCATTCGTATCTTCAATTAAATTCCACTTAAATTTTCAAACAGACAAATTTATGCACGCCGATTTTTGATTCAAAGATCATTAAGAGTACTGCTTTGCAACGCTAAATTGAATATGCAGACTAAACACTGGAGCATCATCCACCGAAGCAGTTGCACCAATCTATGTTATATTTCCGTCATCAGAAGTTTTAAAAAGAAATTTAAGGTGAATGTTTTTGTGCTTGAATCTTGTAACAATTGTTTTCATGGCAATCATATTTCATATTTTTTTGTAGCATCACCAATTCATTAAAGGTTGCAAAAATCTTATTTTATCTCCAGATTAAAGTTGGGGCAGAAATCAAATATAATGCAGCTTTTACAAATCCTCACCATACTTCATCAGTTTATTAATATAGTTTAGATTTCATAAAGCGGGAATCCTTTCAATGATTCACCATGGTATGATAATAAAACAAAGATTGCATCTAGAGTCAGTATAAAGCTAAAATATCTAATGCTTACCAATGTAACAGTTGCTGGTGCAGTCAAACGTAGTGTGATCCGAGCCTCTGGAAGGTTGGGAAACTTTTTGAATCGGATGGTTGCATTCCAATAGTTCTCCTGACTTGGTCGACCACCGATCACTCGTTCCATAATAAGAGCTCCATTGGAGCATGGACTTCCTACTTCCACTGCATCGCCAATCAAGCCTTGCGACGAAACACCCTTAAAATGCACTAAATTAATTGCCAAGGCCACTAAAACAGTAGCGAACTGCATTCTGGTAGCTAGGTTTACTACAACTAACTTCATTTCAGAACCATCTAAGAAAAAAAAATCCATCTTGTGTGTAGGTCAACGAATGTAGGTAAGCAACGGAGAAGAAGCAAAATATGGCCCGTTACCGATTAAAATTCCAGATTCAACCTCATCTTGAGGTTGATTGGTAAGTAAACATTTAATAAGAATTGCTGATTTCGACTTGCGATCACTTATTCCGATTGTGACTTACCAAATGTAGAATTTGAAATGAATATTCAAATATTTATGATGTATTTGAATCACATAAATTTCTAAACGTGAAACTTGTAAATTAAAACATACACCTATCCCTTGTTTCACACGGTACTTTATTTGCACGATATTGATTTTACACGGTTTTAAAAAATGGATTCTGAAAACAGCTCCATACTTATTTTCTAAGTGAGTTTTTTTATTCCGTTCACTTACTAATACTGGCTCACATATTTTGTAGTTTAATTTAGTTTTTTTAGAAGCACTGAAAATCAAGTGAAACAGAACAGCAGTAATTTTTAAGCAATAAAAAACATTTTTGTGTTAGTTTCAACAATTTTTCACAAGATGACCAGAATTTTTTAAATTGCTATCAATAAATGCTTAGCGTAAAACAAGAATACCTAAAAATTAAATTAAAACTCAAACACAGATATGTAAGAAAATTTCGTTAAAAAGCTTTACACGCTTTTGTTCGAAACGTACTTCTTCATTGCGCGTCGTAACATTATAAGAAAACTTATTGACCGATTCACTTCAAACTTGGCGCACTATTTTTTAAAGTATTTAAATAGAGAAATAACCTACTACAAGAGTTAAAAAAATGTTTTAGAAATTTGGGAATCATCTTTTTATTTGCGATTATGAAACAAATCGACATACTTATGTTCGGCCGTGCACTAAATCGTCAATAAAATTGCCGTTGTTGACATAATATATTATTTGTGTCTTTTATAACCAAAATTAAAAGATTTTTCTTGCTATATGCTTGCAGATGGATATTTTGGCCAAGATATTACGAGGCGCAGTTTGAATTTTTATCTTTGGACTGCATGTATGCTACATCAGTATGGCAGCCATTTGTCTTCAAAAAATTCTTGCACAATAAAAATGTTAGCTTAAGACTTCAATAAATAAGTACACTAAGTTTCAAATTGATGTCAGTAGTAGTTTTTTTAAATTGATTTTTTTAAAAAGAAAGCTGCGTTTTTAGCACTTTAACAGTAAAGTGGCGCTTTAATAAAAAAAATTCTCATGAAAGATGATGAAATGTTTACCTTCTAAGATGCTCGAAATAAGAGCGTGCAAAAATTCATACTAACAAGAAGTCCTAGAGAACGTGACGTGGAATGATGAATCATCATCATCATTCTAGGAGTTTTGGAAAAATCGTTCGTTCTAGCCTTTTCAATTTTTTGAATTTTGGTAAAATTTTGGCTGATGCGATGATTTTTTGTATATTTTTATTGTCAAAAATACAGAAAATGATTGAGCTCTTTTGAAAAATTACTCCAATAAAATTTTATCAATTTACTTTTGGACCCAGAAGAATTGCAAATTGAAGTTGCTGGTAACGAGAGTTGCTGACATGATTGATGGTCGTCGACGAACTGAAGAGTGCGTTGTTTGTCACCACGCTGAGTCGAGACGAATGAATCTGCTGAAGTAGGTTCAAAAGCAACACAGGAAGGTTATTTGATAAAGTACTCATCGATTGGCGGCTAATTATTAAAATCAGTTTTAACCAAATATGATCAATTAATGAAATGCAGGTTTAATATTTGATAGTAATGTTTTGCCGATCGAAACTTTGTGTGGATACAGATTAACTGCAGAAGTCAGAAACGTGTTGCATCGGAAATCAGACTTTTTGCATCTTCTTTCTTTGCGAAGTGTTCCGTACAAAATATTGTGAAAGCAGAAAGTAAGAAAAATTATACGAAAAATGTTTACGATTTATTACACTTAATATTTCAGCAGAAGACATATTTTTTGTCTTTCAATTGGATTTAATTTAATGTAGAAACATACATATTCTTGTGCTCAAAAAATAAATGGTTAGAAGTTTGAATTGAAGTTTTCTACTTGCAGGTAATCAGAAAAAGAAGTATTCAAGAACACTACAAAATAAATCAAAGTAAAAAGAAAAATGGTAATTTATCACATCTATTTTAGAACGATAAGTGCATTCCTAACTGAAAAGAAAAACATTTATGCCTACTAATTTAGATGCTCACTAACTTAGATTTCAATCTTTCATTGTTATTATTTTTCTTTTAAATAAAGATACTGTAACATAGATCCAAGTCCGGGTTAATCAGAAAATAGTAGGTGTTTTCTAAAAAAGTATTATATGATTAAGGGAGGCATAAAGTGTACTAAATATCAAAATCAAAATCTGCACAAACAATTTTCCTTTCAAACGGTTACCTTGTACTTTTGCCTTTTTAATTTACCAGAATAATTCGTTGAGATCCTTATTTTTGCAGCCCTTGGGTCCTAATTAAAAATCAAACAAGATTTTGTATCATTATGTTTATTAAATTCAGTAAATAATTCCTTAATAAATTATTTTTTCTCGTCTAAAATTTAGATGTCACTTGATCGATCGAACATTATTCAAATTTATTATTTATAAAGCACAAATTATTGCATATGATTATTTTTCCATAAGCGTTATTTGATAAATAAATATAGGGCATAGAAATACATGATGTTAAAAAATGAAGTTTAAAAATGCAATTACAGAAACATCAGTCTTCTTTTATTAATGAAGTAATAGTATAGTGGAAATAATGTTCATCTCTAAACACTGAAATGAGATCCAAAAACCACAAGAGATTTTAAAGGACTTTATTCTTGTATAAATGCAACATTGACAACTTTTATTTTTCTTCGCCGCTTTTTTCATAGTATGTATGTATTTATGTGATGTTTTCATTTTGTTATATGAGTTACTAGGTTTTGGAACAGGAGATCCGAAGGATATATTCCATATTTTTTTTAGATAATCATTTAACTGTTCAACGGATCCGGAGAAATAGTTTGCGAGAATATTTATTTGAGGTTTTCTATTATATTTTCTATATTTGCATTTGAGCATAATGTTGATGTGTATTTATTAATCTGGACCAGGTTAAATGATTTACCAAAAAATCCTTCTGGATTTCCTTAATAAATAGTTGAAAAAGAAAATGAACTTATTGTGCCTAATCGTTATCTTAGATATTCAAGTTGATATAAAATATTATCTAGCCGCTATATAGTCATTTCGATTTAAGACAGTTCATGAAAAATCAAATCAATTCTCTGATAAAATGATGTCTCATATAAATTTGAAGAAATTTTTGATCTTGCTCTGTGTAAAAACTTGAATAGCAAGTCTGTTTTCTAATCGTTACCGTACTTTAGATTACATCCTTAGAGTAGAAGTTACAAAATATTTTTAAGGATCCATTCGTTGAAATCACTTAAGTCTATGTAAGTGCCGATGTTTGTATTCATACATTGATGTGCACCTTTCTCCATATTTTCAACAGTTAATAGAGATTGCAAAAAATATTGGTTATCAATTTTGACGAACACACCACTTCCTTCATGTTCGCTACAAACTTCCAAATCTTTATCAAACTTTCCACAAAATGTCGAGACTGTATTTTTCGTAGGGTTATGAGGACATTCTTCTCGCGATGTCGGCCACAATCTATTTCGAACAATATCTGACGATTCAGAACTCTTTGTCGTTAAATATATCTCACTTCCATCGAGTATTTTTTCATTTTCATCGGAGGTTTCCCAGAAACATGGAGCTGAATTGGAATTATTGCTAGATATACTGAAATCAACTTCCAAAATTGCAACATCATTATCATTGCTGAAGTAGGTGAAATTGTGGTGCACTTTCAACGTTTTAACACTATGAATTTGGACTCCAAGTTCCTTGGTCAAAAATGGAATCTCAACTTTTAGTTGGCCAACATCGAATTGTCCATCCACACCACTAATACAATGTCCTGTTGTCAAAACAGACTTCTTTCCAATATATACTCCGCCACATCTCAAGCTCGGATTTCCATCGATATTTTGATAGATAACTGCAGACCATGGCCAAGTTATAGCCTTGTTCTCAATTTCGCTAGATTCAAAATATATTCCACAGATAGATTTGACGCCGATTTCCACGGCATGGTTGAGGCTAACTTTATTGTTGATTTCATTGTTTAGTTGCTCTAATACTACAGCTGCAACCTAGATGGATGAAACACATAAAAAGTAAATAGGATAAAATATAATTACGCATAGAATATTTGACTTTACCTCATCTAAATTTGGACAAATGTCCTCTCCATTTAGCTGTAGACCTGAAAGAGTGGGCAATTCCTGACCGGGTAGAGCTCGAACGTGAAACCTCGCATTAAAAATATCATCTTTTGATTTGAAGAATGTGATATTGAATGGATTAGCATCCGGGGATAATTTTCCGTTTTTGTCATCCTGAAATGTAACATTGATCATAAGTATGTATATCAAACCTAGCTACCGAAATCAAATTGAACAAATTCGGTTCAATTTCGTGCGAAAAATCATAAAAAACTTTTATAGACTTTACCAACAAAGGCCTAATTGTGAAGTATACATTGCTTAATACCAAACCGAGCTGTAAGATATGTATTACGTGATTTCTGAGAATACATAAAATTTAAAATATAACTGATAAATTCCATTAAAACAAATCATAATAATCGTAATTAGAATAATAAAATTTATGCCGCATGTCTGACTTGAATTTAATGTGAAAACAAGATATCATGCAAACACATATCTTCAAATACATTAATTGTTAAAATAAGGTCAGATTTTACGTATGTGGCTCGAGTAGAATGCATTATCATTTGTATGGACATCTATACTCGACGATACCCGAGCAGCCAAGAAGACTAACAAGTCTTTAGAACTAACGGTATGCATTAAAGAAACTACGTTAAGATATCTTGGAAATGCAATGCAGATCGGATGCTAGTGATTGCATTCATTCTACTGGCACATATAATCAGAGTAGCTTATATGAATGTCTGTATTATTTTGCATTTAATTTGATGTGATTAAAGAAAGTTTTATATGGATGGTGTTTCAAGCACTTCTCACTACTTCACTGCATTTATGCAGAAACTGGATGTAGTTTTATTGCCCAATTTGTTATACACAAATTAAGTAAACTCGCTGATCATAAAAAAGAAAGATTTCATAATAAAAATTCTGGTAGAAAACCTAGTCAGAAATGAACAGTAAACTAAAATTGTAAATTAATTAATTGTAAAACTTCCATGACCTGTTATGCTCATGATCATTCGTGTAGTAAGCTGATTTGTTTTTGAAACAAAGATTCAATAAATTGATAGTTTTCTAGTACATGTCTGCAAAAAAACTCACACTTTTTTGATAGAGGTGTAGTGTAGGTATCATTAATATTCTTCTGTCTTCAGCAAGTCAAAATTAAAGATGATGTTGATTTCCATTTCAAAACAATAAATCTTACAGACAAAGAATCGATTTCGAGAGAACAAAAAACACTAATTAAGCACGATTTCACTTATAATGCTTACGAACAGTTGTGCACCTCCTCCTTCTATCAACCAAAGAAATACCTGTACAATATTCTGAATATCTTGCAGATGTTTTTGATGGATACCTGAACACACAATTTTTAATCGGTTTGCAAAAGCATCAGCAAATCTAGTACTCATCTAATATTTCAGCTATTCAAAAGCGTGACTTAATAAATGAAATAAATGAAGGTTGACCTAGAGGTACAATTTGTACGCCTTTTTGATGAGCTTCGGAGTCAAATTAATTCTTGTTTTCATTCAAAGTACATACTCATGCTATGCATGTACATACATATGTGTGAGCTTTAACGCAACGGAACAAATAAATTCCCTACAAATTATAATAACTCACTCATTACGTTCAAGACGAGCTACTATCATTATTCACCGCTAGCCATGACTATTACAAAGAAAAAAATGTACACAGCACCTTTCACACGAATTGCCGAATAGAATCGCTTCATTTTCTACCACAGTACAGGTGAACCGTTTTAATTGTTGCTGGTATGAAACGACTAAAAATAATAACAAACCGCAAATTGAACTATTTTACAAGTTATTCATGGTATCTGTGGTATTCATCAATAAAAACTTTAATATGAAAAGAATCAGTATGGATGGAAAATGCTTTGCGTGTCTAATACAAGAGAAAAGAATAAGCGTTTAACTTTTTTAAAAAAAAGCCACACGAAAGTGGATGAAAAGCCACACAAGAGAAGAAAATTTTAATAATTTTTCAGAGGTGTAAATGTGTAACAAAGGTAATGTGTAACATGAACAATGTGTGGTCGCATTTTCTTTCCGAATGTATGGTACCTACATATGTGGATCTAGAATCGGAGTATTTAATTTGAGGCCAAAATTAAAACAATTTATTTGTAAATAGAACGCCAATTGTCTAGATGCATTTTTTTAAAAAAAAATTTATAACTGCATGTTCTATACTGGCTTATACAAAATTGGTGGTCATTCAAAAATGGTTTGATATTACCTCTATTCCTATTGTGTATTTCAAATAGATGAAATAGCGCGTGCATTCGTAATAAATAAATGTTATGATGAACTTTTTCTCATTTCCAATTGATCGAAAATGGTATCTATAGCAGTTTCGAAGCCATGGAGAGAAGATTTCTAGCCGAAAATGTGCAGCCTAACATGAAAATTTATCGGACGTTATTAAATATAAATAAATTGTTTGCTAGAAGAAGAAAAATCAATAGTATTCCCGATTTTTTTGAAGGTTTACACATAGTCACTCAAAATTCAAAAGGTCGTGTGCCGAATGGTTGTATTTTTCAATAAACCTCTTATATAAAGTAAATAGTGCCCTAAACATGTTCCATTCAAATATTGCTAGAGTGAGAATAAAATAGAATAAATATAATAAAGTTATCAAAACATACGCAACATTTGTGGCTCTCCTTAGAGTGTTCAGTTTTTGATATACGACATTTTGCACAAAAAAAAATTCAAATTAACTTTCAAATATTTAATTAGTTTTCGGCATTAAAATTTCAACAGATTCACAAACTATTTTTCAAGTTTTGATTCCCTTAATACCTCATGTTTAATACTGGTTGGTTCTGCGAAACATACCCGAAAAGATACAACATCAGAAACACGACACTATTTAAAAATGAAATTTGCTTGGAAAACTGTTACCATACTTTTTTAGATATTCACAAATTCTAAGAAAAGAGAGGCATACCATTTTTTTACCGAACATCAACTATTTGCCGCTGGGTCTCTACAAACATTCGAATTGTTTGGCATTAAGTTTTCCTACGTGCACTTATCTTTAACTATGAATTTTCTGGCAATGATTTCTCCACTGCATATTGCAACAATAATTTCTTCACTGATTTTTTTTTAAAAAAAACCCAACTTTGTTCAAAAAGATATCATCAACATTTGGAAAGCAATATTCTGCACACTTTCTATAAGATATTTCCACGTAAAAATTTTGATGGTGATTTTTTAATGATAATTTATACAGGATACGCTTAAAAAATATTCATGAATTTCTAATTCTCATAGAGTACGCGAGGTTATTTGTTCAAAGATATTTTCCGGAAAAGTTTGTTTAAGTTTCTAAAATACACACAGCAATTAGTTTGCACAATATTATGAAAATAAATATGGATTGTACACACTGTTTTAGAAAATTGCATGTACGATTTTTTCATTTTCAAGCTATGGTGCATTTCCTTTTTAGAACTTTTGATTTTTGAACTTAGAATTTAATATCATTTTCTAACGACAAAAGCCCTAAAAATGCAAAAAAAACGTGGTTTCAATTTTCATACAGTCTGTTTAACATATATCTTATGAATATCCGGAGATCTTTGATAAATACGAAAAATTTGAGATTCATATATTCTATTAAATTATGATGGTGGTAAACTATAAGTTTTATGACACAACATTTTATTAAATATTCCCTAAAATATTCTTTTGAAGGTTTGTTGTGAAGTTTGTTTATAATAGTTTCAGTAACAATGCGCAGTTATTTTGGATACAATGATTTTTGGATATAAAAATCAGAGGATCATGGTTTTGACAATATGCTTTCTTTGAGATATTTGTTGGTACTGTGAGATAATATGATTTTTTAAATATCTAACTTCTTTTCGCTTAAAAAAATGTTTACTAGTTGATTCAGTAACGTCTGCCGTTCTTCGAATAGTATATAGTAACCGAACTTATTTTGGGTGATAAATTAGTCTACGATAAATATCAGTACAGCTCCGTTCAGAAGTTACAAAGATGTTGAAGACGAGATTTTTTTTTGCATCTTTCCGAACTACATTCTAAAGTAATGATTATGATTTCAAATAAAACGATATACGTTTTTTACTTTAATAAATATGTGCAATCCTTGTACGGTTGCCGAAATATGTTGCGTTAAACATTAATTCTACCCTTAAAAAATATGCGATTAACAGGAAAAAACCCTTCTTCGTCTAAATGTGCACAATTATTTTTTTTCTGGTCCACTTTTGAAAAGTTTACGATTTTTTATTGTTAACTTATTGGAAGTGTTTTGGCCTATAATTAATCCTTAAGAAGTAATTGTAGTATTCGGCAAATACGGCAACTTTGAAAATCTCTTGTTTTTAAAAAAAATGAAATTTTAAATTTTTGAATACATTTTCCGCCACTTTACATAGAATTTTCCAAAGAATTGTTTCTCCGAAAATTTATTGGTAGGAAGAAAGGTAAGTTTTTCAATAAAATCCTTTGAGCTTTGTTACCACAATTTTTATGTTGGAAGAGTTAAATTTATAGACTCTAATTCGCATATCTCAATGTTTTTTCTAGTCGAATCTGATTATCATTGTATACGAAATTTTGCATAAACATATTTTTTTAACTTGCGTGGTTGAAAATTTTCAAATTGGATTTTTATATTTCAAACCTTTCGACTTTTTATTAAAGGGTTGCTTCGCGAAAGTTTATAATGTAAATTCTACGCAGCTTTTTTAAAGAATGACGTTTCGAAAAATATCTTATTTATTGTAACATTTTTCCGAACTATGACCCACAGAATAATGTAGCAATTTATACGTATGAAACACAAAAAAATGCAATTTCGTAGTAGACATCAAGCCAATTGTTTGCATAATCTTGAGTAAAATATAAGCCATTTGATTTTTAGTGCATGTTATTTCGACATTTATAACAGTGAAGAGCCTTTTATATTGACAGATATAGAGTTCAAAATCTTGGCTGTAAAATTAATCATTTTACGCTTGAACAACGCATGGAAATTTAAAATGAAAAATGAACCAATTTTGGTTACAAAATATAATTTTTTGGACGAAATGAATATCATGTGTAGTTCAGTTCTATCGATAAACAGAATTTTAGAATTTGGTGTCCCGACATAGTCATTGAGGATTTAATGAAGCAAGTACATCCTTAAAGAGTGACTATATCGTACGGGCTCCAAAATGAAAGCACCGTTGGTCCCCACTTCTTTCAAAATGAAGATGCAAACAGTATTACGGCAAATAAAGTGCGCCATAAATAATCTGAAGGTATATTATTTTGAGTAAAGCAACAATCATTTAAAAATAATCAACTTTGAAGTTTGAAAAGCAATTCCAAAAAGAAACCGTCATTCACCCTATATAATAGCTGCCATTTTATATCATTTAAACCCGCTACAAACTAATTTTATCATAATGCTATCCTATAATTTAACAAATTTTATAAGCTGTTACTTTTATTATAAACATCCGTACGTAACGATTGTACATATTGTTGAGCTCTATTTTCATTTTGATTACAATAAACATTAAAATTTAACCTATGTACTAATAAAATAAGAGGAAATTAACAAATACTATTTTATTTTGTTCCAACTGTTTGCTGCTTTAACTTGAGCTTTTGAAGGATGTTATTTAACAATCTACTAAATTCAAGCTAATTTGAACTTTTACGAACTCTAAGATTCTATAGAATTTACATTATAAAAATTATTTTCGGTGGTTTTCATTTGTTTTCAAGCTCTAGCATTTGACGATATTCCGGCTTATTAACATATTTGTTTTGTTGCACGGAATGAAAAAGATCTATGTCAAGTTTCTGATGCTTGGTTACGGAAATATACCTAATTCTGTCTGAGTTTGAGCGATGCAAATGTTTGTACAGTATGTATTGTTATTTTTAAAAAATTCTACATTTTTCACTTTTCATAGTTGGAATGTTTGGTGGGCATGAAAATTAACTTTGAAAAATTATTCAAGACTATTTATTCATAGTGTTGCTCATGCTTTATATGCCTGGTATTGAGATATGATCTATGTATGAAAAAATATTTTCTATAAAATTTTTTTTTAGATACTTACCACCGTCACTAAGCCGGGACTAGTTAGAAAAACAGTCACGACCGCTTCACTTAGATTTTTATAGTTTTGTAGATTTACTGTACCATCCCAATATTCTTCTTTATCCGGTGGTCCCCCGATAAGCCGTTCCACGGTGATCACATAGTTTCCACAAGGATTTTCAACAGCCAAAGCATCACCAATTAAATTTATCTCATTGCTTCGCGCACTACAGCTCACAAACAGAAGATACAGAACAAAGCACCTGAACATCGCGACTTGTGTTACGAACGTGTCGAACTGCTACAAGAAACTAACCGATTTTGGTGTTATCGACTAGCCAAGAAAGTAAAATAGATTCTTCAGAAGATGAAGAGCTAAATCCAAAGAATGGAAATGGGAAAATCTTGAAAGAAATCGTTCAATAGGTCTAGAGGCTGGATAATGGAAACAGGTTTCGTATGCACCCCGTCTGCAATTACCAGCAAACTTTGAAGCATTCTTCAGAAAACTTCATTATCTACACATGTGTTCACACGTATGTACGTTTTGCCATTGAATTATGCCTGGAATCTTTAGGTCAGATAAATGTACCGAACATTTGGATTACAATTGTCTATACGTACAGTCATGGAATCCTTTTGAAAGTCCTTTGAAGAAATTCAAATTAAGAATTAACTCTTAGAACATAATTATGGAGATAAAAGATATACGCTAATACAAATGTTCGGTAGCCACTACCGGACAATTACTGATTTTTTGTGAAACACGGCATCAAAAAATTATTTATTCACCGTATCTTTAAAATCACGTTTTCAATGAATGTAGAAAATAAAATAAAAAAATATTCAAGTTACTAAGTTTTCAACTATTACTATATGATTGGAACAGCAAAATTATCTTCGCAGATGTGTATATATCTTATTTTTAAGGAGACTAGAGTTTAATATACAAGATAAAAAAAAGGCTGTTGTTGACTTATTTGAAAAGACAAGTAGGTGTAAATATGTGTAAATGATTCGGTACTCTTAAGTACAAACATGATACTATTATTAAGAAAAACCGCAACTAATGATAAGATTTGAACAGCCATATGTATGTACAGAAGTCCGTCACTCTACGCCTTCAGCCACGTGAGCACTTTCAATACTGAGTTCAGCAAATAATAAGAGGCAACGCTTGACCTAATATGTATTTTGTATTCCATAAACGAATGCTTTTATTACGTAAGATGCTAGTACATAAGTTAAAGCAAACATCCATCTTTTATCATAAAAGTTTATAATCATTTATTTATTTTTTTGTTACAAGATCTTATGATTGTATACATGAATCAGCTAGTGTTAGCTCTAACATGCTACTTTGCAAATCTTAAACTAATATTAGACGCTGTTAGGGTCCTTCCCTAAGCAGCTTGTTGCTTTGAATGCTGTATTAAGATCGGCTTATGTTGATGAACTCCCCACAAAGAAATACATGGATGGTGGCCCAGGTGGAGGGTTGAGTTGGTGCTTCCTATGGTTGACCGAAGTTATTTGAATATGGTTTTCTACACCTTAGCTTGCACAGTTTAGTGGGTCATTTTTCCTGATCCTTGCAAATTTTTTGGTTACAAGGATGCTTCTGGCTGATTGGTTTGGATGTTCTTTCAGCCTAGTCAGGTATTTTCTGCAGTAGTTGGCTATTTCTTCTTTGACCTCTTTGGTTTTTGTGTCTCTAAGCAATATTTTATTGTTGACGTATCTCGGTGCGCCGGTCATTCCCCTGATTATTTTCGATTGTGCCCGTTGTATTATTTCTATCCTAGATTTTTTTGCTGCCCCCCACAATTGGATTCCATAGGTCCATATTGGCTTTATGATACTTCTGTAAACTGCTAGTTTTGTGTCTAAGCTCAGCTTTGCTTTCTTATTAAGTAGCCAATACATTTTTCTAAAAGTGAGATTAATTTGATCCTTTTTTTTGTTTATATGTGTTTTCCACGTTAGTCTTCTGTCTAGATGAATGCCCAGGTATTTTACTTCGTTAACCAGTTTCACTCGTTTGTTGTTGATTTCTATTGGCCTGCAGGTTCTCCTTTTTAGAGTGAAGGTTATTTGTTCGGTTTTCTCTTCGTTTAATTTGATGCCCCACTTGCTCGTCCAGTCGGTGATTTTGTACACATGTTCTTGGATGACACGGGCTGCTGTATTAGGGTTCTTGTGCGTGAAGATTATAGCTGTGTCGTCAGCGAAAGTTGTAGTTGTGATTTTCTTATCCGTTGGTAAGTCCGCCGTGTACAGTAAATATAACACGGGACCCAACACGCTTCCTTGCGGAACTCCTGCATTGATCTCGTACGTTTTGCTAGAGCAGTTATTGACAGTAACCCGAAATTTCCTGTTTGAAAGATAGCTATGTATGATGTTGTAGAATTTGGTGGGAAGTAATTTTTTGATTTTTATTAGCAAGCCATCGTGGTTAACTTTATCGAACGCCTGAGCTACGTCCAAAAAAAGCCCAATACAGTATTCGTTGTTTTCCATTGCCTCTTTGATTTTCGTGAAGATTTTGTGAACCTGCTCTATTGTACTATGTCGGCTTCTAAATCCAAATTGATGGATAGGAATGATATTGTTTCTGTCTAAGATGTTTTGAAGCTTGTCCAGGAAGAGTTTTTCGAAAAGTTTGGAGAGGATTGGGAGTAGACTTATGGGTCTATATGATTCCACCCTGAACACATCTTTGCCGGGCTTAGGTATAAAGAAAATTTTTGCTAACTTCCATTTTTCTGGGAAATAATCAATTCGAAGAATGGCATTGAATATAAATAAGATTCCAATTTTACCATTCATGGGAAGAGCTTTTATCATCTGGCCGGTGATGTTGTCGTGGCCTGGAGCCTTTTGCGGATTTAGATCTTGTATTTTTTGTGTCACTTTGTCAAGGGTAAAGCTGATTGGTTTTCTCCTTTGGATTTTTGGTTGTCTTTCGATGTTCGTCGTGTTGGGTTTGAAGACCGTTTCGAGGTGTTTCGCGAAAGCCTCTGCTTTAACTTGGTCTTCGTTGATCCATTTGTTGTCTCTCCCGAGTATAGGCATGTTCTGTTGTATAGGTTTTTTAATGCCTTTTGTTGCTTTCCAAATGGAGTACCCTGAGTCGGGGTAGTGGTTCAGGCCTGCTGTATACTCATCTATTTTCTGGTTCTTTTCTGATTCTAGTTGGTTTCTAAGCTTTTTGATGGCTCTCTTTAGCTCTATTTTAGCTTGCGGTGATTTTGTTGCGAGCCAGTGCCTTTTTGCTTTCCTTTTAGTTTTAAGTAGTTCCAATATGGTTGGGCTGTGAAGCTCGGACATTCTTTCTATTACTTGGCGGTCAGGTGTGGCGTGTTGGGCGCAATCCCTGATGGTGTCGTTGAGATAGTCAAGGGCGTTTTCTATGTCCTCCTCAGATTTCAGTTTTGCGTGTGGGCAGTAGTTATGTTTGAATAGCTGCTGGAATTTTGGCCAGTTTGTTTTGTTGTTTGTTAGTTTATCCTTTTTTTCGGTGAATATGAGTGTGCTGTTGAGATCTATGATGGTTGGAGAATGATCGGATGAGAGGTCGTCAGTGGTTGTGGCGTTAAAGAGGTAGGGGTTTAAACCCTTGGAAAGTCCGAAATCTATTATGTCCGGCCTTTTGCGTCTGTCCGCTGGCCAGTGGGTTGGCTTTTTGCCAGTGATGCAATTTAAATTGTTTTCATGTATAGTTTTTTCCAGTTGTCTACCCCTTGGAGACTTGGTTCTTGCCCCCCAAAGTGGTGATTTTGCATTAAAATCTCCTGCGACCAGGAATCTGTTCCCCATGAGTTTGATGAATTTGTTGAATTGTTCTTTTTTAATGATGTATTTCGGTGGGCAGTATACAGCAGCGATATTTATAGTACCTCCTAGCTCCATAAGCTTGATGGCTGTATATTGGATCTCCTCTGCTTGGTTACTGTGTATAGGATGGTGTTTTATTCTATTCCTGATGAGTATGGCTGTACCCCCATGGGCCTTGTTGTTGGGGTGATCATTTTTGTAGAGTGTGTAGCCATATATTTTAAAGTTGTTTTTGTTGGTTAGGTGGGTTTCTGAGATTAACATAACGTCAATGCGATTTAGGGTCAAGAATTTTTCTAGTTCTAATTTATGGGTGGTTAGCCCGTTCGCATTCCAATGGGCTAGTTTGATTCCCTTCATTTGATGAGCTCGCTTAGGATTTCTGTTTGCCTGTTCATCATGCTTTGCATTTGTTGCATGGTGTGTGTTAACTGGTTGATGTTGTTAGTTAAAGTTACTAGTATTTGCATTATACTTTCGCTTTGGCTATTTGCTGCTGGCTGTTCGTTGTGTTTCAGGACATTTGCATATGTGAATCCATCTCTGGGTGGTATTTGGTGCTGTATTGGGGCAGTATGTGCTGTGTTAATTGTTCTGGGGTTGTAACTGTAAGAGTTGGCTACATTTTTGTTGTGTGATTGTTGCTGTTTTTGGTTGTTCTGGATGGCGATGTATACCGAACAGCCTTTGTAGTTTGCTGTGTGATTTCCGTTACAGTTACTACATTTTTTGCTGGAGGCGTCGGTTTTCATCTCCGGGCAATTGGAGGTTTGGTGGTCTTTACCACAAGCGACGCATACGTTTTTGAGCTTGCAGTATGTAATCATTTATTAAAATTTTTATTTAGAACTTTTGAGTTATCACAACTAATTTTTGCTCGTTCAAGAAGCGCCATCCATAGAGCAATGACATATTTTAAGTTGACTAAATCTTCATTATTCAGTGTAAAGTGATTTCTAATATGAAAATTAAATTGAAGCAATTGTTCAGTTTCCCTAACATAGGCAGTATGTAAAAACATATATACAGATGAACCAAATAAATCATTAAAAACTTAACCAAAACAATATTTAGTTGGTTAACTGGTTGCATGTATATCCCTTCGGATGTATTAATTTATTACGTACAATGCGAGTTCAGTAACACTTCACCATGTGCATGTAAGATACTGATCGGTCTATAATAAAGTAACAAATAGATATTTAATACAACCGCTCTTAAAGGAATTTCCACATATCCATCTATTCTACTTTAATGCGGCTATAATTGTTTTTATTAATGGGCAATCAATTCGAATCGAGGCCTTCCGCAATGCAATATTGTACAGTTTTGAATTTTTTTCACCAGAGATTAACCAAGAGTGATTCTTTACTCTTGCTTGGTCGCTACTGAATTAACAATAACTCATTTATTCGAGTTTTCTAGCATACGAATAAAATTGTAGCTATGCCTGACTTTTCAAGCTTTCATGTGGTACTGAATTTATATCCGTTCGACCTATTTCGGCTGGCATTGATTTGATTCGAACTATTGAAATTGAATTTTGGTGTAATTTTGATTGTTCCACTATCTTCCTAATAATTTTTCATTGAAATTTTGATTATCGCGGTTTCTTCGAATTGTTTGGTATTATTTTGTAATATTTGTAATTTGTAATTTCCGTGCGATCCATTTTAGGACCTCCCGCACATAATATGCAATGGAAGCGCATGCATGAGAATCAAATTTAAAAAGGATCCGAGTAAGAACTTTATTGTCCAATTTTCCTTAACAATCATGATATTTTTCCTTTTCTTTGGTATTATTGACTTTTCTTGAAATTGACAGTCGTTGTTATTAACTAAAACTTGTATCACCCAAAGATGCACACGATGTATTTAGAACAGAAGCTGCTTATTTGATTTCAAATAAAATTTCCTTTGCCTCAATTTCGCCGTCAAAATATTCGCAAGTCAATATTGGTAGCCAAAAATATATTTTTCAATCTGTCGTCAATTTACTAAGCTACATTGTTTCTAGTTCTAATTTTTATCCATCTTAAATTTAATTTTTATCAATTTTTGAGGATGAACTAAACTTATCAATAGAAATTTTAAGACAGCGAAGTTTAGATCAGTTGTTAGGTTCGCCATTCATTCAGATCGGTCACCATAAAAAAACACTTGAATCATATTCGTCTCAGGTGGAAATTATGGAAAAATTAAGAAATTTATAGACAAACTACTCAGAAAGATAATAAAAAAGAAGAAAAACCAAAACCACTTTACTGAGGCTCTTAGAGCAGAGCAAAGATTTTAATTATATTATTGGATAAGTAATGCAGATTATTAAGAAGAATTTCATATAGCAAATGAAATCGCGTGCAACGAAACTTTCCTATATCTCGTGGAACGAGACATTTTGGATCGCAGCAGGACTGTCATTTGAAACTGCATATACCAATACTTTTGGCAAGGACACAACGGAAATCAGCAACACTACCAGCACAAAAGGCCAGGCCAACACGACGGCAAACTTTTTCACCAACATGAGGTAAGAACGAAAATTTTACATTTGATAAAAATGATTGTTGGAACCATTCGTTCTCATTTTTATACGTTAAACGATAGCCACAGGTGAGTGAAAAGTGGTGAAAGAGTATGAGTTTAAAAAAATACTTTCTTGAGTTATAATCTCGTTTCTGTGTGGCAAACGACGCGACGGCTACCGTTTCAACAGCGAAAACCAGACCAGTTGGTTGCAATTGGTATTGAAAAAATGGTGTATATGGTGAAGATTGTGGAAGCGGAAAGACACCAAGTTTATCAAAGCAGGAGTGCTGAATTCAAGTAGCGTTAGAATAATTTCGCTTGAAGTTTGCGAGTTGTTTCCGAGGAGCAGCTGGGCAGTTTGCGCCCGAAAATCGTGTAGCGGGTAGGATAGGCCGTACCTTGCAAAAGGCAGAAGCAGCCATCGTAGTTGAAGCAGATGCAAAAACTGCAGAAGAAGCAGTGACGGTTTTGGTGCGGCGAAAAAAACCCGAAGCTAAAGGACGGAAATTTGTAGGTAGATGAAGTTGCTTTTCTTTTAAAATCATAACTGTGAAATTAAATTGAGTGTGGTTTTCCTCTTTGTTGTACCAGCAAAAAAATTATGTCGTAAAAAAATTTCATTGAGATGTTAGATTCACATTTCTGAGTCCTTTTTCATTTATGTGCCCGGGTTAGTCTTGGGGCACCAAAACAAAATCACCCTGCCGCTCTTTCCGAACGAGTCCGTGTTGCCAGTTGTAGCCCCGGAGTTAAAATTGAGCGTAACAGAGTAAAACATGTAACGATTATTTCAGGAATTTTATCCTACCCAAAAAATATTTGTGTTTCGAAAAAAAAAACACAAATTCAAAACAAAAGTGTTCGTATCATAGATAATATAATAGATTGATTTACTCTTTGATTTCGAAGAAAATTGAAACACTGCAAATATATTCAGTCTTCCTTAAAAAATCGAGAAGCAATGAATTTTTTATAATAGTTTCAACTCTATGTGCACTCATTTTGAATTCAATAAACATTTGACTTGACTTGACTTGATCCTAAGACACGTTTTCGAAGAATGCATTTCCGAAAGCTATTGTAAAATGATTTAATAACTTCACATCTCACCTGAATGATTTCTGAAACAAAAAACCTACAAAACATATACCATAAGCGCTACCAAATGAAGTCAAACCACAATTAGTAAATCATTCTATTTTCGTTTCACTTTAAATGAAATGAAAAAATTCAACAAGTCTACGGATGACTAGTTGTAAACTAGGTACATAGATTTTTTTTTATTTCAACATCCATAATGAGACCAACTATTACTTTCGATCGTAATTATAGAAAGTGTTTCGGATCTAAGATACTTCTGATTGAATGTTTTAAAGATCTGAATGCTGAGTCACTTGAAAGTGCTGAAGTTTTAATGCTACATATTACTAAATCAGTGATTAAATTCTGTTTTATTATTGTACAAACGATTTTGGTTTTATTTGGTGTTTGCAGTTAAAGTATTCAATTAAAAAATTTCATTTTTAGTTTTGAATAGAAGCTATGTTGAAAGTAGATGCATCTGCAGCCATGATTATTTCCCAAACTTTTAATAGTGCGGCAAATGTTTTTCATTCTAGATTCATAAATTTAAAGCAACACATCTAATCCGTTAACACATTACTTTAAACATTTGTGGAATGCCACTTGCATGTATAAAATATATTATTCCCTGGGGCTGCCGACAAATAAAAGGTTAATTAATATCAAGACGTCGATAATTTGAAGCAATATCCAGTCATTATTTAGTTCATACGTTTGGTATCGGTTACGATGATAAAAATATCATCTAAGTTCCATTTCCTCTACGTAAGACGGCTTGTTGCTTTTACGAAGGTTCTTACCTGCAAAAATATTCGTGATATTCTCAATTTATATTACTCATTGCTTGGGCCGAAAAGCATCGCAACACTTCTGTGTTTCCTGCTCATGTTTTTCTTGAAACACGAGGATCAATGCGAATCCCTTCTAGTATTTGTACGAGCCTTGAACCGTCGAAACTTAAATTTTTTTTTAACTAACTAGTCCTCTTTCATCCTTGGGGGAAATCTGTATAGAGTTTTTTTTTGGTTCTGGCTGCACAGAATTTGATCTTTACAGCTTTTCGCTAAACAGCCCTTGAGGAAAATCTAGATGAACAATTCTTTACATTTCTTGGTAGTATAAAAAAATGTTTTTAAACTGTCTACATTGTGACATTATATTTGCAAGGAGTTATTCTCTGCGGTCACCCATCTCGATGGAAAGTTTTCTCTGGTCTAAAATAAATGGAATTGTTTTACTAACAAGGAGTGTTTGCGAAGGCCAGAAGCTAATTTTTACTACTAAGTACTACAGCCGATAAGGTCCATAACATAACGCAATAAAAGCATTCAAGATTATTTTGAAAAAAAATTGTTAACATGAACGTTTTCCAATTGATCAAAAGAAAATCAAAAAAAATTCTACCCAGGAAAACATAAAGTATCACAAGTGAAAATGTTTTCTTTAGTTATGAACCGTCGCAACTAAAGTAGCACTACAAGGAAGTAAAAAAACTTGGGCTACTAACTATTTTTAATTATATCTTTATATTAAATTATACTGTATTGTTTATTGTACTAAATAATTTCGATATTGGCAGCTATAAATTACATTATTAATGTTCACATCATTAAATTCCCTCGTTTGTGACAAATATCCATGAAATAAATGTGTAATACCTTAATACGTGCGTGCAACTTTAATAATTTCCAACAGCATAGACAACAATGTCGATACAATACAAGACCTATCCAAAGAAAATTCGTCAACTGTGACTCAATCAAATCAAATAACAATAGATCTCATGAGAAAAAAGGTGAATCCCAACAATAGCATTTATCCTAGCTGTCCGCAAATAGATTTCACCACAAATTCGTGGAAATTTTTATGGGATAACTCAAGTGGCTGGCTCTAAGTCCTTCCAAACCGGCCCAGACGTCTACGCTATTGCTGCTACCAAAAGAAAGAATGTCTTCATCAGTCCACCCTATTTTTCCGACACGAACTAAACCACTAGGATTGTGAAAATGATAAAGTCGACGTGTTTTCGCAAAGGTCTTCGTTCGAGGGAATGGGTAATTTGTCAAATTTTCCGTTAGAGCTCTTCTCAAGATTCACTCACCCTCATGTCTCCACCTCAGCTTATGTGAAATCGAGTAAATCTCACTTTCATGTTGCAGACTGGCAGGCAAAAATGACACCCCCGTAATGCAAAAAGATTAGGTAAATTCCATTTAGGATTTTTCTTATACTTTTTCCCATTCCTTTATTGATAGATGTCGATGCCTATAAGATCAAATGATGTTCCAGGAACTAGGAAGTATCTATATTGGATGTTGCCAGCAGTTTATGAAATTACCGGAAAATATCAAGAGCATGTAAGGAATCTCTTCATCATTCACACAATTCTAATGCTTGCTTTACTTGCAGAGGGAAGTAATAACTATTTATTGTTAGGGGAAGTTTACCGAAAATCAGTTGACTTATCCAAATGAAAAATTTCATACTGTTTGCAGAGTGTGCGAATATGTTTTTACATTCTTGTAAGTTGGAAAATTGTTCATACCGTGAAAACCGGTGATTTCTTACTATTTCCATACATTTCGAGAGTTATTCTTGGGCCCTGATCCCCTCCTTGGAATAAAGCTGTTCTGGGATTAAATAGCACAAGCGCTGAGAACTGTACCGATAACCTTCGAAATCTGATTTGAAGAGATCAATGGTATTGGGAAGGTATGTCAAAGTAAATATTGAAATGTGCACTTGAAGAGTTTTCCAGATAATCTCCCCAAGAGTGTGTACATATGAGCATATGTACACCCACTGGGAGTTACAAAGCAAAAAAAAAACTTGTATTTGAAGATATTCAGTTTAATGTGGTGCCTAAGGATTTTTACTGAACCTTATTAGATGATTTTAAGGACGGAGTGTTTCCATTCGGAAAAATATATCCCAAGTCACAGGGGGTGTTCTCCTTTTGATTAGCAGCGCCGGTATTATGAGAATGTAAAGATTACCGAGTTTTGTGCAAACTTGAATCGAGTGAAGTAAGATATAATATAATAAGCTTCTTATTGGCCAACTATTATTATTTATGACAAGAAGCTATTATTCCTTTACCACTCGAAAATTCTGAAGTTTGGTGTAAATAAAGTGCTTCTTAGATTTTCGCAAATGAAATGTTTCTAATCATAGTATAGCAGCTAAAAATTGCTTAAAAATAATTGTAACGTCTTTACATATATGTACATACTTCACAAACATAGCTCTGCATTTTTTTCGACTACGATAATTTTTCAAAGCGTAGCTTCAGGTGTAATCTTCAAGGGAAATCCAATATTTGTAGGAAAAATTCAACAAACTGAAAATAAAGGAAAACTCTAGAGAAATTAATCAGATAAAGTTTTTTTAAAGAACTCCTAGAAAATCGTTGAAAGTTGTAAGTATTTTTATTTCATAACCAAATTGTTCAAAACTGTTAGAGAACACAAATTTTACAAAACAATTAATTAGTGAAAAATGATCCAAGATCACCATTTTAAACAATTTCCATTCAAAAACCTCTTTTCTTTTGTATTTTATTTTAACTTTAAAATTGTCTGGAGAAAGTTTATTTAAATAAAATTCTATGATTTTGATTTAAAATAGGAAAATGTCTACGAAAAATTTTGCTTTAAGAAAATTATCTTAGTTATCTTCTCAAAATATTTTTGCAGGAAAAACATTGAAGTTTTTTCGAAAAATTGTGGTGGTGCAAACTTGTACAATCAACGTCGATTCACATGTTTTAATGGGGATTAAATCTTCAACTTGGAATTAAATGAAAAAAATATTTTTACAAGTTTGATAGAATCTTTTCGAAACAAAATACAAAAATTTAAAAAGTGGGAGTAACTACATGCGCTAAATGTGGGTTTACGGCGTAGCTGTGAGATCGTCATCTTTCACTTGAATGGCAGGAAATAGACAGCTCTGGCGAGTGGGAGAAGTGTCATTCCGTGGACAGTCATCGACAGAGGATTTAAGGAGATGCATTTAAGGTCGGTGGAGTTGCATCACGTAAACAAAAAAAAATATTAGTGAAGTAAGCCAATCCCAGTAGAAAAATAGGGATTGCATCATGTAATCACTTATGAGTAGCATGCAGCGAAGAAATAATCAATACAAAGCTCTGCTAGAATTTGTCCGTCCTCTGTAATTCATAGTTTCAGATTAAAAAATAAACACTATCTGCATTTTGGAACATCCTTCCACTTTTGATCCAGCCCTCAAAAAGTGCGCGTCTCATTGTGTCTAATGTGTCTTTGGTAAATTATTGGCCTATCCATTTCAGTTTGCAGAAATGTATTTGAAAATTTTCGCGCTGATGCATCAGTGTCGATATTTGTCGTGCTCTAAATCGTAAACTATCCATCTTCCAAAAAGAATTCAAAATGAATTTGATAGAAAACCGAACATTTGTTGTGTACACGGGTACACTCCGATCGGACACCACAGGACTAGCGCTTGTTGCTGAACAATAGGTAATTTTTTGGACTTTCTCTCCACTATGCTACAGAAAAATGATTGTAAACCGAAACATATTTCACTTTCTATTATTTGGATTCCTTCCTTTTTTCTAAAGTCAACAGATTCCGAATAATAACGAAAAAAGATCAGTTCAGCCGTTTTTAAGGCTCTATCGTTCCATCACTTGAGACTTACTACACTTAGACTTTAAACGAAGAAAAAATCCCTAATAATGTTTTCGTAAGATGAACGGTTTTCGAGATAATATCAAGATACTTACTTTAATCTGAAATGGCGGCTAACGCTGACCTACAAGGTAAACTTTTTGATTTTATAATCAAAATGAATTCCGCTGAAAATTCATTATACAAAATCAAGCTGCACAATTTTTGCAATATAGATCTTCTCATTAGTTTCATTATTGACTAAAACGCGTCGCATTCAAAATTAAAATTTCACCAATTATATGAAATGTAACGTTTTTGTAACAATGAGATAAATTTGCTAATATTATTTGGCGATAGCTTTCACGTGTTTTGAACTTCACAAACCCTAAAGTGGCTTCTTATGTGATTGAATGGTTACATACAAGTATGTAGATGCCAAGCAAATATACTGAAAAGATAAACAAAGAGGAATTAAAGCCGTTCGCTTCGGTCTGATTTGTCAGTAACGTTTCTAGTTGGTAGTAAGTGCGCCACACAAAAAAAATTCGTGACTTTCCCAGAGATTCAACGAGGCAGAAAATTAGCGTAATCAAATTTCCCATATGAAAGCTTCTTACTCTAGTATGCCCACGAGGTGCCTAGTTTTTGGTTTTATCAATTGCAACAATTAATTATGCAACGCATGCACCTTATACCGTTTGATTGGCAACCATTTTTCACATTTTTTATATGGACGTAATGAAGTGAGAAATATATTCAATTTTCAGGAGGTATAGGACACACCGAAAATACCGCGCACAAAATATGAACTCATCAGGGGTAAGCCTTGCAAGTGTGGGCATAGGCAGCAACATTAATGCCTGGTAAGCCCAACTGGAGATACGTGGTTCATGGTTGATATACAGCCTTTTTAGTAGTTGAGCTTGTGAGTGCGTTTTCGGAATCGAGTGGAGTATCGAAGACTCGCTTTCACTATAGACGTGTATCAGGATCATAAAATCGGTTTAACCGCAAAAAAGAGTAGACTGATGATTCATTTTATTTTTTGTCATTTTTTGCATTATTACATCTTTTCGGGCTGAAACGACAATTTAAACTTAAGTAATAAAAATTCAAAGAGTTTGTAAAGAAAAAAACAGCTCCGACAGCATTCTCGTCAAACTGAGCTAGTCTAACTAGAACCACCTAGGCTTTGTGAGGCTCAAAAAATTTGCTAGTATGACACCAAAAGATGGTTGCTTCGTTTTTGGACTGTAAGTGTTATACAGATCGTCTCAACCAATACAATCTCGTCACTGTTCAACAACGCGTTCATAAAACATTTTAATGAATGAACGAATTTGTAACGAACTTCACTTTGGTCGCTCTTGCATCCATGCAGAAGCCTTCCGTGTAACACAACATCACAAACTTTATTTTAATTGCTTCGCACCAGAATACATAGAAACCATAATTCCTAGCAGTTTCGTCCTTTCGGTCTGTCCTCAACAACTTATAACAAATATGAAAAATCAAAATTTTAATATTGATATTCAATAAGCGTATTATTTGATTGCTATTTTTCAAGAATAAATGTAAACAATTCAGATATCCTTGGAACGATTTATACAAGCAGATATGAAAATTCAGTCTTTGAGTTAATATTTTGTTCGGCGTTCTAGCTCATGTAAGATAGTTTCGCTTAAAATATATTTGTTTTGTATGAAATATTTAAAGGACTAACAATAAAACAGTTTTCACTCATTGTTTAATTTATATTTAATTAGCCTCACAAAACCCAGGATCGTCTCGCCTTCAGAAACCAAAAATATAATGTCTTTGAGAAATTAAGTCAGTTTCTTGTATTTAAGACGTTGAAAAATTCTAGCTAAAGTAAACTGGTTATGGTAAACATTTTAAAGTGTATTTTCTCATCCATTTCTACTTTCAGTTTTAACATAGACCTTCTCAAAGTCTCATCAATTATTTAGTCTGGTATATTGTACTTCAAATGCTGATAAAAAGGGTAAAATTAAAAAACTGTCATTATTTTAAAAAAATTATAATTATCATTTTTTTTGGCTCAGTAAATAATATTTGGAGGCAACTTGTATTTAAATTAAAATCAACGATTTCCATTAAATTAAGGTATTTGAACAGGTCTTATTCTGTATTCTTCTTAAATTGCATTGAATCCTTTCAAAAATTGTTCTTCGCTGAAAACTAACCAAAATCTTTTAATTTATTATTACTAATAATTGACTTTCAATCAAATGTCTGTTACGTCCCTTTAATTATGTGATATTTTAGGTTTCACTTAATTGTTCGTAATATATACACATATGACCATGTATGGAGCAACAAACAATACTGCAAGTTCGTAGTTCTAGACGTTTTTGTAGTGTTCCGTACATAAATTGGCTTCCACAAAGGTCACTTGGGAATTTATTTTCATTACGAGAGATTATCCTCGAGTCAGGACAACAAAGAAATCATCATCTAATCGTATATTGTCCTGCTATTGTGGCTAGTCGAAGACGATACAAATTGGCCTCGGATTAAAGATTTCTTTGTTGCACGCACGGCATTATTGAAATCACCTGTCCTGTTGTATATCCATATGAATGAATATGTGTGTTCGTTCAAATGATTATTTCATATTTTATCCTTGATGATATTCTTATATTTTTCTCTTTAAAAAATATATTTCTGCTATACTTTAGCTTCTCATAATATTTTTTCAATGTCAGCCCGCCGTACTTCGAAGTGAAGCTCAGTTGCTAGTCCCCAAGCTATTGCATATTTAATGTTGCATAAAAGCATTACAAAGGCATTTTGCCGATCCATCAGATTGAATACTTTGAATATCTTTCATTGTAGGGACGCTAAAGTTAAATACGAAGGGTTTCAGGACATGAGGCAAATGCGGTGAATATGTCGCATGGCATATTACTTTGATGATGTGTAAAGCGAACATGGGTACATGTGTGTTGTAGTACTATTCAAGTTATTTGCTGGACGAAAGGACCAATCACTGATTTGATACTATGATGTTCAAATCATCAGAAATTTGGTGAGTGCTTCTCTTATGAATGTGTTGCGGCTTTTATACTATGGAATTAACATAGGTTTCATCTGTTTTATTCTCATTAAACAATATTTGATATCGTCTCGTTGATAAAAATACTGATCAAGAATTTAATATATTTTAACCGGCTTCCACCATTCATTAAGTTCAGTTAGTTAATTTATATTGATGTAACTTTTCTAGTAAATTGATTTGCATCTTTCTGTAAAATTGATCAAAGTTTACATAGTTTGATAACTCGTAGGATGTCTTGATATGCATTTTAACACTATATGGTTCACTGTTTTGTATTCACAAAGGTTAATGTGAGAAGATTTTCAGCAATATCTTGTTGCAGTTTTTGCAGAAATTGTAAGCAAAACACGTGTAGAGTATCGTCCCCAAATATTAAACCAAAACTCATAGTTGTTCCGAAGTTACAATCTGTTAATACCGCTGATATCCGATCAGCTTGAGAAAAGGAAAGAAAATTTGACGCATGTTTTTCTTAAAAACATTTTTCGTGAGCCTCGTATAATATATCTCAAAACTATTGAATCGATCATTTTGAAATAGTGTATGTTGTGTATCTAAAGTTCAGTGGAAATGATTAAAACAACAATTTTTCGTTAACAAATATCGTAAAAATGGCATGAACAATCAACCTTTTTTCAAACACGTAGCATTTTTCAAAATTACAATTTGTTTCCAGTTGGCAACTTCACATCAAGCAAAAAGATCTTATAAATATAAAAAAACTTTTACATTAATGCAGCTGAATGAAATTACCCTTCCCTTCCAATCACCACTCGTTCAACCAATAATTATTTAAGATTAAAACCAGTAAATAGTTGTAAACTGTATGTAACCTGAAGATGATCTAAGGATTGAAACGCGTCGTATTAATAAAAATTTGTGAGTCAAAAAAACCAAGTGTTTAATTTTATAAAGATTTTAAATTTTGTAGTTTACTGAAACTTAACCACAGAATAATCTTAATAATAATCGATGACTTAACAGCCCAAATTGTGCCAGGACTGTGGGGGTAACGTAAGAGATTCTTCATTACTTGACCGACGGAACCTTAGGAGGTGAAATAGTCAGCAACATGCTCGTCTGTGCTTATTACCTTGAATTAACTCAAGCACTCATTTACAGATGAGTTAGCTGCCAGACTAACAAAAATCCTCTTTCCGGAAACTACTTGTCGCCAAGCAGATTCTTATCTGGTATTTAGTGCAGCGGAGGCAAGAATCCTCACCACTAACCGCTGGGCTTGTGACTACAGAACAATCTTATTGATGTCTTTTTGAAAAAATAATAATAATATTTCATATTTCTTTACTGCATTAAATGCTACCCAAGGCACAAAATTTTTGTCAAGTTCCAAAAACTATGTTGCTTTATTTTTTAAAACATGCCACTAAGTGGGAAATTAATTCAAATTCAAATATTTCTTATTCATAACTTAGTGTACCCCTTTTATATTAAGAATCCCCCTCAGAAATTACTTCGATGTGGTTTCATTAACTACCACAAATTTAACCACTACTCATGCACAATCCATTATCGTTTCAAATTACATTCCGCACTAATGCATAGAAATTGCCGCAGGATTTAATTAATAACAGTGAAATGTTTAAGTTTTCATCGATAAGGTATCTGTTCAAGGAAGAGAATATAATGAAATATGTGAAGACTACGTAGGAATTTGATTTTTAGGCAAAATAAGTGATAAACACAATTAAAATGTTAAAAAAATACTTCTCAATGTCGTTCTCGATTATGAATCAATAATCTTAAAGGTTTGAGCACTCAGAACTATTGAGGCGACATAAAATCTGTGTTGAATACAAAACAAATTCAAATATTCACATATTCATACCAGCCAAATGTGCTGACGTCAAAGGGCTGTATTTAATTACACTTTAATCGTAGAAAATCGCTTTGCATGCCCTTAACCACGCAATTTAGAATGCATTCATACACTCTCATCTAACCTTTTGAATGCAAATTTTAATTTATCCTACGACAGTCCTATGACTTGAAAGTTTCTTAATTATTCGTCGCAGGACAAAATACCAGTTTACTTTTTTTTAATTAAAGGCAATTTGTATAGATTTGCATAAATATTGAAGCAATGTGTTAACTACTTGTCCTATATGAAAGTCCTTTAGAACTGTGGAATAAAATATACTTGCACGCTAGTAGAAGGTTAATATGAATATCAGGATTTGGACGTCTTACTGGTCACTAGGAACTAAAGTCAATTTTATTGTTATTTGATTTTGATGGCATTTAAAAATAACGCCGAATCTCGCAAAGCGCATGACGCTTACCTTGATACCTTGATTGTTAAACGATGCCAGATGAAACTCCCGAGGACACTGATCAATATTTTGGCAAGGGTGGTTAAGAAAGATTGTCTAGTGGATTTTTGATGGTAATCGGAGGTCTTAACTCTAATTCGCATCGAACTTGGACGCATATATCTGTGGCGCCGTCGCCTAATGAGACTGTGCGAACCATAGTCTATGTATAAAAAAGTAATTGTTTCTGATTTCATCGACCACGACGCTAGTGTCTTGAGGACAAGGACTTAGTTAATTTTGCTCTCCTTAGTTCCTTCTTCATTGGTTTGCACGTTAGTTGAACTGAAATTGAGACTGAACTGACCGCCTCGGAAGGGAATGACTTTGATTTTAGTGTATTTTGGATATTTGAATATGTATTTCTACTTCGGGCTTTTTGGTGACTGAATATCAGTTAATGAGATTTGGAGCGAATATTAGGGAGAACGACCCACGACATTATGCGTCGAATAGAGCTGGCCTGCCAGCAGTCAACAAACCTGTGGTATTCGAGAAGCTGAATGAACTCGTCTGTACGACATCAAATGCTCATTGCCTCGTTCCCTGGACAAAACGTCCTTGTGAACAATGAGACGAATAACATTTTCGTTACAAAGGTGTCCAACGTGTGGCCACGGGCAATAAAAACGGGATTGGTCGTTTCGATAAAACATTTTCATTGCACATTTTAGCTTCACTTGGTTAATTAATTTACCTCAACCACTTAATAATAAGTCACTGGGGATTTTTACGTCGAAACAAAATAGGTATGCTTATTTTACAGAAAAATAAGTCATCAGACTTCATCCTTGCTTTTTTATTCTGAAAAAAATATTCTTTTACCACAATATTTTCTTAAATTTTAAAAATATTCCCCCATCTCAAAAGCTCGTATACGTTCATTTAGAAGTTGATATATAAAAATGTTTTCCTGTTTTTCGTCAAAAAATTTTGATTGCTCTAATATTTCCTGTGAAATGTTCTTAAGAAACATATTGGAAAGAATTTTCTGCTAAGTATTTTGCTCGTAGGACTTTCCAATCACAATTTAATCGTTCGTTCAAATGCGATTTCAATTAGCATTTTTCAAAAAAATTTGTATTTCGCTTTTTATCATATTCAACTTCATTAAACCTTTCAAAGTTGAAAGCATAGGACACTATTAATGATAAACACTGCAACTTTAACTGAAAGTAGGATTCATGGTTTGAGTCGGAGATGAAAGCAAATACTACCGCAGGAGCTAAAGAGACTCACCATCTTCAAATCTGCAACTATCATTTGTGTATCCAAGTGCCGATCGAATAGAGTACTAACAAATCAAATAATCTTAATAATACTCAATATTTTTTATAGATTGTGGCAAAATAATAATGTTACTCTTAAGTGGTTTTCAGAACACACGGAAAATGAAGAAACTGATCGCGTGCAACAACTAAAATCAAGGCTGTATTTATAGGTTCAAAGCTATTCTATTGCGAAGCTAAATGATAATTTTCCTTTTCTATAAATTGGATTGCAAAGAAGCAAAAGACCATCGTATGTCCCTTCTAGAACTTAAACAAAAAATGAACAATTTTTAATTCTGTAATTTAAATTAAAGCATGGTGTCTACTATTATTCAATAAAAGATTGTTTTTTTGAAAGCATAAATGTGACGATTAAATGTTTTCGTACAGGAAAACTTGTCCAACTATGATAGATTTCCCCTTCATGATCAACATAATTGAAATTCAGAAGACAAAGAATACTCTTGATTTTTCCGCCATTTTATCTACTTTTTTCACATGAAACAATATTTCAATTGCGAAATACAATATAACCATGAAATTCATTCTAAAAACGAGCAAAACCGCGAGATTTGCACAATGCAAAATAAAAATAAATAAAATTCGGTTGAAGTAACAAATTCAAATCAGCCTCAACATATGTATTTCATTAAATAGCATCGACGTTAACCTATTTATCTTCCTGAAAAGAAATAACAGGAATCCTTTCATTCAATCTCAAAAAGTTGTCTTTGTGAGATATATGACGCATTTTCGTGAAATTCAGCGAAGGATCTGAGCTAAAACAATTTCCAAAATCGAAGCTAATGAGGCATTGTCTATATTTCGCAAGAATATCCACTTCGAAATGTATAGTTACATACATCAAGCCTATAGCAGCTTGCAAATCCTTCCAATGATGTAATTTTCTGGTTGATTTGATAAAGCCGACAAAACAAAGAACTTATTGGATTTAGTTTCGGTAATTTTTGTTGCAGTTGTGAAAAGTCGTTCTATGTAATTCCGTTTTCATTCATTCGTCCTTAATCAGATTAGAAAGGATTTTCCTGCAGGCCTAATCTGTTTTCCGGCTTGGCGCTCGACGCTATAGGAGTTGGGGACATGGGCGTTCCAATCTGTTTTCCCATCATCCAGTCGTCACACAAATGGGAAATGTGTGAATAGGTTCATCCGAACGTTGTGTATTTCGTTGTACTTACCATTAATATTTAAGTGTCCTGGATTTGCCGCTCGTAATTGCCTTCATTATTTATAGATAATCGGGTAAACCAGTTTAACGGTTTGTGTATGCAGCCAACTGATTGGCATGGCTCGAAACCAGGATAATGAGACAAACACTAAATCAATAGAGTGCCTCCTTGCTAGTCAAACATGC
The DNA here is from genome assembly GCA_963942545.1 of Oxycera nigricornis. Lineage (NCBI taxonomy): Eukaryota > Metazoa > Arthropoda > Insecta > Diptera > Stratiomyidae > Oxycera > Oxycera nigricornis. The sequence continues at coordinate 109,226,760 of OZ012660.1, read as the reverse complement.
GCTTATTACAGACCGTGCGTCGAGAAGGCGGGATCTAGGAATGCCAAATAAAAGGGCAGCAGCCTGGCAAAAGGCTTCTGTTGATACCAAATAAAATCCGGTTAGCTTTTATAATGACTATATTGTTGGCAATTCCAAGCAAATGTGGGAATGGCTGTTGATACACAGCGAAATATTTATTATAGGAGCCATGAAGTCAATCATTTGGCTGTTAGGCTAATTTGCTGGTGAACATACTGCATATTTCATAACAAAGATCAGATTTAATGATCCTGCTTTCTGTTTTAAGGGGATGTAAATATAAATAGAACAGTTCTATCTTAGGATGAAAATTTATATATGTAACATACATTCTAATCCAATTGAATGTCTGAAGTAATCAATAAATCACTATTTATTTATAAATATTCAATTAAAATCTAATTAAAGCACGATTTCATATTTTTTTTAATGGATTAATAATAATCGATGGCACAACATGCAAATTGAGCCAGGGTCTTGAAATAATACAAATCCTTTCCGATTTCTAACCTTCTTTCCCTTTAGTTTTTATAGCTTTTATGTTTTGTACTTTAAGCCTCACTTTGGCTTTAAATAAATAAATAAATAATGGTAGAGTTACTTCATTACATTACATTTGACAAACGAAAAAAATGTTTAAAATCATTGAAAACCAATGTTATTAGCAGTTTTGATGTCCTGACCAGTGAAGAGTAAAACGTATGAAGGATAGTAAAATGTGCATAAAAATTTATAAAATCAGACTTGAAAATATTAAACTGTGAGAAATTTTAAATAATATAAATATTTACATAAGATAAATCAATAATTCAAAAAGTTTCAAAGGATTGCACGAAGGGTTTGCAATCCCACAATATGGAACTCCGCATTCATGGGGGATCCTGTATGTTTTTGAGTTACGCGGATCCTGCACTCGAAATGCGGGATCCGCACGAAATTTTTGATATCCAGATAGATATACTGATATTGTCGAAATTTTTACTGACGGTTGAGCAAAAATTAATTGCAATTCAAAATTAAAAATTACATCTAAGCTAGTGATTTATACATGTAACTAACAACTAACAATTTAGTTGTTCGTTAAATTCACAACTAAAACTATTTCAACAAAATTCTTTGATTGAATTTTTCCTGTTGGATCGTTTTCACGTTGTCAAAAGGGGTATATGCGAAAATTCAATCGACGCAGGAACTGAGATACAATTCGCCGAAAAAGAATAGGCTAAGTTCAATTCTTTGACTCTTCCTTTTGTAGCCGGTGAAATTTGTGCGTTGAAACCTAGATACGAAATTTTTAACGGCTAACACTTTAATTTATATTGAAAAATCGGACAAGATGGGGTGAGCGCTAATTTAGCCACTACTGCTCTTCGAGTAAGGATCAAAAAGCGTCGGAAAGTTTTTTCAGCAATGATTATTTATCTTCATATTTTAAAGAAGTAGCTGATTAACGACCCTATACGACACATTTCCAGTTCCAAAAAGAGTTGTGTTTGTCTTGAAATTAAAAATATTAGTGACGGAATGAAGGTTGACTTTCGACAAAACTAAAAAAAAGTACAGCTAATAAATCTGAAAATGTAGATGTTAAACAAAATAGCATAAAAGTAAATTTATCCTATCAAGAAGAACAAGAAAACAAGAATACAGTGCAGTGTAAATATCGATGGAAAACTTTAAGAATAAATAAATGGCTTCAAATGAATTTAGTGGAATAAAAGTTAAATATTTAGCCCTTATTCAGGGTTGTTTGAACACATTAATTTATACAAGTGTAGATCAGAAATAGCTTTTTCTGCAGCCGGATACATGTGCAATCTTATAAGAAGTAAGCTGAGGGACAGAACAATAAGCAAATAATGTTTTTGCGTTCCTATTTTCAGAAAAGAAAATAACTATTTACATTCGGTTATAAATATGTTTTGTGATTTGGCTTCATGTAACTGACATGACTCACGTAACGTACCTATTACAAATTACTAATATGAAACTATTTTGTTTAGTCGATTGAAAACCATACACTGTTTTAATTTAAGAATTTAATTATTTTTTTCAATGTCAATTGAGAAATTATTCTGATTAGATGAAACCTCACGTTATATATTTACATTTCAATATGTATTTTTAGGGTAGCTCGTAAGTATTTTCCATTTGTCACTTCAAAACATGTGTCCCTTATTTCGTGATATTTCAGTTTGCCCTTTTGTCGTCCTTCTTACACAACGAATTGAATCGTTTTAATTTTTTATGGTATGTTCGCCTTTCTCAAGCAGCAAAAAATACTATTAGTTATAGTTTACAATCTCGCTTGCACGGCCTTGTAATTATTGAATGGCACAAATATTAAAAAATTAATAACTATTTTCTTGTATAATTTTTTTATTATTATTTTACAAATCAAATCAAGTCAAAATAAAATGTTTAAACCTGGATCGCATCGTACACCATTGTTTTATCTACCTTACGCCAAAAATTACAAACGAAAGATCAACGGTTATTTTTAAAATAACCGTGTTCGATTGCAGAAGTACAAAACTGACCGACACTTGACAGCAGTTGTTATTGAATTGCTCCTAGGTGTCGCATTAGTCGACATACAGCTGTTTCCAGTAAAGAATGACAGCCGCGATACAAACATTCATCTTTGAAAATCCCAATTTTAAACAATTATCCAAGGGTAAATTCACGTTTTGTGGCAATGTGGAAGTTAACGTATGTAACATTCATTATAGATTAATAAAATTATTAGCTGTACAATTTTAGGAATGCATATACAAAATTAAATTTTCGGCGCCAAAATTCCCGTTGTCTTCCGGTATATTATGCAAAGTATCGAAAGGACTATCTGATATACCATTGAATGAGTTCAAACCACCGATTGATGCCCGCTATCTTGGCGAGTATTTAAAATGTCTGTACGATTTTTTAAGTTCGCAGAATCAAGACAGCGCGCCAATTATTTCAGTTAAAACTGTTGGTGATTTTGTTGATCAACTCAAGTCTTTCAGCAAGGACAAACGTTTTCGAACCATTATTAACAAGCGATACAGCATCATTAAATTAGCTAATTTCGTAGGCTACGATGACCACTATTTAGAGGTCGGCGTATTGAAAAATTTCGAAGTTGCCACACGGAGCCACAGCTTGCCAGAGAAAGATTCCACCGGCAGTGATTTGTTTTCCGTTTCCGGGCATCTAGATGTTATAGTCGCCCAATTTTTGCGTCTTCTAGAGCAGTTCTCGGAGTTCTACAATCATTTGCACACAATCGATGAACTATGCAATGTTGTTGAGCCTGTGCAGGTCACGCCAAAGCACAATTGGCGCATATTCCGAATCACCGAAAAGGTTCTTGGGAAGATTGTATTAGATCCATTCGCCACATCGGCAATCGTCATGAATTTCATAGGACCGACATTAGAGGTGGAGAAATATCGTAAAACCTATAACGAAAATGTTCATCGATGGGATATTGATTTGGATGTGTATCGAAATCTGTTGAGGATATTTGATCTGATGTATTTCCCGATTCAAAGTGCTGGAGACGATAACGATGAGAAATATTGCAATATTTGCTATATGTACATGTACGACGATCACATTCCGATAATATCATGCGATAATCCGCTTTGCGATCTGATTTTTCATATGGCTTGCTTAAAGGAATGGTTTGCCACTTTGAAAGACGGAAAGACATTTTTGGCTGTTAGTTTTGGTAGTTGTCCTTCGTGCAAAGCGGTAAGTGTTTCACATGTGATTTTTTTGGTTTGCCTCTTATTTGCATTACTAAGAGCTCTATTCAGAATTTGACTATGTAGAGCATCGATTGCTAAAAGTGGCAATTAGATTTTCAATTTTTTTTAAATTAAATAAATAAATTACTCGTAAGACCTTAAAACGTACAGATACGTTCAACATTTCTTTATAAACTGAGAAGTTAGAATATCTGTGGACTTTTCGTGAAGCTTTGCTATCGGTCTCAGTTTTTTGACCTCATTTTCCGTCTTTTCTTAGAACTGAGCAGTACATAAAACTACAGTTTATTCTTCGAGATGTTATGTTTACTAAAAATATTTTAACTGCACCAGTAAAACGTACATGAACCGCGCTTTATGTAGAATAAGTTTTGAATACCCATTGTCAATATTCAATGCTATAGTTTTGATCTCTTTCCTGTTTCAGAAACTATCATCATCTTTCGTACAATTGTTGGAAATGTAGCAAATCCTGGGATCTTTTGAAATTTTAGCCAAGCGCCTACAAAATTGTGAAGAGTGAATTTCAATACAATACCGCAACATTGTGGAACGTTTGCTCTGGAAATAAAACATCCGAAATTTTTATAATAATTTTCACTCTATTTTTTATATACTTTTATATAGTTTATATTACAATACACTAAATTCACGCCTTTGTTCGATTCTCTTCGACAAAAGCAACACTTAACCGATTGATTTAAAATATCATTTTATTATTATGATTTAGTATTATAAACCAAATGACTTAATCTTCATCGTTGACTTCGTTGGCTGACTCGTCGACAACTTGAAAATAATTCTCACTTTCGTTATCCGATGGCAAATCAACTACCACATTCATAGTCGATAGCGCAAAAAAGGTTTTCGGTATTAAATTCGATTCGACAGCATAAAATTTCCAGCCAATGTGTATGTTACACATGCGACATAAAATTATTTGCCATGAGTATCTGTTGATATAAAAACAGACAAATTAAAATAATGTGCACATTGAAAATGTTTCGACTGACTTACCCAGGAAACCATGAAAATGAGGTGGAAGGTCCGCCTGAAAAGTATACAACATCTGTTCGAATAGAACGCACGGTGTTTATTTCATGAATGAATCCGTCTGTAATGTAAAATTTAAAAAAAAAGTTTTCTAAATAAATTTCACATACTCGATTAAGCAATTTAGGCAAATATTTTAATATTTTACGGTACTAATTGACTAGTTGTGGACCAGTTTAAAACAGATCGATTGAGGTAGAAATAATTTGTGCAAAATTTCGCGCTTGATAAGGCGCTTATGTAGCGATTGACGATACTTGACCGTGGCGGAAGAAGCGAAAAGAAGGAGGATTATTAAATATTCCTGCTCAACATCTAAAAAATTCTACCACTGACTTACAAATTTTAGAGAAAGGATAAGATAAAGAATACGCCAAGAAGGGACCAGATTAACAATTATATACTAAAAATTCATAGATATTCTTTTTGAAGAACGATTACGCAACGATCGGTGCAGACAAGAGTAAAGAGCGATAAACTTAAGGGAAATCCATTATAACTAGCCATAAATGCACGGAAATTGAGCAGCTGTAGCAGTTAGCAGTTAGTTAGAACTAACAGAGACTAGAAAATTACAGCATATGTGAAAGTCGTTTGGAACGTGCTCAGAGAGTCTTGTTATTGATTTAGTATGGCCGGATCTTGAGATAACAATGGTAGATTCTCCATTTTCCCACAGAAGACGAGCCAAAAAGTTGATACGTAAAGATTAATACAATTAAATACAATTTAACCTAGAAGTACAACCATTACAATAGAATTTCTTCGAGTACTTTTTGTGTAAAAAAATTTAAGTATTCCCATTTAGTGCACATTTAGCTAAACTCGAGTGTTAAAAATATAAAAAATGAAAAGACCAAACGCTTCTTGGAACGTGACTTGATACTCAAACAAGATCGAAAATTTATACGAAAAATAGCAGCGATCGTTGTAATAAACCACTTCATTCATAGTGTATGATGTGATTAAGCGCTTCAACTATCAAGCATGGTGGTGGCTCGTTTATTTTGTTTTTCAGATGCTGGATCAGGATTTTTTCCTGTCATCCAAGAAGGTAGGATGGACCTGATGAAATGTATGCAGATTATCAAGACTGAACTAGAAAAAAGTGACACGGGAACTACATTTTAATCGTCACTGGCATTTATTTCCAATAATAATGACCCAAAAAACAAATCGCATCCCGTTCAATTTTGGCTATTGTATAATTGCCTTCGCGTGATGAAAACTGCGTCGTGAAGCTCGGATTTGAATCTCATCAAAAATTTATGATAATTTGACGAAAAATTTGGGGAAAATCTAGTGAGAAAATGGAGTCAAATCGAGCCAGGATTCTATGGAAAGCTGATCGAGTCAATTTCCTGACTGGCGATGGTCATTGAAAACAGCAGATATGGCACGCGAAAAAACAACAGTTTTTATGCTTCATGGAATTATGTTAGGCCAAAGCCGCGTAGATCTACTTGAGGGAAAACAATTGATTGAATACACTCACATGGTTTATAGAAGACCACTTAGCAATAATTTTTTTGAGGTAAACTCATATTTTCATTGAAACACGTGCTTCATAGATTATTTTGCTTCAATAGATTGTAACAAAGTCACCATGTTTCACCCTATAACAGGACTCTCAACGCGACTGGAGAGAAGACCTATTTGTCATGGCACGAGAAGCAATTAGATAGCGAAATATACTTCAAACCGAAAAGAGTGATTGAAAATTCAACTACAGGTGCTAAGAAAATAATTACACAGTCGGACGAGCAAGTGAGCTAAAACTACATTTTCTAGCGAATTATGAAAAAGTTCTTCTGCTCCACAAATATTGTAGACCATGCCGTTCTCTGAATTTTAATAAACATTATAGAAAACTCTTAATGGCATTCAATTCGAAGCAATTATAAAAACCGCGACCATCGTATATCGCAAACATCGTCTGTAAAAGAATTATAAACTGCTGAAAGAATATGCCGAAAAATATGCCACACTCAAACTCATAATATTTCTATTTAGAATTTCGCAAGGTTTGCTTTTGCTATAACTTTAACATGGATTTAATTTGTGTCACTGTTTTCCGCAGCTATTAATTTTTTGAGGACACAATTAAAATTTTAAAAAAAAAACTATATAATTTTTTTGGGATAGAAATACGCGTCTTATTACGAATTAAATTCAACAAATTTACTCAAAAAACCCGTATATTGAATTTTGTCCCTTTTCTATGTAACGTGCGATATATAAATAAAACAAACTGCATCGAAAATAGTAGGACCTTACTTGAATTACAGTAGTTTGCCTGGACGCCATGCTTCGACATTGCAAAGAGAGCACTACAATCAGCAATTTGTGTCTTACATCGTTTGCAACAGAAGGAGCTCTGAAACAAAAGCGATCATTTCAATTATAAACTATAACAATTGATTAAATTGCTTCCAAGCAACAATCATTCTTACCTGATTGAGTGACTTTTCGATAATCTGCATTCGTAGATTAACAGAATTTGTCGTAAATATTTTCGTTCTTTCGGTAAAATCGAAAATTAAATTGCGACAAAGCCAAAACGACATGAACGTTAGATCTGTGGGCATCGATTCAATTTTATATGAGGTAATATATTTTTTTACACGTTCAATAATAGCGTCCAGTCGATACGGGTTGAATACGAACTGAGGCCAAACGGTGGTTGACGATTGAATTTGACGAAGTTTATAGTCGACCGTGCCAATATCACGATATCTAGCCAAACTTCCTAAATTCAAAGAATACAGCGGATCAGGTAGAACTATTTCTGGTAAAATGCGAACATGCGCATACACTTTCCTTGAAAATAATACGAAAAATTTATATTTTATAAACTTTCTAAGCACGGAAATGTATTTAGTACCTTTGTAAAGGTTCCAAAAGTTCAGCAAAGCTGAAATGATAAAAAAGTTACTTCATTGAAGCATTTACTGCTAAAAAACGCACAAACACATATTTTTGTCAAATATTTCAGCTAAATTTTATGTTAATTTTCAAAAATTCATAGCTTTTCAACTAGATATGATGTTAATGTATTAATATGTCGTACTTTGGATTGTTGTCCATTTTTATAACGAACCGTTGGTGCGCTCTGCACTTAACTATCACATGACCCTTACGATCGTTTCGTTTTTCATATATTTGACACGTAACACCGTAGAGTTTTGGTTTTGTGATTGACCACATTCTTGGAAATATCACACCAAACAATAATACTTCTTCGCCATACAATGCAGGATCGAAAAGATGGTCGGAGATGATCATTGGTAGTGTTTCGCCAGGAAACACCATTGAATGATGCACAAATATCAACATTTTGTACATTTTTTCAGATTCTAGATACCCATCGCCCGACACTTGTGTCATATTACCCAAATACGAATGTTCGGTTGGCAATTCTGTATCAAAATTAACTGGAGCTCTGCGTGTCGTATCATTATTTCCACGTGGTGTTTGTGCACTTTCTTGTGACGAATTTCGCGATGAGCTCGGATTATGGCGCAGCAAGCCAAGCAATTGGCGAAAAGCATTGGTACGCAATGCAACAACTCTGAATCCTTCTTCGCTTTCGTCTCCATCGTTTTCTGCGTCGCCCTCTTCGTTGCTTTCGTCTACGATTTCCATTCTTTCGTCGCCTGTTGGAACATATAGAAATAAAATAAATTACACACTGCCGATTCATAAGAGAAGCGATTTAATTAAATTCAATTGAATTTTTCACATGGCCAGTAGACGTCCGGCCAATCACGAAAGATTTGAAGCATAACGTTAATATTTAGTTTCTTTCTGTGGTGTTTTTTGCGTATTCTCATTCAAATATATAAGGTAATCGAGAGATGATTGGATGAAAAGTTCAAGAGGATAAGATCGAGTAAGCGTTCATATATTGTTTTGTAGCATGACGGGAGAGAAAGGAGGATAATAAAATTGATGGGCGATGAACAGAAACTAGAGAATATGACGGGAAATCATTTCAATCAACCAGAGATGAATTGAAGACTCGACACTTGAAGGGCTCCCTCTAAAAAGGATCTATATACATTTAGATCACTTATCAGGTACAAGAAAAACGTTATATAAATTAACCTGTATGGCAGCTTTTTGCATTGTGCGATTTCGTGCCTTCAGAGAGTCGTTAAAAATTTGAAATCGATCAAAATAGGACACCACTGCACAGACTTGGTCGAAATGATTCTGACAATTTTTTTCATTTTATTTTTTAGATGGCACTTTTTCAGAGAGAGCCCTCCAATTATCAACGCAGAGGAATATTTGCAAAGAATATAACTCAACTCAGGAGAAGTAGATAACTTGACGCCGAAAGAACACAGCTAAAACATTTTTTCATTCGGAGAGAAACTGATTGCTTAGGTGCCTAGGTTTCTTCTATAATAATAATAATCGCTGGCGCAACATACCAAATTGAACCAAGGCTAACTACTTGACTTGGCCCTAGAAGGTGAGTGGTAATAATTCGTGATTGTTATCGTAATTTAACTCAGGTACTCATTTAAAACTGAGTGAACTGATAGTCCGGCCCCAAATTCTATTTCCGAAAATCAGTTGCTGTCAAGCAACCGCGAATCTGATACCGTATGCTGCGTCCAAAAGTTTTTTAATCATCCCTATTGCTTTTTTCTTTCTTGAATGTGCCAATGTTTGATGCTTTACTATTATTATTTTACTATTTAATAAATTAATCTGACAAGATATACGAAAAACAATATTTTTTTCAGATTTGGACCTCGATTTTGCCACCGAAAGTGGATATCAATTATTTCATTCGTTGCAAGCGTTTCGTCAATATTCGAAGATATTCCCACTTCGTCCTAATTTTATTCTTCTAAAAACAAAAATACTGAGTTTTCTTCTTGTCTCGAGAAAACCCAGCGAACTCGTCATAAACGTACAAATGTTGAACAAACGTATACTGTGGGAAAGTATGTAGCAATAACAATTAGAGATACTAATATCTAACTGCATGAATGTGCATCTGAAGAGTTGAGTGAGTTTCAATCGTGTGGAAGGGACTGGCGTCGGTGAGATGTTCCTGATTCTAGAGTAACGAAGACACACTATTCTTGATCGCACGTCAGACAAGGTGAGGAGTGTCGAACGGTCGTTAGGAATTTTAAAAAGTATCATTAGAATGGTTTTTCATTTTAACTTTTTTCTTCTTATAATGAAAAAAAAATTATTGAATTTTAGGCAACAACTGTTTACAGTGTTCGATTTATATATTGCATTGCTTGCTTGCTGATAGTGCAAGTAAGATTGCAAATACGCTTCGATTGACATTCTAGCGACACAAATTCAACGTTCAATTCGCGAGATACGGTGCATGACAGAAATGACCTTGGATGTGTCAAAACAAAAAAAACACCTGACTAAAATTTAATCGGCTCGCGCCATTGCGACGCGATATTTCATTCGAAAGTGTTCATAGAAAAAACCACTAAGAACGTGCATTTGTACATACACACATCTTTCCAAAAACACTTTAAATATACGCTAAAGATCTTAAAACGAACAAAATTGAAAGTTTCAATGTGAACTTTCGTGACGATTACAAGCCCTTCCCATACACTGGGAAGTTAATTTTTAGCCCTTGGTATCTCTGCAGGTTTTAATGATTTAGAGTCATGAGTATACTAAGTTGGCTCCAGTTTTTATGGTATGGGAGTCTTTCTACAAGCACTAATAATGTTCAATATTCAAATTATGCACCCACGTTGTAACACACCGAATTTGCTTTGATTTTGGGCATTTGATTCCCCTTACGCCCTTCACCGCATGTAACAAAGTTTTTATTTTTTCGGCAAATTGAACGACGCACAACCTGCATTTTAGTAAATTACTAGCAAAACTTTGTTTATTGGTTCTTCTTTTTTTTATAAAAATTGTCTATAGTCAGCGCATCGCCAGGAAAATGCCGATATGATCCTGATATACTTTGGTACATTTGTAGTGTCTATTCAGCAACGAAACAGGGTTTGAAATATCATAGGGTTTGTGAAGGATGTGTATACTACTTAAATTTAGATTACAAATTGAAAAACAAGATAATTTGTGGGATCCATGTAATGTTTCACTTCAGTGTTGAAATAATAAACATAATAATAGTTCTTTAAATAATAATAAGATCTCATGACAGCCAGCGGAATGAGTTAATATTAATCGTATTATTTTAGGGAGCGTCCATTAATTACGCATGGGTTTTGGTGGATCTGATAGAATCCTTATTTGTGGCGATCGGGGATATGTTGATTGATTACAAAACCTTTTTTATGTAAGCGACTGTTTTTACATGATGTCCATGTAAGCGGCTGTTCTCATATGGTGGTTGAAAGAAGAAGAGCGCAACGGAACCTTTTGGCCAAATTGAGATTTAAAGGTTGTTTAATGTCAATTTTGTTTCTACATCGACTGCGCTGGATTTTGGCGCGTGATGGTCATTTTGAATAGTTGCATCCGAAATTTTCATGAGTGCTGCTGTTGACATTGAATTTTCAGTAAAAAAAGCTAATAATCAATTCTGCTAGTGCAGTTGATCTTGAAAACATGTAATATGCATTAAATAATCGCTTTTTAGTTGTATGTACAAAAATATCAAGTATCACAAAAGGTGGGAGAGGAAGCAATTGAAATCCTACGAACCCCAAAAAACTAAACTACTAAAAACTACGATTTTGGAGTAAAAATTCAGATGTTGGTTGTATTTAGCTTATATTGGCGATAGAGGGATTCATACTAGTAGCCCCATCAATTCTGTATTTTCCTAACAACCCACGATATAACGGATAAAGCGTGTTAATTTCTTTCGGACTTTCATTTAGTGAAACACGTGCCCACTTTGGCGATTGTATTTATATGGGAGAAACTGGTGGATGCGGTTTTTCGGGAATGCATTATTCTAAATACCACGATGTTTGCTTTTTCAACAGCATCGCATTTAATCGCGTATTCGGGCATGCTTCCTTGTTTTGATTCAAATCGCCAATACAATTATTTAGAATTTTCTCCTCTAAATTTACTGCGCTGCAACAACAATACAAGGAGACCATCCTCTAGTGGAAGAATCATTGTCATATCCAGTGCATACGTGCGTTTTAAAGAACATTTTAAAATGGGTTAGTATGGAGCTCATATTTAAATGTGTTATCCAGGATGCAGATTAAACATCACCTTTACAACCTGAAGAACAATAATCGTTGCGGGTTTCCACTCAACCCACGAGGTACCGCATCCGAGCGTTAACCCCCATCCCGGAGGGTTTCCCCGCAAGTACGTAGCAAATAAATATGCTTCAAGCAGCTTAGGATCCAACATTTGACTCAGGGGGTCACTGGCTCGAAAATCACAATAAAAGAAGACAATATTGCAAAAAAAATCGTAAAAATCACTAGTTTACCTAGGCTCAGGGGGGTCATGACCACCCCCCCCCCCTCCAGTAAACACCATTGACTAGGAAACATTAAAGAAAAAACAGTGCACAAAAAGTCCTGCACACATAAACAAAACAAAATAAATATGTTGCAAATTTTTGCAATAACTGCAGCGATATTATCGGAACCAGGACTAATATCTATTATGATACCTTGCGAATCCTCATCCATTATCGTGTTGTCACTGCTTTGGCAAATCGAACCTCAGGATTATTTCTAAAAATTTCAGTACTTTAAGATATTTACAATACGAAAAAGTCGATTCTCCGTTTCACACAAGTCGAAAAGTCAAAACGAAAGGCGACTATATGAGTCTGACAGACAGCGTGCAGGGTGACATTCTAATTGACAGTGTATATGCTAGATATATTTTTTCGTTGGCCGTATGGGTACAAAACGATTCAATATTACAAAGAAGCGTCGTAATAATTCTCATATAATGATTTATGAAATTCTAATAAAGTCATCTGTTCAATTTCGCAACATATATGTGCACGGATTTCAGGTAGTTTATTGTGAATATAAAATCCATACGTTCCACTGATCTGGAGAAAAGTGGAACGTGCCTCTGACTGTGATAATTGTGAATTGCTTTTCACTGTCAGAACTCTGACAGCTGTCATAATTGACAACAAATGTTGCTCGTGAAATGATTAACTCTTTTTCTCCGTGACAGTTGGAAAACTGTAGGCAGATTAGCTTTTCGGTTGTTATGAACGTGCAAAATTAGTAATGAATCCACCAAAAGGCAAATAAGAAAGACAAGGCTGATGGGAAAAGTACAATGGCGTTGGCGGCAGGCCCCAAAGGACTTTTTGTAAGTTTCAACTGGCGGTTTGTGCTGTTGACTGATTTGTTTACTTATCTGTATTTTTTTTGATTCAGGGAGAAGTGCCGAACGAAAATTGATTATGTTAACTTCTGTTTGCGATCTTTAATGTATAATAGCCACGCGAACCAAAGCTATGCGGGCGACGTTTGTATGGAACCGATATTCTGGTTCGTCGACAATTATGCACATCTTATGGGGCCGGTAAGTCAGTAATTATTTATTCTGAGTCCGATAATCTCACCATGAAAAGGTTCAGTTGCATAGACAGACATACGTCGCTGTTTTTCGAAGCCGTTTGGGGGAAGCTAATGCGGCATGTAGCGAATTCCAAGAGTTACAAAAAACGTACCGACTTAAATAAAAGCAATTGAAAAATTCAATAGTTTATCCTTCAACGACTGCCTACTTACAACTTTATCTTGCTTAAATACAGTGTCTTACATCTAAACAGATGCTGGCCACCTTTCTTTAATACTATACATTGGCGGCGTTTCAAAAATTGCATTCACACAGTTTTTAGCCAGATAGTCTGGAATGCCGACAATGCCACCAAGTAATTAAAAAAGAGGGATTCTTCTGAAATACCGACAATGCCATGAAATTACAAATGTATGAAGAACGCACGTAAAAATTACGTCACTTTACTTATCACTGTTTTTCGATTGCAGTTCTTCGTGATCGCAGTGGCTCTGTTATCAGCCGCAGTTGTTTATTGTTGCTATTGGATCGGACTGCCATACTGGTGGAATAAAAGTGTCGAGTTGACAATAGTGCTGCTAATCGTTGGCCATTGGTTGCTTGTGAATGTGGTGTTCCACTACTGCATGGCGGCATTTACTTCGCCTGGGAATCCTCCAGAAGTATGTACATAAAAATGTCTAGAATTTGCAAACTGATGAGATTTTTTTTATAGGAAGGACTATTAAAAGAAGCTGTTAGCATTTGCAAAAAGTGCATTAAACCAAAGCCGCCGCGTACTCATCATTGTTCGGTTTGCAATAAGTGTGTGCTGAAAATGGACCATCATTGTCGTAAGTTGATATTTACTTACTAGCCAGCCTGTATTCATTTCTGTCTTAAGTTAATAGTGAAAAACTATACTGGAATGTGCACGAATCAATAGTACATTTTGTCAGTTCCAAAATTAAGCTCATCTGTTTTGTTTTCAGTTTTTTCATCAATAAAAAACGGCTGAACCAATTTAGCTGAAAACTCATTCAGTTTTAAGTTACGTAATTACGCGCCGAATGAAACCACTCCCACGTCAATACGATCTTTGGTTTTCGAGATAATCGAGACGAAAAATAACAACGAATGAACATACGTACATACAAACACTCCAGACATCTGTCTAAAAACGTTGGATTTGGATTCTAGAGACCTTAAAACGTTGATATATGTCAAATTTTCGGATTCGGAAAATCGGTCCCATTACAAAAACCTCCCACTGGAAACTGGGAAGTTGAATATTGGAAAAACAATAGAAAGAGGGTATTTATTCATCCAAACAGTTATAAATAGTTTTAAATCTATCAAAACCGTCATCTAGAGAAAAACACATTGTAATTTTTTTAATGAAACTGGATCTGTAAATCAGTGGCGAGGGGTGAAAAATTACTGTGGGTAAGCCGATGATTTTCTAGCATCAATTTTCACAGCTGATTCGCAAGCCGGGAACGCTACCGGCTTTTTGATTTGTTTCCATATCCTATTGAGGAAAACCGAGGTGCCATTCCAACAAACGGGAGTAAATTATTGATGAATTCGAGACTTGGAAAGCTTTGCTGCAACTCTTACAGATGTTGATCGCTGGCTATTATGGAACTATGAGGATGTGTAGAATGAAGAGAATGGAGTATGATGGAATAAACACTGAGATCAAGTGGAACGATTGTGCATGTTTACAGTGATGCATGCAAGTAAATAAACTCTTCATTCCCTTATAAAACTGAAGTGTTAGACATATTTGGAACATATTTGGAAAGGGAAGCCGATGGGAATCGGCTTATATAAACTCCTCGCCACTGCTGTAAATTCGTCATTAAAATAGTAATCAATATAAGTGACAAATATAATTGATTGATATTGATACTGCGTGTAGCTCGCAGGAATTCATTCGTTTCGCGTATCAACCGAATAAAATGTATAATTCTTGCTAAAAATCATCTCGGCAAGTTACCAGACCTTTTGAAAAAGTATCATTTTCTCTAACGTGTGCAAATTTTCAAATTTGTTGTCAAAGTGCGTAAATATTATGCAGAAAGAAAGAAACAGCGTACAAAATAATAAGTTTAGTACCGACTGTGATGCTTAGTGTTGGTGGCGTTATGGTGACAGAAATGGGGTGTCTTCCAGTGGTGTTGAAATAAAATTTATTGAATTTGCTATGATGAAATATGGTTAACCTGATGTGCTTAAAGAGAATTTGGAGCAAAGTATAGTGAACTAAATTTTGGAATCTAACTTTATTTTGCTGCAATAAAATGATCCCAAGTACACCGCCGAAATCATCATGCTTTAATTACTCTATGTAATGTATGGGTAGATCGCCTCCTCGCGGTGCATCCTGGGTAACGCTAAATGATCTACCACGGCACGACTCTCGATTGTTTTTTTTGGACAACTCTCTCGTCTTAACGACTATATCTGATGCTTTGGGCTGGTAGTAGTGGTATTCTGTCACCTGAGTACGCAAGAGTGACATCTTGTGGAAATGGCTTTCAGGCTAATGCCAATGCTGCCTCCGTCCCGGTAAAACCCTGGCAGGCCTCACGGTACGTTCAAAACTCGTCGCCACTAGTCTGGCCGTGTAGGTTCAGTTGAGTTTGGACTCCTGATTAATCCCCGGCCTGGCTCTGAGCACATATCCTCATAAGGGACTGTGCCAACCCTCGCATGGCCTCCCTGCTTCGGCATAGATAACCATGGGGTCTCAGGGGAACTGCACAACGAGTGGAGATAGCGGCTGTGAGGGGGGACCCAAATCGCAATGAATCCCGATAAATTTAAAAAGGAGGATCCACTCGGCCCGGAAGGGAAGTGGACGAAGGTGACGCGTCCTTCTAGTGGGAAGAAGACCGCGATACTCAGCCAACCCCCTACTTCTTCGAGGGATGCATGCTCCAAGGCAGCTATGCCAGGGGCAAGTACTCCCTCAGTCAAGCCTATTGGCGCTAGCGGTAACACCAAGGTAACGGCGAACAAGTCGGCCCGAACTGTTTCCGGAGCGCCCTCCAACACCGCTTCCACTTCAGGTGTTAAGAAGCAACAAAACCCCTCAGTCACGGCTTACAGAGACAGAAGGTCTGCCTTCAAAGTCCTGAAAAGGCTGAAAGATTTACCTCCAGATGGTCTTTCCCAGGAGGATAAAATCTCCCTGAAATGGGCAACCACCACGGTAGAGGCTTACAAAGCCTCTATTCCAAAGAAAGAGGCAACTCATAAAAGATGTAGATCTAATGAGTCTGCCCCAATTCAACCGAGCGTCCAACTGCCGGTTAGTAAAAGACCAAAACTGGTCACACCCAATCCTGTTAAGGGCAGGAGTTTCAGTGAAGCTGCCAAGGACAGCCTGGTATGGGCTGTTATCGACAGAAGCAGTAGCGATGGTACCATCTCACCGTCAAATTGGAAGATGGTAGAAATCGCGCTTCTTCGAGTGTACAAGCCCATACTCGAGGCAAATCCTGGCCCTCCACCAAGTTGTCGTGATGCTGGCTGGTACCAGGGTCACGTTAAGTTGATAGCCTGTACAGATCAACGTTCAGCGGATCTTTACAAGCAGGCTATAGGCAGATTGGGAGAAGTCTGGCCTGGAGCAAAGCTGGACGCTGTCTCCAGGGAAGATATCCCGAATAGGCCTCGGTCCAGGGCGTGGAGACCAGCGGAGCCATCCACACCGGAAGAAATTGTTGAGCTAATCAAGCTCAGTAATGCTGACCTCCCGGTGGAAAATTGGAAGGTAGCTAAGGTTAGCGAGCCCAGCAATGGACAGCGAGAGGCCCTAATAATCCTGAACGAGGAGTCGCTAGCTCCATTGGAGTCGAAGAGCGGGGTGATCAGCTACGGTTTCTCGGCTATCACCCTGCGAGTATATCGCAAGGACCGTACTGGGAAGGCAGTACGGGAACCGAGCAAGGGGAGTGGAAGCGAGGGAACTGTGGAAGCATCAGTAGACCCGACCGTGGACCTCTCTGAGTCAGATCTTCTCTCCGATGACGGAAGAAGCACCACCTCCACCACGGAGTTGGCTGGGGACCTTCTCCAAACCCTCGACCTGGTCGAGGAGGAGGAGATGTCCTTATCTGACGAGGAGGCGGATAAAACATTGTGTCGCGATGCTGAGGTTTCTGCAGATTAACCTCCATCACTCGAAGGCGGCATCCGCCGCGCTGCTCCTCCACCTGGCTCAAAAAGGAGAGGAGCTAATACTGGCCCAGGAACCTTGGGTTGTTGGAAACCGGGTTTGCGGGCTCAACTTGAAAGGATACAACACAGTATCCTTCAACACAGCAGGTAAACCGAGAGCTTGCATAATTGTAAAGGAAGGCTTGAAGTTTTTAACCTTGTATAATTTCAGTGACCAGGACACCGTTGCGATAGCAGTGGAAAGACAGTCCAAACCCCTTTGGGCTGTCTCCTGCTATATGGCGCATGATGTTCTGCCACCTCCAACTAGCCTGCAGAGGATCACAAGGGAAGCCACTGCAAGAGGCATCCCTCTAATAGTCGGAGCGGACGCCAATGCCCATCATCGCATCTGGGGTAGCACCGACACGAATAAACGGGGTGAGTCACTATTTGAATTTATCTTATTACATGACTTAGCCCTAGCTAACAAAGGTGAGGATCCTACCTTCATTACGGCAAGCCGTAGAGAGGTTCTGGATATCACTATGACGAACGAGCACTTGAACCAAGCTATCAAGGGATGGCACGTATCGCAAGAGTGCTCGTTCTCCGATCACCTATACATAAGGTTCGATTTGGCATCTGACCCTCCGACAAATCCAACCTTCATTAACAAAAGGAGGATGGATTGGGTCAAATACCAATCGGTATTCGAGTCTGCGCTAGAAGGCGGACCTCCAGAGATTGTAGACATACCCGGTCTTGAGGAAGCTGTTGGGACCCTTACATTGGCCTTCAATGACGCAGCAAGGTCTGCATGTAGTCCAACGAAGCCTAGAGGGAGGTACAAACCCCCATGGTGGAATAGTGACATTGCGGAGCTGCGGAAGGAATGTAGGAAGTCCTTCAATCGAGCTAAAGAATCTAATGACTGGTGTTCTTATAAAACAAAACTGAAGGAGTTCAAATCCTCTATCAGAAAGGCTAAACGCACCTCTTGGAGAAGCTTCTGTGCAGAAATAGAACACTCCAAGGATGTCAGCCGCCTGCGAAAAGTTATGACGAGCTCCCCCTCATTTTTAGGGTCCGTTAAGGACGCAAATGGAGTCTGGACGAAATCCAGCTCAGAGACTCTGTCCGTTCTCGTAGATACGCACTTCCCGGGCAGTGAGGGTGTGGCTGACAAAGCGGATCCACACACGCTCCCGGAGTGCATGCCAACTACTGTGCCTGTAAATGACAGGCTACTACGCTGGGCAATCAGCTCATTTCAACCCTTCAAATCCCCTGGCATGGATAACATCTCACCTATCCAGATCCAGCAGGGTATCAATATAGCACTGCCATGGTTGAACGCCATTTTCAAAGCATGTGTACGGATGGCTTACATTCCACAGCAGTGGAGAGAAGCAAAAATAGTTTTCATACCTAAAGCGGGTAAAACATCCCACTCCTCACCTAAGGATTACAGACCTATCAGTCTCACCTCTTTTCTGCTAAAAACGCTGGAGCGACTGATAGAGATCCATCTGAGAGCTATTCTGAAACCACTCTCTAATGCGCAGCACGCATACACAAAAGGGAGATCGGTTGAAACAGCTCTTCACTCGCTCACCAGCTACATCGAAAAATCGCTAAGCGTCAAAGAATACACGCAAGCAGTTTTTATAGACATCGAAGGGGCTTTCAACAATATCAGCCATAAGGCTATTGGTAAAGCACTCGGGGGAAGCAATGCCGACGACAACCTGATAGGGTTCATCGGTCAATTGCTTAGCAGCAGGAACATCAACTCCACGCTAGGAAACAGTACCTTACGAAGGAGGGTTTGCAGAGGCACACCACAAGGTGGGGTGCTATCACCCCTTCTATGGAACCTAGTGGTGGATGAACTCCTGTCAAAAATAGAAGCGTCTGGCTGCAAAGTCGTAGCTTATGCCGACGATGTTGCAATAGCAATATCGGGAAAATTTGTTAACACCCTATCGGAAAGACTAAACTTTGCCCTAGGTATTCTTACCAAATGGAGCAAAGAGTGTGGTCTAAAGATAAATCCGCAAAAGACGGAATTTATGCTCTTCACAAGAAGATACAAAATTCCACGATTTGCTCCACCTAAACTTGGTGAGACAAGTCTCAATCCGTCTCATGAGGTCAAATATTTAGGTCTGATCTTAGACTCCAAACTCGCATGGAAAGCAAACATAGCGGAAAGAGCGCGTAAAGCGGCATGCGCAATCTACTGCTGCAAAAGAGCTATTGGGAAAAGATGGGGACTGAAACCCAAAACTGTATCATGGCTCTATACAGCGATAGTGGAACCAATCCTTCTGTATGGCGTGGTTATTTGGTGGCCAGCAATGGCAAAAACATCAAACGCGAACCTGGTTAACAGGGTCAGGAGGACTGCAGCTATTGCAATCACCGGGGCTATACGCACTACCCCGACAAAAGCATTGTTTATGCTATTAAATTGGCTCCCGACGGAGCTCCTAACGAGACAGCAGGCCAAGTGCTCTGCTATTCGATTGAAAGCTCTAAATCTCTGGCGTGATGGGAATATCGGCCACTCCACCATATTAAGGAGGGATGGACCAACGCTAGGGAAAGTAGACCTCACTCCTCCGATTCCCTGCTTCCACCACAGTTTCAAGTCCGTCATCCCTAGCAGAGATGACTGGATCATGGAAGGAAATAGGACACAGGAATCGGTCGACATCTACACTGATGGATCAAAAATGGATGGAAAAGTTGGCTGTGGTGTTTATTCCGAACAGCTAGGTCTGAGACTATCCTTCCGGCTACCAGATCACTACAGTGTCTTTCAGGCAGAGGTCATCGCAATACATAAGGCAGTGGACTGGCTGAGAAATCAGAAAATTTCTATAAGAAATCTCAACATTTTCTCCGACAGTCAAGCTGCTATCCAATCATTATCCAACGTGTATACCTCATCCAAAATTGTAATGGAATGTCGCACACTACTGAACGCGATGTCGCTTCACTGTGAAGTGACTATCTGCTGGGTGCCGGGTCACAGTGATATACCTGGGAACTGCGAAGCTGATGCCCTAGCTAGAGCTGGCACTGAGCTCCAGGATTATACACTAACACCCCAAGTCGGCCATCCGTTGGCCTCCGTCAAGCTAAGTTTCAAGCAGTATTATATAGAGGCTGCGAACAGGGCCTGGCTGCTGGAAGAAACCTGCAGGACAACCAGGCAAACTTGGCACGCATTGAGCTCAAAGCGCACCAAGCAGCTCCTCAACACGAGCCGTGAAACATTAAGTTTCATCGTATCCGTACTGACGGGGCATTGTCTCATTGGCAGACACGCAGAAAGACTGGGTGTCCCTTTCCACGATTTCTGCCGCAGCTGCAGATCGGAGGAGGAGGAGGAAACGATCCAACATTTTCTGTGTGAATGCCCAGCACTGTCCAGGAAACGCATGAAAACCTTAGGCTCACCCTTCCTGGACAGCCTCACGGAAGTAGCTGATTTGAACATTAGCTGCGTCGCCGGATTCATACGAGAATCGAAATGGTTCTCGTCACCCAACAGGTTTTAGTGCCGCTCCCTATTAAAATGTGGTATCACAATGGGCCTATCTTGGCCTAAGTGAGCCGCCTTTTGACAAAGGGGGCTGCCACTACAACCAACCAACCAACCAATTACTCTATAATGTATCTAATGTAATGTATCTTCATTCCCCATAACAATCACTCGATCTAGTCTTTTCAGTTCAATGCAGTAAAGTGCATACAACGACGGAGGTACCTTGCAAGCCTTCGAAAACTCTTTCATAATAAGTGAATGTAAATGTTTTATTTTATGTCCTCGCAAAATGTGAAAATTATTGCTGCTAGATCATGAACAAATAAAAATATTTCGGCGTCTTTCTATCCAAAAAATCATTATGACGGGGCTCTGAATCGGACTTTGAATCGGTTTACATTATTTGCCGCATTCGTTGCTTTTTGATTCAATTGAGAAAACGTATTACAAATAAGAACGAATGTAAAAACGACGATAAATTATTACAAATTTTTAAATAAATTTAAATAAAGATTATGAAAACACACTTCTGAGGAAAAAAAACTCCAAAGAAATTTCAACAAAATTGTGGTGCGATATCTGTATAAAAAAATAATGAAAACTTATTTATTTTTGTTCTGCGAAAAAATTCTAAAATTATATTTTCGTTATCAAGTTGTTTATGAAGTGAAATTTTCCGGCAGAACACTTTATTTCTTTTTTTTAACTCATTATGGATAATATCAATTAATTGTGAAATTTGAATGTATTAAATTAGATTAATTTAAAATATTAAATGTGCAACGATGTTTTTTGTATTATCAAAAGAAATTATTTGAAATAAGCAATTGTTTTCTAAGAAATATTTTATCAAAATTATCATCGATGAATTTTCTCGAATAAAATTCGACTAAATGATCTTTAAAATAAGTTTTAACGTAAACCATGAAATTCATGTTAATTTGGAATAAATATATGTAATCGATTTAATTGAAAGCGCTTTTTTAAAATTACTGTTAAATAATTGAAAAACCGTTTTTGTAGAGTAGTTTATAAATCCATTTTTCTACAAATTACTCACGCGAATATTTAATTTTTCAACAATAGCTGCAAATTTGTTTAATTTTCACAAAAAAATACTAAGAAACAGTTTAATAATTTTTGAAAATTCGCTAAAAGATTTTCTTTAAAAGAAAAGTTCCACTTTATAAAAGTGATTGATTTCGGTTTTAAATTAAATACTTGAAATTTTGTGCTTTACTGGTGTTAAAATTGAAATGATCAAACTTTCTATATAATCGCACCAGCCAGTTCGCATTTTATCATATCTTAATGAGTTTTCTACTTGAAGATAATAATTGTGGTTGATATTTAGTCTACAAACCTGATTTTCTTGCTTCCTCATGCGAACAAGTACATTACACCCGCGGTCAAGTTCAAAAAGATGCAATATAATTAGTATTTTGTAACCTAATGAATGTGCCCTTAGGTGATTTTTGACTTTGTAAATAATATTGTGTTTCGTATAAAAGCACTACTGTTCGACAATTTTTTTATAAACGTCTTGAAGTTACAGTAAGACACGCTTCAAAATGAAAGTAAGTTCTTTTGATCCGAAATGGCAAATATTTGGAAAATTATTTTTGATTCACTTTTCAGACGATCGCTGTATTGTTTGCCGTCTTCGCTTGCGCTTTTGCAGCAGGACCTGCGCCCGTGAGCTTTTTGCGGACGCCAGTTCTGAGCTCGTCAGTTGTTCAACAGGATCATGTTGGAGGAAGCTTCGCTTACAGCACAGTCGAAGGGATTCCCTATCCAATTCATCCGCCCGTGGTTGATAGCCGTGCTCGGCCCCTAGCGTTGCCTTACAGTGGCACCTGGCCTTTGGGCTATCCATACAATTCATTATATCCATTCTCTTATTATGGATATCCTTATCCAATTGTTTCTCGTCGTTAGACGCCATTTTTGATTGCGAATGCAGATGTTTTGCGAATCAAATTAATAAAAATAAATAAATTTCATGAATTTCAAACCTGTTTTTTTGTTTCCTCCCCTATTAGTGGAAATCAATTATTTGAAATAAAATATTATTTAAAAAATTAACAAATTTGAAGGATGAGTATAAAAAAGTCACAAATCATAACAATTACACTTTTTAGCAAAAAAGCATTAAACATCACTTAAATCTTATTCTTGTAAACATACATTTATTTTACATTTATTCTCTACGGGGCCTAGTAACAAAGTCTTGTTTCATTTGCACAGCCTGGCTGAACAATTGTGTTGGTTTCGCGAATCATCGATATTTCTTCTTGTATATGGTCTACACAACCATCGGATGTATATTCATTATCATTTTCGGATTTGATATCGGTTGGAATTACTTGTGGCTGAATGATGGTGAAGGATGGCAAGAAAGCGAACCTCTGCATGGGAATTCTGTAAAGTATAATTTAACTGGACATATAATACCAATAGTAAGTTCCCTTTAAAAATATTAGTTCATTGAAAAAATGCAGTTCGTATTTATTTTAAATTAAAATATTTTAATCAGTATTTCTTAAGTAAGGTGCTTTGTAACAAAATGAGCTCAATTTATTTTCAAAAAGTTTTCAGGGGGATGAAAAACGTCTCACAGCTAGGCATTTTAGTTTTAATAAATGGATAAGGAGTTGTTTGAAATAACTTTGCTCCTAGATTGTTTGGTATGCTTTTTTATTGACTTCTGAGACCATAGAATAGTAGACATAGTACTTGAAAACAGGTGAAAAAATATATTTAAAAAATTGGATTGAGCTGGTTTCGATACTAAATACCTCAAGTCAAAAATATATATCCACGAATTTTGAGCGAGAATTGCTTGTTAGAAAACGCTCCTGTTTATTCTGATCTTTCAGACTCCTGCTCGCGAATACGACGATCAAGATATTTTGCCGGCAAAACATGCTCTTCCTATACCTGAAAGTGCACATGATTATGCAATGAAACGTCGTGCTATTATTTTCATGGCGTTTACCAACGTTCCAGTAATCCTTGCCTTAGGAGCCCTTTCACTTTGGCATGCGCGTCTCATAACGCGCGGAGAAAGTAGCGTTGAGTCGCATATTAACCAGTCGGAGACGAAACGTTTTGAGAAGCTCGGTCGCATCTATATAAATCCATATGATTTTGGGAAAGTAAAAAATTGGAAGATGTTTTTGGGATTGGTGAAAGGAAGGTATGTATATATAATATCATCCGCAACAATATGCAATCATAGACTGAATTGATTGATTGCAGATCTTGGTGGAGACATGTCCTCTTGCCATCGAAACATAAACCGGAAGGAAATGGTTTAAGTTTTCATACTATTCATGACACAGGAATCGATAAGGACGATTGGCCTTGAAAATCAAAGCATTCCATTTAAAACTGTTTTAGTCAATTTGAAATCAAGACTTGATTTGTTTATGTTAAGTTGAAAAGTCATTTCTCCTAAGATAAGAATAAGTCAAAAAAATGTTTTACACTTAAATAATAAATAATTTAACAAATATAAATTTTATTTTACTTTAAAATTTGCAATTTGCACTTTATCTGTAGTGCAAAGCGGATCTGTTTCCAGTTGGCTGTTGAGGGGGGCATACTGATTTTTGCAGAAAAAATTGTAGAATAACTCGTATAGCAATAATTGACTTATCCTCCCTCATAAAAATCGGGAACATTAATAAAAAACGAAATGTTTAAAAACTATAAAAATCGATTTTTTCCTACTTTTCTCAATCCTTACATTAAAACCGTTCATTTTAGGGAAAAGTTGTGAGGAAATAAAAGTTGCGGAATTAAATTTTCCATAAGATATGATTGGTTGAAAATTTTAAAATACACTTTTTTCGCATCATTCTAAACTGTGCATCCCCACTGGTGAAACACCTTATTTTGGTTGTTATTCTTGGTATGCGCTACTTCAACTGTTAGTAGCAGAAGCAGCAATTGATTCAAATTGGAGCACTACGGTGGGGTGCCTAAGAGCAAGAGTTGTGGTCTCCATTGCAACAATAAGCGGTCATTTGAAAACAATAACCAAGGTGACTAGGTATCTCTTAAATTAACAGTAGCAACCATTATCGACACCTGAAAGTTGCAAAACCGTACATGAATACAAACAGAACAAGCCGCGAGGTGCGACCCTTGAGGTCCACACGGTCATAGTAATATCTACATAAACATCAACAACATTAAACACAATAATAATTTTGAAAATAATACTACTTTAAGTAATAACAATGAGAGGTTTTCATAGCAGTAACATGAATTAGTTAATATGAATCATATCGTCTACGGGAGGGTCCATTGATTACGTAAGGTTTTTGGTCGATGAGGACAGATTGAATATTCACGCGGATCAATCGGTGGGGGCCTTTTTGGTCTTGAAAATTTTTAAATATGCAGTTAAAAATAGGTTCAATTGCATGTAAAAAGTAAAATGTATTACAAATGATGATGGTTATTGAAATCGTACGATTACTAAACAATGAATCTACTAAAAACTACAATTTTTTATTCGATGAAAGCTTTTCAAAGCATATGATCTTGCAAAGTATTGACTACAAAACATTTTACCATTCAAAGCGTTGATACCGCAAATGCAAATTTGATTGAAATTTTGATGTTTTTCAAAATTTGAAGTTTTTTTTAATTAAAAGACTATAAAAACTATTAAAAATCTGCTCAAACTATGCAAATATTTTAAAACTTTGATTGAATTTACAACAATTTTGTTAGAATAAAAGATATAAAGTAATATCATTCGTATGAACCCTCTTTACATGGTAACTTTGAATGATTTTTTTATTTTTAATTTAGTTTTTTTTTCATTATCATGGAAGAAAATTTTGCTGCTTTCTCTTCAAAAACTGTTAAGAATGTATAAATTTTATAAACTGGTATCACTGTGCTGTGTGAATCAAGTTAAAAGAATATTTTTTATGAAAAAACCCATAATTTTTCGAATTTTCTTCTATTAAATTAAAAACGGCTGAAACGAATTTTTATAATGTTAAAAACTTCACAAAGATGTTAATACACGTCAATTGACACCATAATGGTGCAAATATTATATCTGGTTCGTGAGATATAGTGAATGATAAAAACGACCTTGAAAATCATGATGACTTAATAATTTTTCATTTTTAATTTAATTTTTTACGTAATCATGAGAAAAGTTTTGCTGTTGTTTCTATGAACATTGTTTGGAGTATATAAATTTTATAAACATTGATTACTTGGACTTGAAAATAAGATTAAAAATTTATTGTTGTTGAAAAAAAACCCCAATTTTTTGCACTTTTTTTTTTACAAAATTAAAAAAACCGCTTCAAGAATTTAAGAACCTTGTTCAAGAAAGTCGTACGTTGGGCTCACGAGATATAACGCATGACAGAAATGACCTTCAAACGGGATCGGGCAAAATCAGCTTAGCAGTTAAAATATATTTAACATTAACATCAACGCCATGATCCGATTCCTGATAGCATTATCTCAATTTAAACTCCATTTGATTGGTGTGCTAAAACTGAGTTAGCTTTCAGTTATTTTTCACGTGGATCATCGGTTCGAATGTTATGAACTCAATAAAACGATGTACGAGACGATCTAATGTGATGTAATGTAAAAACTCTTTCTCTCTATCTTTTGTTGGCCTCATGAAAACTTATTTGTTGGCTATCATAACTATTATAGGGAGACCAAAACCATCGCCTGAAGTCATCAAATAAAGCATTTGTTTTTTGGATTCGGCAATAATTACGGCGCTCATCAAATGCTACTTCAAAGTAAAAACTGCGTTAAAGAGTTAATAAGAAGGTTGACACGCTTCAGCTTAGTTTTTTTAGCCATCTGAGAAAAAATCGTAGCAAGTTTACCCGCACAATTTTAATAAGATAATACTTACCCAATAAATAAGAACACATGCAACATATTCTTCTATAATGAGTTTCTAATAACGCTTATTATCTTGGAAACACAAAAAACGCTTTCAAAGTAGCAGTAGAATGATTTTTAATCACATTCTTACAATCATGAAAATATATTCCATACATTTTGGATCGACTATCGACTATCGACCTGAAATCCATCAATACAAAGGATAAGTATCGAACAATTCGTAAAAGTTGTGTCCTGGTGTTATCCAGCCATGGTCTGGGATCGAACTTTCGATTGGCAATGGGAAGTGATTATTTAGAAAGATATATTTGAATGGAAAGGACTCGCTACTTCTAGGAAGTGGGTTGCTATCAGACGGTGGTAATAGATGGTTGGCTGGTGGAAAGATATCTAAAACCGACGAAGATAGCGATTTTGGAAGAGATTCGTAGCCCGAGTTGGCGCCATTGGATGGTGGAAGGTAAGCGGAATCGGAATCAAAATCAATTATTGGAGGAACACTTTTCGGACTAGTGTGACTGTAGTGTATTTTTGGGGGTAAGAGATGAGTCGCTAATGTTTCTTGAGGGATTGATAAATCGTTATTTTTTGAAGAAATGATCGGTTGCAGGACTTTCTTTGCATTTTGATTTAACGGAAATGAATTGGGACTGTATTGAATGGAAAGAGGTGTTACACTTGCAGGCAAAAGAGCTCGGCTCGAAAGTCGGACATTATCAACGAAAAATGGAAGATTGTTGGGAGTAGGAGAAGAGGTTCCGATTTCGAGCGGTGGTAAAAGTGACATTGTTTCTAATGGAGTATTTACTGTTGAATGATTTCTCTTTGCAGATAGCTCGTTACTTGCGTCCTTTTCAGAGAGTAGTGGGCAGCATATAACAGGAGCAAAACGACTGTAACTACAATGCTGGGCTTCTTGCACGGCTTCCAGTAGAGGGCAATCAAATTTTAAACGACACTCGCCTGTTCTTCCAGAACTCAAGGTGCATTCTGTATAGTGACGTTGATGTTGTTCACTGGCTAGCGAAAAAAATGAAATCAATTTGATCCTTGCAAAGACAACTTTGAGTTTTTACAGTACCTCGAAAGTGCATATATACGATGAATAACGACACAATCAACATTTGATGCATTTTTGATGCTAAAGAACTCCTTGGCACTTACTTATTTGACCGAATCACGACACAGACTAAATTTTATTAGCAATAACTAGTGAACCTGTCTCGTTACGAGTGAGCCATTGAACAACCGGATTCCAATTTAAAACTCATTAATCGTGTACATTGGCATGTAAGTAAGAAAGGTAATGATGCCACTTCTGAAGAACTTAACAAAAGAATGAATGGATTTCTTGTAGGCTCTGTGAAGTCATCGAATTGTACAAGCAGAAGCTTCTCAATTAATTGCTATTGACTGGAATTCAAGGTTACGATGCTTGAAGATGCTCTAAAGTAAATATATGTACACGTTTTTTGTTTGTTTGTAAGAAAGCATGCTGACAATAAGTTTTAGGGATGCATCAAAAGATTTCTGTAAGGAATTACGATTTCATATTTAGATTGGATAAAAGTGTTTGTAATACGATAAAGGTGAATAGCATTAGGTAGTTCCAAACATGAGATGCGGCATCATTCCGACAAACAAAAGATATTAAGTATGAATGGCATATTTAAAGCTCACACTATTAAATCACTTGCGATACTAGTTGTCTCGTTTTATTATGTGAGAAACACGTGGGTATAAATTTTATTTTATTTAAAATGTTCGCTTCAATTATTTTATGTGTTTTTGAATGTAATTATATATTTTGTAAAAAGAAAGTTACGTGTTTTTGCGTATAACAAATACTTTCCTGATATAGTGTATATTATTATGACATCTTTTCCCATGTTTAATCCTATTGAGATTTTACATTGTATGATACGAAAAATATCATTTAATATGAGATTCCAGATGAGATCGTCTAATAAATGATATAACTGTTTTAAATACCTGTATAATTGAGTAATTTGGATATAAGAAATAAAAACATTGTCGGTACTTTGTAGTACTCTACTCTAACACTAAAAACTAAGTTTTATTGCTGTTTTTCGTTATCATATTTTCATTGACTTCAAAAATATTGGTCCAATTTTTATGTCTCTAAATTTAGTCTAAGAACAAAATAACGAAAATACACATTTATTTTTTATTTTGACGTGAAAACTATCATTCTTTGTAAGATATCCTACCGTATCTCATAATAGGCATACTTTTTTCCAAAGTTCGAAAACGATAGATTCTACTGAATTAAGGATAAATATCTTATAATACACAAGTTCCAACATCAAAAAAGCAATAAATTGCTTTAGAAAATCTGACGTTTCCAACTTGAAATACTACATTAAAATTGATAAACGATTTAAAAAAAGCTCCTGGTAGTAGGCGCCTTATTCTTTCCTATTCAGAATTTTGAAAATGTATCAAAACCCTTGTTGTGTGTTTCCAGTTCAACTACCATTAAAAAAATGCGGTCTAAGTGCGACCCTTGAGTCCCACACGACTAAATTCCCAGTGGGGTGAATAAAACAGGTATAATTTGTTTTATTATTATTTGCTATTATTATTAACAATTACTATTATTAATAATTATTATTCAAAATTATATCCCCAAATCCACCGATCCCACAAATTATCCGATCCTCTGATCCCCAATCCCCCGATCCCCCAAATCCCTCGAATCCTCCTATCCTGAAAGTTCTCGATCTCCCAAATCACTCGATTCCTCAAATCTTCCGATCTCCCCCCCCCCCGGAATCCTTCGATCCACCAAATCCAATAATCACCAGTGGAATAGTAGGCGTTGAAGTGGTCAACAACACGCTCTTCTGGAGTAAATTACCTAATTACCTTAATTTCAGATACAGTAATACCTCGAAGTTGCGTGATAGATGCTTTAAAATGTACAATCCTTTTACAACTTTCTGCCAAGAAAAGTAGGTCGGGATATTATTAAATAGATTAACACAATAATCAACTTATATTACGGCATCAAATCCCCATGTTATTTATTTAATTTCTTTTCTTATTGTGGAATTTTCAAAATTAGCATATTGTTTTAAAAACATGTTCGGATATGTAAGATTTGTGAGATGTTGAAACATCAAATATAGACTATAACAGTGAACTAAATGTATCTTTGAAATTTGAAACAATTTTACGTCTCCTTTATTTTTTATAAAATTGTATATTATTTCTTATGAATTTGGAAGATTAGACAATTTTTCATACGGTGTAGCATAAGTTATTCAAAAACACAGCAATGGTAGTTTACATATTATACGACGCTTCTTTCAAGCACAATCTCAAGAACTTATTATTATTTTGAAAATTCAGGCCACACAATCATTTCTACCCAGGATACATAGGCTTGCACTTTAGTATAAACGCCAGGCGAAGGACCTGCGCAAGCTTCACCAAAAGATGTGATACCAACTTGATATGTTCTTAAGGTCAGATAATCAACAAACTGTAATGGGCCACCCGAATCACCCTATGAGCAAATAATTTTAGTATGTTTTTCGCACTTTTCATTATAAAAGAAATGCTTACTTGGCACGTGTCCTTTAATCCCTCTGGATCCTTAGCGCACATTTGGCTTTCAATGATACCATTAGAAAATCTTCTATCTCGATTTGATTCGTAGGCAGCGTTACATTGCGGCTGTGGTACATTTTGCAGTGATCCAACAAAAAGTTCATTCGATTGTGGACCAGCAAAACTTGTTGTTCCGAAACCCATTCCTACTAATTCTGTTGTGGGTAGTTCTTGATTTGGCCACAAACATATTGAAGGAAGGTTGATGTCGCTTTAAAGATATTATTAAAATATTGAATAAAAGCTTAAGACTATTTGCTGGTGTGTTGCAAATAGAAATATACTCACTCTCCGGCCGGAACGATTCGTAGTAGAGGTGGCAAAAACATATCTTTGTTGTGAATGGATCATTTGAATCTGGCTCAGTAAAAAGATCCAGATCAGTGATATGGTTCATTTGGATCATCTAGATCATTTGGATCATCTATATCATTTGGATCATCTATATCATTTGGATCATCTAGATCATTTGGATCACTGAGTCAGAAGAGATGATTGATATTATGAGTTAGTTATACAGAAAGATATGGTACGCTGTACGCTGTACAGAGTTACCATACAATTAGGTAAATCTGGAGATGTATAAGTTGTTTAATTGATATTTGAGTTCATAAAACGCCATTCGGAATACTTACGATCGTCGCTTTCCGAATCATTAAGTCAATTTTTGACTAAAAAAATCTTAATAAAGTTACATAAAATTAATATATAATTTCCACACAAAATATATAAAAGCACAATTGCGCCTTTTCTGTCTGACAACGACAAAAATCTGTACTTTCAACTACGATCATATTGTATAATTTCATATTTTAAATTACTACAACCGAAACTTTAAATTGCATCTTAATATATGCGTCTACTTGTAAACTACTGCTGGCAGCCCTGCAAATTATTTACAAACATATCATCTCATGTGCACATTCATCGTTATGCCCATCCAAATGCGAGCTGCACCGTCTCTTCGCGTGGAAAGTGTATTTCTCTTTACCTCTCTTACGGGAGGAACTTGTGAGAGATTACTGAATGGAACATGATCGCGTTTGTGTCATGAGATATGAAAGATCCATGAGATATGAAAGATCCATGATATATGAAAGATTCATGAGATATGAAAGATCCATGATATATGAAAGATCCATGAGACATGAAAGATCCATGAGATATGAAAGATCCATGAGATATGAAAGATCCACTGATCCAAATGAACCGATTTCACTGATTCGAATCATTTGGATCTCTAAGATGATTCGGATCACTGAATCATATCCGCGATGAGCTACACATGCCTAATTCGTAGTAATGCTATATCATGGTATATAACTGGCGATTTATAACTAGGATGGACAATTATCTGGGTTATGTTATAATCAACCGGTTGTGGGGAAGCAGAATCATTGCTTACTAAATTTACAACTCCTGCTCTTACAGTATCGGGTGCTACTCTAAACATTTAGTTTTTCATCAATGCTGAAAATCAAACCTACCCTCTGGCGTTGGTGCAATGTGCGGCTGTTAATAGAAAGTCTTCCGATATTAAACTTCCACCGCATTTCCAACTAACACTTGTATCTTGCGTCCATCCAATCGCAGCCTTCAAATAGGATTAGAAATGTTGAAAAATAAGAAAATTAGAGTGGATTATCTGTAATTTGGAATACTACCATATATGGATATTCACGCGGCTTAGCTCGTTGACCACCAACAAAAAAATGTTGCTTAGGTTTTTGAAATAATTCACCATGATCAATTCTGTATCCATGACAGGCTGAAAGAAAATATTATGATTAAAAATACAATTCAATCGAAAAAGTTGCAGAAAAGGTCAGTATTTTGTTTTGAAAAAATTTCTGGCATATTTTATCTTACTATACGAGATTTGCACAAAGCAATTTTACAATCAACGATAATAGTGATGCTTTACTTAATTTAGTCTGTGTTGTATGATCATTGAATGTGTGAATTGATGATCCTCCCGTCCATAATAATATCATCAATTTTTTTTTACTAACAAAGAAACATAACATACCTAGCTGACTAGAACGAACACAATAAATAATCGCTTCGCTACTATCAAATGAACATATTTTCGTTTTTGAAATATTCAATTTGATTTGAGGGCATAATGAAGCCCGGGTACAAACATCCCAGAGGTTATCATCAGATTTGCATTCCGAATTTTCAACTAGTTCCACTTCTTCTCTGAAAATCAATTGAGCATTGATAACAGATTCGCGATTGAAATTCGAAATCGTATGGAGGATAACAAAAACCGCTACAGTTACGAACGATCCCATGGTTTGAAGTTTTTCGTTTTTCAAGAGAACCAATTACTTCACTTTATACGACACAACTGATCTTCAGAAGCAATCTGCATGGATTTATGGTTAAAAAGACTGTCCACGTGGGGGAATTCCCTGACGTCATCTACATGGAAATCGGGGGTTTATTTTTTCTTCCAGCTTTCACCGCGAATCGATATGCAAATATTTCATCAACTAGTCATAAAACAGGTGATTGTACTGATTCAGTGTGCATATAAGCTTCCAAGAACCCTCGCAATGGTATTCTGATTAGTAGACACATAAAAAGATAACTGAGTATATTATCATTTTTTCGAGAGAATGTTGATTTCTTTCAAATTCTTTGATTATGCGAATAAAGATGTTATTAAATACATATGCACAGAATCGAATCAAAAAACAATTAAGAAAATCTGTTGCAAATAAGTGATAAACTTATCAACTATTAATGATTTATGACTTAGAAGCTACATATTATTTAAAATTACAAATTTTGTTATTCATTACGACTCATTATCATTGGTCTACCAATAGCGCTCATTTTTCAAACTTTCACTATACAAATAAGGTTTTATAATTTAAATATGCCGGCACTACTTCAAAAAATTTACCATCTACAAGACAAGGATCTGATACTTTTTATAGTTAGTTTTACTTTAAAGTTCATAAAAAATAATGCGACTCTTGAAGTGCACATGAACATAGTCAAATGATAATATTATCAATACTAATGATAGTAACAATGAAGATAGCTCATTAAAGCAAGTGATAGCAAGCAGTTATAAATATTAATTATTTATTGTTTTTAGTTGAGAATTTTTTCTGCTATGAATAAATATATATGATGATTTGATCAGGCTAAAATAAAGCTATACTACTATACTATACTATTCTAGTTTTTAGTATATCATTGTATAATAAAACCTCTAAACTTTCAAAATTCTTCTACCTTTCTTATTTTTTAGCTTTTAATTTTTTTATTTGACTGAAAATTATTATTATCGTCTATGTTTTCCACGCCTTTCCACTAGATAAAAAATAAAACTGTTATGTTTCCTTATACGGGATGTTTATTATTATATTTTTGTATATATATATATTTCAAGCACCAGTTATGCCCTTCTTCAATACATTTGACCACTAATTCAATGTAGCCCATAGATGGGTCTATATATGTCACATAACTTCAGCAAAGAGGAAAGTTTCAAAATTAGAACTTAATTGCAATCTTTTTTGCCGGGTAGATTTCCAATCGCGATTATGGTCATGGATTAATGAACAGTTAAAGTAAAGGCGTCATATTCTACAAGTCTTTGGCAGGGACAAGTGAAAGTTAAATAAAATATTTTAAAAACCATGAGTTTTAATTTGATCACGACCTTTAAAGAATCTGATAGTTCATAGCCTTGATCACCACAAATGCAAATTTGATCGAATAATTTTTATTTAGAAAAACAATATTAATTTTTGAGAAGTTTTTTTTATAAAATGTAATTCACCTATTAATTCATTTAAACGTTGATACATTTCAAATGACTAAGAAGTTGATTCGACTTTTCATTCGCGAGATATCGTACGAGAAAGGAATAACCACGTACGCAACCTATACATACACGCATACTTACAAGTGTACTTATTTCCAAAACAAACTTTCAAAATACTTCAGAAATCTTGAAAAGTAGTTGAAAATTTCGACTTAGAATTTCGAACCAATTGCAATAACTTCCCACTATACCTGACGATATAATAATAATGTCATGACTCATAACCCAACCCAAAGAAGCACTTCAAAATTTAGAGTCAACCTCAAATGAAGTCAGGTTAAGGGTCAGTAAGACAAAAACTAGATGCATGATCCAGAAACGAAAAATGACGCAAATCAGACAAAACCTGACAAAAGGAGAATATAACTAGGAGAACGTTGACAGGCTCATCTATTTAGTGATTCTTATGACTAGTAGCGGAGAAAAAAAATTCAACGAAGAATTAACCTAGCTAATAAGGCCTATTTCTTCTCCCTCTCAATTTTTAAATCAGAAAATGTGCATAGGAAAAGTGAGCCACAGCTCTACAAGAATGACGACATATACGACTGCGAATCCTGAACTTTGATGAAAGAGTCAGAAAATACCTTAGACATTTTCGAAACGAAAATTGAAGAAGAATATTCGGGCCAATACTTGGGGGAACGGAGTGGTTAGTACGATCCAACCATGAGTTGTACAACATGTACGACGACCCACCTGCTTCCACAGTTGTAAGCTCCGCAAGCTCCAGTGGGCTTGCCAGGAGGAATGCATGGACGAGGCATGAATATCTAGACGCACCAAGCAAGCCGAAAAAGCAATAGGAGGACAGTATTGACGCAGACAGCAGAGCGCTGTAAATAATAGGGAACTAGAAGACGTAGGAGGTCATGGCTTGATTCGGGCTGTCGCACCATTGAAGATGATAATACTGAAATAATGAGTAAAATCGACAAATTGCCCATGTTGAAAACTTCACACAAGTTTTTAAATTTAGATAAACAATCTGAATTAAAACGAGTCAATAAGATTTCAATTTATATTTGATGTTTAATTTTTACATTCAGTTGGTTCTTTTCATGTTTGAATAAAAGTAAAAAATGAACGAAAACACTATAGGTTTAAGTTGATAAATTGTTTTAACATACTTATTATCTTAAGAACTTCATATTATTTTGAAAACTCAGGCCACACAATCATTCCTACCCAGGATACATACGCTTGCACTTTAGTATAAACACCGGGCGAAGGACCTGCACAGGCTTCACCAAAAGATGTTATACCAACTTGATATATTTTAAAGGTCAGATAATCAACAAACTGTAACGGACCTCCTGAATCACCCTATGAGCAAATAATTTTTATATACTTTCCACACTTTTTCATTATAAAAGAAATGTTTACTTGGCACGTGTCTTTTGCTCCTGTTGGATCTTTAGCGCACAATTGGCTTTCAATGATCCCATTAGAAAATCTGTTATCTGCATGTGTTCCGTAAACAGCGTTACATTGTGCCTGTGGTACATTTTGCAGTGATCCAACAAAAAGTTCATTCGATTGTGGACCAGCAAAACTTGTTGTTCCGAAACCCATTCCTACTAATTCTGTTGTGGGTGGTTCTTGGTTTGGCCACAAACATATTGAAGAACCGATTATGATGCTTTGAAAATATTAGTAAAATATTAAATATAAGCTTAATAATATTTGCTGACGTGTTTCAAATCGAATTATACTCACTCTCCGGCCGGAACGATTCGTAGTAATGCTATATCATGGTATATAACTGGCGATTTATAACTAGGATGGGCAATTATCTGGGTTATGTTATAATCAACCGGTTGTGGGGAAGCAGAATCATAACTTACTAAATTTACAACTCCTGCTCTTACAGTATCGGGTGCTACTCTAAAAACAACAGGTTTAGTTTTTATTCAATGCTGAAAATCAAACCTACCCTCTGTCGTTGGTGCAATGTGCGGCTGTTAGTAGAAAATCTTTCGATATTAAACTTCCACCGCATTTCCAACTAACACTTGTATCTTGCGTCCATCCAATTGCAGCCTTCAAACAGGATAAGAAATGTCCAAAAATTAGAAATTTATTTTAGATTGGCGAAATTTGAAATACTACCATATATGGATATTCGCGTGGCTTAGCTCGTTCACCACCTACAAAATAATAATTATCCGGTTTTTTAAATAATTTACCATCTTCATTAATTCCGTATCCATGACAGGCTGAAAGTAAATATTATGATTAAAAATACAATTCTATCGAAAAATTCGCATTTTAAGCAGATTGCTGATGCATCTTATGAAATATGCTTTGTTAGGGGCCATTGTGATTTTCACTTAGAGAAAGGAGGGACTCACCTAAATATCGGCGTCTAGCGCCAAAGCTGTTGGCATGCGTGAGCTGCCTATATTTCAAACACAGCGCAAGCGCCGCAATGAACAATCAATATGAAAAGGATGCCGATGAAGGCAGTCCAAATTCACTTGTATGCATATTATTTTATTCAGTTAATCTTGCTACTTTTATACAAAAATATTGCTTATGTACAACTTATTAACTAATCAAATATTATTTACATGTTACTGACCTAAATCTATTTCCAATTTTTTCCCATGGTCAAAGAATGCAAGTGCAAGCAATAAAGTGTAGTTTATTGGCTTCAAGAACCTTACTGCAGATGTAAGCAATAAAATGCAAACAACCTCAGATTTGCTTTCATTGTTATGCCATGCTGAACTCGTCCCCAGTGCACATTGTTGGTCTGCAATTGTTTTGCTGTGTCGCTCTAATTTCATTGTTTGTAATTGGACTTGGGATATACCCACAAAGCCTGACTCACAATGCTTTGACTCGTGCCGGGTTATCAGATGGCAATGTATGAATATTGTTTTGTTTGTTGTGGCTTGTATTACACTTCACTTATTTCACTACGAGATTTAGACTTTTATCATTCTCATCCTTAACTTTCAGCAGTTTATCTGGTGTTCGCTCTTGCGTACATCTTTAAATAATCGAACTATTCCATTTAAACCATAGTTTTTATTCAATGAATGCCGTACTCTCTTCCAGATTACAACACTGTTTCGTACATCTTCCTGTTGTACTGTCGTCTGAGGGAAATCAAAAATCTTTTCATTGTTAAATCTTGAACAGAACGTATTTCTTTATATAAAACCATGTTGGTGAATTCGCCACGTGGCATAGGCTGCAGTAATGGGAACTGCTACTAAGGATGTGCTCATTTTACTAGACAATGTAATTTTTACTGCTCCTACACTTTCAGTGTTTTGAATTATGACGACGCTCGCAGTATTTTTATACGGCAAGAATTTC
This sequence comes from Oxycera nigricornis, assembly GCA_963942545.1. Lineage (NCBI taxonomy): Eukaryota > Metazoa > Arthropoda > Insecta > Diptera > Stratiomyidae > Oxycera > Oxycera nigricornis. The sequence goes on along the minus strand of OZ012660.1, from coordinate 109,189,007 downwards.
GCTTCGACTACAGCAACCAAAAATTATGCAAATGTTAAACAATTACGTCCTTCGTATCGACTATATGCGACAATTACTTATCACCATCGCATTTATGACTTGTTACAATGGGCGTCACTCTCGTTTATTGCTTTTTGTCAAATTGGCATCGAGACACGAAGAAGACGCGGGGTCGATTCTAGGAATATGGGACGATCCTAAGATCAACTATGATTTTGCTTCTATTAAAACCGTTTTTCACTATCCAATAGCTCGAAAATGAGTTTTTAGTACAATTCACAAATATAAATGAATAACTAGCTGATTTATGGAAAAAATGTATCCATATGTGGTGATCTAATATTTTGAGGGTTGAATATCTTCACGTCTCCTACTTATATGCCAAATTTCAGAGTGATCTGTGTTTGCAAGGCCAAGCCTTCTCCTTGTTAGATGTAAAGGTTGGCGCATTTTTGGGGACCACTGCACCAGAATGCTGCGTTTCATTCCGAATTCCAAGTTGTTTACATGTGCAATTTCTCTTCGGGTGGTATGAGGACATCAATGCAATAAACTGCTTTGCGCAGATCTCGTCAACACACAGTTGCGTCCACAGTTGCACCCCCAATCTTCCGACGAAAACCATCAATACTGTCCTTTTCGCAGTGGCACCATGGAAGATAGCCGCAATATCAATAATTCCGCGCCCCTGAGATCAGCAGTACTAACATCCTCACTTTCCACTCGACCATTTATATTACTATCCTTCTCAAATACAAGACATCACATACTATAAAACAACTTACCCAATTCACTAGAATGAACACAGCAAATAATCGCTTCACTATTCTTGAATGCACAAATTTTCGTTTTTGAAACATTCAACTTGATTTGCGGACATAGTGAAGCACGGGTGCAGATACCCGAAAGGTTACTTTCAAGTTTGCATTCCGAATTTTCAACTAGTTCCACTTCTTCTCTAAAAATAAACTGAGCATTGATAATAGATTCGCGATTGAAATTCGAATTCATATGAAGAACAGCTAAAACCGCCACAGTTACGAAAAATTTCATGGTTATAAGATTCACGAGAGATTTAATATCAACCAATGCTAGTAATGCATCCAATTACTTTCGTTTATACAACACAACTGATTTAAACATCTATAGAAGCAATCTGGATGAATTTATCAATTTTAAAGACTGTCTACTTGAGGAAGATCCCTGATGTCATCTAAATGAAAACTGGATATTTTACGATTTCAAAGAACATTAAAAAACCAACTAGTCATAAAACAGGTGTGATTATACTGATTCAGTTTGCATATAACATCTAAGCTTCAACGAACTCCCACAATGTCATTCTCGTTAGCAAACACAGAAAAAGATAGTTGCTGAATTAATTAGTATATGGTATTTTGGCCTTAAGAAGTACCATGGATGCTTTGGTTTCAATAACTTTTGGGGATAAATAATTTCTTTCAAGTCACTTGATTATGCAGCTTAGATTTTTTTAAATAAATTTATACAGAATCATACTGAAATTAGAGTTTACGAAATCTGATGCAAATAAGTAAAAAAAATTGCAGATATACAAGGCTAAATTACATTGTGTAAAAATTGTGACAATTTACTATGCAATCAAAAATTGATTTGAAAATTTACAAAAGCACACACTTTACTTTATTGCCGGATAATAAAAACACGTTGAGACTCTACACAAATTTTTTACTTTCAAAATGTGCTCCACCAAAAGAATTAGAGGAAGGGGTGGTAATTTGGAACCCTTCTTTGTTTTTTGACTATTTTAAGAAAACGATTTCATTAATCATCTTGAAAAATGGCTTTATATACTTCAAAGCTTATTAACTTTTCTATTTGGAACGAATTAACAAAATAAAACCACTCATTATAGGAAATAATTAGCTTTATTGACAAAATGAAAAAAAAAATGTGTTTTGAGTTTTGGTGCGGGTATTATGGAATCCTACTTCCTACTTGTCTTTTCCCTCGCATACCAATCACTTTAACCACTTCACTCTGTACGATAGATAGCCCGGTTTCGCCAACGTTAAAAATTCTCTCTGGAGGAAAATTATGTTTTTGAAATTCTTCTTCAAGTATATCAAAGAACTTGTCCACTGCTTCTTTATTGAAACCTTGAGCCCGAGCATTCGAAGTTTCTGTTGGTGATCGAATGGAAAGTTTATCTTTGTGGCGTAATAAAAAATGATCAAGCCAAGCTCGACCTGCTATGTTATCTCTAAACGGATGTTCGATATTATTTTTTAAAGCCAACTGATAGGCTATTTTCCGAACATCTTGACGGGTCAAGCCATAGAATTTGCTTTCCATAATGAGAAGGTATGACACAAGTCTTTCTGCAAGATGAGATGCCAGGACAGGTTTTTTTCCTATAGTAGTTTTTAACAACCTCATCGGGAGGCTGGTCGCTGTGCACAAACCTTTGCAGAGTAGTTTTTGGGACATTATAAAGTTTAACCGCTTTTTTCAAACCCATTTTCTTTTCTCTTACTGCTTTTACAGCTTCAATCATATTATTGTTGGTCCATTGTTTTCTTTTCACCTCTGGCTTTGGTGACAATTGAGCATGACTGGAACCAGAAAAAAATGAAGATGAATACATTGCGGGTAATTTGGAACCCGGTTCCATATTACCCGCACCTATGGGGTTCCAAATTCAAAACTTTACTAAATTAATAAATAATCAATAAAACCAAAGCTATTTAAAAGATACATTAAAACCTACCTATGACAATCTGAACTTGTGCATATAGACTTCCTATAACACCCACTGACTTTGCTTTAAACTAAAACAAAAACTTTTTACAATTTTTCCAAGGGAACGAAAAAAACATTTGCGTTTGCCGTTAAATTTCAACTGCGTGTGACAGATAAAATTCGATGCAAAATCGGCGCTAGTGGTAGCAGATATGCTCTATGGTATCAGTACAACGTAGTTATATAGTTTTTTGATAGATGTCACTGCCTGTTACCGAGATGTTAAGGGGTTCCAAATTATCAGCAGGTTCCAAATTACCACCCCTTCCTCTACTCATTTTTTCAAACTTGTTGAAACAGTTTGGACAAATAGTCAAATGAGAAAACTCATTTCTTTTTGTCATTAATTTGAAATTATAGGTGTTTCAGACGAGAAAATAACGTAAAATGCGTAAATTAAAATTGATGGCCAAAACGAAAAAGTTTTACCATTCAGTTAATTTAAATATGTCGTTACTTCTTAAGCGAGCTTATAAATTATTATTAAGACAAAAATCTTAAGTCATTGTTAGTTTTACTCTAAAAAATTTAATAAATAAATAAGATTTTTAGATCAGACTTACGTTGATCAGCTTTATAGATTTTTGTTAGGGCGGTAAACTGTGTTCCGGTCCTTTTATTTATTTACATTTTATATCCCAGCTTACAATTCATCATGCTGTGTTTTGCTGTTGAGAACTTCCTTATTTTTGATATGCCACAGTCAATAATTTCTCGAGTCTGTATGCAACCGTCTAATATGCAACCTTCCACCTTGGCATTTTTTTTGGAGGTGGAAATTATTCTAGGCACTACTAATGATGAAATTCAAAGATATGTGAAAGTAGTATAGGATTCGTATCACTCTAATAAAAACAATGATGGCAGCTCATTAAAGCAAGTGAATGTCTTTATTCATTATAAATACTAATTATTTATTGTCTTAATTTGAGTATTTTTTTGCTATGTAAAATAATATGATAATTTGATCAAACTAGAATAAAGCTCAATGTCTTATTTCAGTCTAATCAAAGCATCAGACTGATGACATAATTATTTGCTAGTTTTAAGTACATCATCAATTGTATGATAAAACCTTTAAACTTTCAAAATTCTTCTACCTTTCTTATTTTTACCTATTTAGTATGATTTGCCCATGTTGTAAACTCCACACAAGTTTATAAATTTAGATAAACAATCTGAATTAAAACGAGTCAATAAGATTTCAATTTATGTTTGATATTTAATTTTTACATTCAGTTGTTTCTTTTCATGTTTGAATAAAAATAAAAAATGAACGAAAACTCTATAGGTTTGAGTTGGTAAATTGTTTTCGCATGCTAATTATCTTAAGAACTTCATATTATTTTGAAAATTCAGGCCACACAATCATTTCTACCCAGGATACATACGCTTGCACTTTAGTATAAACACCGGGCGAAGGACCTGCACAGGCTTCACCAAAAGATGTTATACCAACTTGATATGTTTTTGAGGTCGGATAATCAACAAACTGTAACGGACCTCCTGAATCACCCTATGAGCAAATATTTTTTATATATATTTCCACACTTTTCATTATAAAAGAATAGTTTACTTGGCACGTGTCTTTTGATCCTGTTGGATCCTCAGCGCACAATTGGCTTTCAATGATCCCATTAGAAAATCTGTTATCTGGATGTGATGCGTAGACAGCGTTAAATTGTGCCTGTGGTACATTTTGCAGTGATCCAACAAAAAGTTCATTCGATTGTGGACCAGCAAAACTTGTTGTTCCGAAACCCATTCCTACTAATTCTGTTGTAGGTGGTTCTTGATTTGGCCACAAACATATTGAAGGAAGGTTGATGGCGCTTCAAAAATACTATTAAAATATTGAATATAAGCTTAAGACTATTTGCTGGTATGTTGCAAATATAAATATACTCACTTTTTGACCGGAACGATTCGTAGTAATGCTATATCATGATATATAACTGGCGATTTATAACTAGGATGGACAATTATCTGGGTTATGTTATAATCAACCGGTTGCGGGGAAGCAGAATCATTGCTTACTAAATTTACAACTCCTGCTCGTACAGTATCGGGTGCTACTCTAAAAACAACACGTTTAGTTTTTAATCAATGCTGAAAATCAAACCTACCCTCTGGCGTTGGTGCAATGTGCGGTTGTTAATAGAAAGTCTTCCGATATTAAACTACCACCACATTTCCAACTAACACTTGTATCTTGCGTCCATCCAATTGCAGCCTTCAAACAGATTGGAAATGTCCAAAAATTAGAAATTCAGTTTAGATTGGCGAAATTTGAAATACTACCATGTGTGGATATTCGCGTGGCTTAGCTCGTTCACCACCTACAAAATAAGGGTCCGCTTTTTGGAATAGTCTACCATCTTTATAAATTGCGTATCCATGACAGGCTGAAAGTAAATATTATGATTAAAAATACAATTCTATCGAAAAATTCGTATTTTAAGCAGATTGCTGATGCATCTTATGTCACTACGAGATTTAGACTTTTAACATTCTCATCCTTAACTTTCAGCAGTTTATCTAGTGTTCGGTCTTTCGTACATCTTTAAAAAATTGCAGAGGTAATTCTATTTTATTTGAATAATAGTTTTTATTCAACGAATGCTTAACTCTCTTCCAGATTATAGCACTGTTTCATACATCTTCCTGTTGTACTGTCGACTGAAGAAAATCAGAGGGTATTTTATAAACTTACAAAAAAATAAAAATCTTTTCGTGGTTAAATCTTAAACAGATTGTGTTTAGCATATAAAACCATGTTGGTGAATTGTGCCACGTGGCATAGGTTGCAGTAATGATGGGAACTGTTGCCAAGGGTGCGCTCATCCCACCTGACAAGGTAATTGTTACTGCTCCTACACTTTCAGTGTTTTGAATTATGACGCCGCTCGCAGTATTGCATTTGGTGCTGCTAAAGAATGGATTAGTGGTCAAAAATCCAATGCAGTTTCTCACACATACTCTACAAGAACCGGAATTTGCATATTTTATTTTTTCATAGATCAGATAATATTGAATGCCAAAGTTTAGGAAAAAAGTGCGAAAGAAATTTACATTTCACAATTATAAAATTTGTTGAAAACTTTGGGAATTCAGCAGAAACTACCCCAGTGCAAGACTGAAGTTCCAAATTAAAAAAAAAACAAGTAATTACCTTCATTTTTTTGAATCTTCAACTAATTTGGCACGGCACGGACGAGACTTATTTGAAAATTTAAAGGAAAACACTCGCTTTTTGAGACTTGCAAAGGCCACTCGTAACTTCAAAACTATGATTACAATCCTCACCTTCCACCCGACCGTTTATATTACTATCCTTCTCAAATACAAGACATCAAATAAAACAACTTACCCAATTAACTAGAATGAACACAGCAAATAATCGCTTCACTATTCTTGAATGCACAAATTTTCGTGTTTGAAACATTCAACTTGATTTGCGGACATAGTGAAGCACGGGTGCAGATACCCGAAAGGTTACTTTCAAGTTTGCATTCCGAATTTTCAACTAGTTCCACTTCTTCTCTAAAAATAAACTGAGCATTGATAATAGATTCGCGATTGAAATTCGAATTCATATGAAGAACAGCTAAAACCGCCACAGTTACGAAAAATTTCATGGTTATAAGATTCACGAGAGATTTAATATCAACCAATGCTAGTAATGCATCCAATTACTTTCGTTTATACAACACAACTGATTTAAACATCTATAGAAGCAATCTGGATGAATTTATCAATTTTAAAGACTGTCCCTGGAGGAGGGAGGGAGGTCCCTGATGTCATCTACATGAAAACTGGATATTTTACGATATTTAAAGAACATTAAAGAAACCAACTAGTGATAAAACAAGTGTGATTATACTGATTCACTTTGCATATAACATCTAAGCTTCAACGAACTCCCACAATGTCATTCTCGTTAGCAAACACAGAAAAAGATAGTTGCTGAATTAATTAGTATATGGTATTTTGGCCTTAAGAAGTACCATGGATGCTTTGGTTTCAATAATAATTTCTTTCAAGTCACTTGATTATGCAGTTTAGATTTTTTTAAATAAATTTATACAGAATCATACTGAAATTATAATTTACGAAATCTATTGCAAATAAGTAAAAAAATGCCGATAAACAAGGCTAAATTACATTGTGCAAAAATGGTGACAATTTATTATGCAATCAAAAATTGATTTAAAAATTTACAAAAGCACACACTTTACTTTATCGCCGGATAATAGAAGCCCGTTTAGACTCTACACGAATTTTTTACTTTCAAAATGTGCTCCACCAAAAGAATTACTCATTTTTTCAAACTAGTCGTTGAAACAGTTCGGTCAAATAGTCAAATGAGAAAACTCATTTCCTTTTGTCATTAATTTCAAGTTATAAGTGTTTCAAACGAGAAAATTACGTAAAATGCGAAAATTAAAATTGATGGCCAAAACGGAAAAGTTTTATCATTCAGTTAATTTAAATATGTCGTTACTTCTTAAACGAGTTTATAAATTATTATTAAGACAACAATCTTACGTCATTGTTAGTTTTACTCTAAAAATTATAATAAGATTTTTGGATCAGACTTACGTTGATCAGCTTTATAGAATTTTGTTAGGGCGGTAAACTGTGTTCCGGTCCTTTTATTTTATATCCCAGCTTACAATTCATCATGCTGTGTTTTGTTGTTGAGAACTTCCTCATTTTTGATATGCCACAGTCAATAATTCCTCGAGTCTGTAACTTATATGTAACCTTCCACCTTGGCATTTTTTTTGGAGGTGCAAATCATTTTAGGCACTACTAATGATGAAATTCAAAGATATGTGAAAGTAGTATATCAATCTTAAGGGGTTACATAGGTCTTGCATTTTCGCAAAATCAATCAAATTTTTTTATTTCATATGAAAGTATTGTATTTCGTGAGTATTCACACCAAATTTGAAGTAAATTCAAGCAATATTACCGGAGTTATAGAGATTTGAATACCGCATTGTCGTTACGTGCGGTCTGTCTTACCTAGCGTATTATATGCATGCAGCGCGGTTATACCGCATAAAATCAGCTCCTTTCTTTTTCATCAAACATCACAACATCAAAAGGATGCTCTAGACATCGCGAATGAAGCAAACGAATTATTGTATGGACCTGGAATCGACGATCCGATTTAAGTCGCTAAAGAATAACTTTAATTCATTAAATCGCGGTAAAAAAAACTTTGAACGCGTTTTTCTCGAAAGGCATTCTAGGAGGACCAAGGCAAGGATTTGTTCAATGGATACTTAGCGGTTAGAAAATAGATGGGCTAAATGCATGAACTTGTTAGGATATGAAGTAAAAAAATATGTACATATAATTTCAACAGATGATCGTTGTTTTAAATATGCTTTTAGATCATCCTTTGAATGTATGCTTTTCATTGTAATATAAATCTTAAATTTCTTTTATCAGACATCATTTCTCAAAGGAAAAATATTCTTAGTTAATCTGAATAAAAATGAGACAAAATAAATCAAGGCCAAAGTATAAACAAATTTTGGAAAGAGGTGCATTCACCCTAAACTAAAATAATTAAATCAAAAGTCAGCTTTTCACCAAAATGTTGAATGTTTCTATTTTAAGAAACTTTAAATTGACTGTAAAATAGTTTACCAGTTTTTGGCGCATGAAAAAACCGAGTAAATCATACTAATTTTGTTGAAAAACCGGTAATGCAGAGTTGAATTGGGAACCAGAGTTTACTGGACAGGACAAGTTAAATTTAGTTTGTCTGAAACTTATGTCATATGTTGAGTGATGCACATTTATTCGTTAAAAGTTTGTTTATAATTTGAATAACAAGAATTTTCGGTTTAATTCACGTAGCATTCTGTACTGGGATTATTATTCAAATACGAAAATAGTGAATGCGTATCAAGCAGAGGCTTGAATGGATTATGTAAAAAATATCTGATTGTGAATATGCAATAAAAGTTGATACTAGAAAAAAATTGTGTTAAATTTATCTTCATAAAGAAAGAAATTAATTTTCACAATGTTAAAGTATCCTTTTTTAGTTTTTTTTTCAACGTTGGGAGGTGGAAATCTTCCAAAGATACCGATCAGCTCCTGCCTCTCGGCATGCCGGATTTCTACCGACTAAAACCACCTCCGTCTATCTCAATCACTCTCTCCATCAATTTTTAGTAACTTTTCGTATTTAATTTTCAGTACATAGCATTTCCCAAAGTTTGTGATTATTACTACCCAAAAAGGTCGAAGGAAAAAGTGTAAGCCGAATGGACAGCCGCATATGGTAAGTTATATAGGATGCTATTGGAATCCACCATGCTTTTTGTTTATTTAATGAGTTCCTGAGCCAAATCGGGGTGATACGAGTAGTCATAGACGTGCTGACCACTTCAACTCTTAATGTTTCGTTGGTTAAGTAAATGAGGCAACTCTAACATTGCCTTGGCCAAATTTGGGCTGTTGCTCTATTGATTATTGGAGGTTTCCATAGTTTGTCAGCATTGGGAGTAGAACTTTCAAAATATTGTGGATACTTACCAAGCTAGCTTAGCAAACTGAGACAATTTTCAATAACTATAACTATAAGAATTTTTATCAATCTTCGAAAATCCAGTAGGGAAAAATTTAGGTATAAGAATCAGAAATTCACATAAATTAAGATTTATTTTTTGACACACTAACGATCATTAAGAAAAACGATGTTTTGGAAATCAGGTCTAAAAATTATTCGTGCTTACGTACGTTTGTCATAGCTTGAAGGTCAGAAGCAGTTATTTTCTTTTTTTTACGCTGTAACTCTAATACACCAATGAAATTTGATTTGAATTATTTCCAAAAGAAACTGTGAATATTTATAATATTTTTAAAGACAATTTTGTTTTATCTTTATTTTCTGGAACGTTGTTAATAGAGAAACACTGTGGTCTTTTTTAAAAATCAGAATCACTCTGATAAATTATGGTTCAAACATGTTTTTTATTTGATTGTTAAAAATATGCACTAACCTTTCAACACGTGCAAAAAAATGTCCGTGAGTTCATTGCATTAACGTTTCGTATGCGATCTAACGAATGAAATAAATAAATTTCATGAACATTTTCATGAGCTTAAATTGAACTGCAGACGTGCTTGTTATGTAAAATCGTTGTTGTTATATAGACGAGATGTATTCAATTTGTGTTCAACTAAAATCCTTTTCAAGCCGCCGTTAACTAAGGATACGTTTATTATTTTATTTTTGGAAGAGTTTTGTCGATACCTTGTGTAAATATATTCAAACTATGAACAACATAAGTTTCCCAATAATTTGTCAATACAAAATACGTTGAATGCTTTTCAAAGCCATGCAAAATTGCCAAAATAGTACCACATTTTGAATTGCTGCACTGTCTCAAATTGTGTGTTCTTACTTTTCACTACAGTCAAAAATAAATAATTCACGACTTTGTGACAATTTCTATTAAATTGAATTTATGTTATTCATGACTGTTCAATTTGCCTGATGTTGAAAATATTGTACAATTTATAAACTATTTCCAACATAGTTATTATAAGAACTGCTTGTTATCTTGGTCGATTCTTTCTACATACTCAAGATAAAGTACATAATCCTACATCATCGGCTTGTGATACTTCTTGAAATGAAGCCATTGAATTTCTTTTTTTATAAACCAAAGCCGGTATCTTGAAAATCTCAATATAAAATCAGACAGATTAATATCAAGACGTAGTAACATTCTAGATTATAGTCTGTGCGTACGTGATTGCGACAACTTGAAATTAAAGTTAATGTATTAATAATGATATCCACCAGCAAAAGCGTACAAACAATTAAAAAAGTATCAAAACTGATATTTTTTGCATACCTTATTCATTCTGTAATTAGCATGGATATTATCTATCCAAAAGATAATACGAAATACGAAAACAGTGAATGCATAACAAATGGAGGTCTACCAGGAACATGTAAAAAAATGGTTCACTGCAATAAACAACACAGAATAAATGCAAGTGATTTGTGTTCGTTTGTGGATAATGAGGCATTTTATTGCTGCCCCAATTTGATCGAGAAAAAAGTGGAAAGTTTAGTGATCGAAACTCCGGAACCACCTGTAAAAATTGAAGAAAATGTGTTGAGTATCAACCCAACTGAAGATGGTACGAATTCAAATCGGCTGTGATATTATTTTCTTATAATTGATCTCATTATTTCATAGTTCTCAAAAATAACACCGATTACGAGGAAGAATACAATATGGATGATTTTGCCAAATAAGCTTTGATTATCGTGAAATCCAAATTGGTCATCAATATGGGAATATTCACTGAATATAAAACTAGCTTTTTAAAGATGATATTGAAATAAAATAAGGCTACATCGAAAGAAGTAACAATTGTGTGCGATGTTAAAACTAGGCTTAAAGATAATTTTAAATATGGAAACAGAAAATAAAAGTATTTTGGATTTATCTCGTATCGCTTCTATTGATGAAATATTTCACAAATATTTTAACCATTTTTTTTTTAAAAAGTGTACACTATATACCTTGGTCAATGTTTTTCCAAAATTGATCATTTCTCACTTTTAATACTATTTAAAATAATTGAAAGTTTGTATGGTCCATGCACTTCCAGAAACATTTTGTTTATTGCCTTTTTGACATCAGTTAGTACATTTATAATTAGTTTAAAATTTAAATTATCTGTTGAATGTCGCACGTCCATGATAAAAAATTCAAGTACAATCTTCTTTAATAAATTGATATACATATTTTGGTAGCCTTTAACAGTATTCATTTAAAATATATAAAATTAAATTGAAGGATTAGCAGGTATAAAAAAATATTTCCAATCATCCAGTTGACCATAAATTTATTGAAAAAGACCTCAGATTTTCGGCGTTGCAAAATGCAGACTAAGTACTCCAAGAGTGAGTAGGGGAAGCCTTTGTTGAAAGGAAACCTTGTACAGTTTGTGTATCAACGCGGACTAGAAAATTGATGAGTTTTTATGTGATGAATTATGATCACGAGTTATTAGAATGTTGTTTTTAAATGATTCCCATAAACAGTATCCAAAGCTGAATTTTAACCTCAGGTTGAGAATTTAATGTTACAGCAGCAGCAACTTCAATAGATTTTTATTTATAATTTGTTCATTAAGATAAATTATAAGCACGAAAAAATATGTAAAAAAAAATTTTATAAACTGACATTAAAAGAGTAAAATGACTTAATTTTTATCCTAAAATCAAATTCAAATGAAGCTGTTTCCACTTTGAACATATATATTTTCATAATTAAATTTATAAGTGGAAATTCTAAGGGGTATCCCAAATAATCATAATTTCATAATAATTGAAAAACAATTTAATACAATATATAATTATGTTACATCTATTTTTTTGTGACAATTAGACAAAATTAAATTTCAAAAATATGTCTGTTAAATAATTTGAGCAAACAAAAATTCTGTTGTGAGATCTCTTTATGCACTGTTGACTTTCTGGGTTCTTGAAACATCAAATCAACTTTTTCCGAGTCTATTTTCAGAAAACAATATTTGAAAAATCAAAGCTGCAAACTTGAATAAACACTATATATTTTTCTTCGATTTCTTTCAAAAAGTCGTAATTTTCCTATCTTCTTAAATTTACTTTTTCTACGTAAAACTCTCTTATTATCATGTTTTGTAGAATATTTAAACTAATTAAAGACTGCACAAGTGCTAAGGCATTATAACTGCTTAAGGACACTCAAACGCTGATTAAAACTTTGACGATCTGGAAAATGTTTCTATCGAAAGAAAATATTTCAGTTTACCTAAATCTACCTTGAATTTGCTGGAGTCGTAGCAAGTAGCCAGATTTACATCAGGGTTTCTAGTGACTCTTAAGTTGAAAATCTCTTTCATGGTTGTTTTCATCCAGATATTGCAATCAAACAATAAGTTTGAATTGTATGTAAGCACAAAAATCAAGAGACTTCAATCTATGAGTAGTGTGGGTGCCTTTTTGACGACTCTCATATCGGTATGAGCAAAGTTTTGATGAATGTGGCTTGAAAAAATTTGATGAAATGATCTGAAAAAACAAACAAAAATTGCTGTCATCCAACCAAAGCCATTGAAATTGCCCCAATACTAGCAAGCTAGATACTGTGATAGATTTTTTTAACGACGTTAATTTATTATAATATTTAAAAAATTCAAATCTACACATCAATAAGAGGTTTCTTGACAAAACGAAAGAATATTCATGCAATAATTAAATTAAAACAAAATCCTAATGTAAATTATGCCTGTTTTCCTAAATACAGTTTGCGATTGATGTGGACTCGCATTTTCACTAATTGTTTAGTGCTTGCAAAACTTGTTTTTTTTAACTTGTTTCTATTAAGAAGAAAACGATGCCGGAAGTTTTCGCACGGCATTTAAGAAATTTAAATGATTTGAATACATGTCGCTATCTTAAGCCGTTACTCTTTTCTTGATTTTTTATATGCATGAAGATTTTTTTTTCGATTGAAAGGCTGGGTAAATTGATTTTTGTATATTATTGGAATATCGATGCTTAATTTTTAAAGAAACGATATTTGGCACAATATAAAGTAAAATATGCCGAATGATTTTAAAGTAAATGTGATTTGAACATAGAAGTTGGTAGTCTGATGGACTTTGAACTATTGATATTAAATTGCTTAAAATTTTTATATGAATAATGAAAACCCCTTGGAAAGCAGAATTGGCAATGATTTCATTTATAAAAGTACATATATATTTAGATAAAAACTTTCGCTTCGTTTGTTTCAAGCACATTCATCCGTCATAATCTCTGTCGAATATTTTTTTAAATCGATCTTTTGTTCTTTTCATTTTCTTCTTTTTCATCGAATTGAAGCTTCATCATTCTACTTGGAAACTTTTTGATGAATTTTCGATATTCAGTGCGATCGATACTATGTGTGATTTCTTACTATATGAATATGGAATTAAGGCATGTGTGTTTTACCTTTCTGTTGTTTTGAACATAAGATCACATCATATTCGATACGTAACTAATAAAGAACAGTTGTGTCCATTGTGGCTTGAATAGTTTTCAATTAATATTTATAATAGCACCTCGCCATTTTCACGCAATACGAAAAATGTCGCAGAGTCTTATATATATTTTATTGTTAGCAGATTTCGTTTTGGGTCATAACTTTTTGTACCCGACAGAAAGTATTCGATATGAAGGAAGTGATTGTGTTTCCAGTGTTGGTTTGAGAGGAACATGTAGAAGATTTGCTGATTGTCAGTCGCGAACAATTATTAATAATGATTTGTGTTCGTCTGCATTCAATGTTCCCATATATTGTTGCCCCAATGCGTTCGAAGACAAAGTGAGAGTGGGAAATCCTACACCTACTTTATTAGCATACAGCTCTGCGCAACTTAACAGTCTCCGACCGATAATGGCGAGTACGTTAAGATGCATTTCACAATTTAGCACAATTTATTGCAAATAATATAAAAATGAAAACATTAAGTATATATGCAATTTAATTTTTCAGTTTGTGAACATTACCATCCAAAGAAACCGCAGTGGCCCCTTTACTTTGTTGGCGGCAACAGAACGTTATCCAATGAGCAGCCTCATATGGTAAGTGACATGCCCTGAAATCACAGCAAATGATCACTTCACTAAAAGAATCACTACGATCTTAAATTATTTATATTATAAACTAATGCAGTTAATAATAAAAAAAGCAAAGTTATCAAAAAAAACTTAAGATTTCTACTATATAATTCAATTTTGAATTATCATGAATAACGTTTTAAGGAAGTTTAACTGCAGTATATGTTCGAAAAACAATGCAGGAGTAACAAAATTCATGAATGAGAATATCAAGTATCCAGTGAAAATTTCTCAAGTTTTACACAACCGTATAACGTCGTTAGGTTGTCCCATCCATAGCATTGGTGATAAGTAGCATGGGCAGTTGAGCAAATTCGCCGCACATCTGTTATATAACGCGCTATGCGGAATTTCGCATGCGTGTTAGTGTTCTTGTTGACACACTATTGTTGCCTTGCCACAATTCCACATGGAGAAATTCGAATTCGAAGCATTAAGGTATGCCTTTACCAATTCCCGATGAAGACTGTCTAAATGCTCTGATTTTTTCTGAGGTCAATTCTAGTCAGGTATTTCTTAAAACAACGATGAGAAAATATTAACTCGAAAAACAAAATTCAAAATGTGTAGTAACATTACCAGAAAATTCATACGTTTGACCGCCAAAACTAATGGAAGATGTAATGTAACATTCATTGATTAATTAATCATTTTTCATTAAAACGTCACTAAACACCTTCAAAGCTATTTAATATCTTATAGTTAGTAAAAAAAACTATAACTTTGTAAGAAGCTATGATTAAATCGTTAATATAAATTCATTTTGTCAAATATGAACTTCACTCATTATGCGTATCTTCTATGGAGCATAACCATTGATTCTTGACTTTAAGGCCGCGATTGGATGGCCTAACTTGGTAGGAGGCATATATTGGGGATGTGGAGGCAGCGTTGTTACTTCGAATTTCATTTTGACTGCTGCTCATTGCACCAGCTTAGGAGGGTATACATTCAGTTGTAATATATTTTAGTAACTTCCTTTAATTAACAATTTCCATTAGTGTTTCTCCAAGCGTGGCTCGTACAGGTGATTTGCATTTGTTTGTTACCGAGAATAACACTTTTCCAGAGGACTTTCAAATCACCAACGTTTATGTTCATCCTGAATACAAGGAGGATCAGTATTATCATGATATTGCACTGCTTAAGATATCTCCGGATTTTGGGTATGAAGATAAATGTAGCCTAATACACATTTTCGATACTTATTTCATTTCTTTGTTTTCATAGTATGCGAGGTTTACTTCCTGCTTGCATTTGGCCAAATTTTGAGATCCCGGAAAATCAATTGCAAGGCCTAGGCTATGGAACCGTAGAGTATGGTGGACTATGGACCAATGAATTATTCCAGGGGTTTTTAAATTATTTACCAAATGAAAATTGCACAGAAGTAGTGTCAGCTTCTCCGGATATTCCCATAGGAGTTATACGCAGTCAACTGTGTGCTTACGATCCACAAGGTGAAATAGATACGTGTCAGGTAATTGAAGTTATAAAAAAAACTAGAATAACCTCATGCTATTGTTTAATTTTTTATATAGGGAGATTCTGGAGGTCCACTGCAATTCATTCATTACGGAAGTAATCGAGCAAAGTACATGATTGTTGGAATCACTTCTTTCGGAGAGAACTGTGCGGGAATCACCCCTGGTGTGTATACTCGAGTCTCGGAATATATTGATTGGATTGAACCAATATTACTTTCCGATTTTCATAACAAAACAGTTGAAAATAATTGAAAATGTAACAATACTTTCAATAAAAATGAAATCGTTCCTATAAGATTCAAAAAACAGTAACTCCTAATTTTAACTTTAAACTAAACACAGTTCGAGAAAGATACCAGGGGCGACATCTATTGTCAAAGGGCACCTAATGAAATTTGTTAAATTTAAGTAGCCGAAAAGTGGATATATAAACGAACGTACAGTTGCACGAGTTAAGTTAATTTTCAAAAATAAGCAACAGCTCCAAGCAAAGAAAAATGAATGTTAAATAATTTTTTTTGATGCAGAAGAATGAAAATAACAACGGATGTATTTTATGATTTATTTATTTCAGTTCAGATTTTTGTTTGATAAGCTTGCTGCCAAAATGACGTAAACTGATTGAACAGAATCCTTATAATGTTTGTACCCAGAATTTTTAAGAAAAAATCCAGTCGAAATATTTAAACAAAAAATTTGAAATTATCTTTGATAGTCAATGTGTCTATTTCAAATATCAGTCAACTGGATCACTGAAACATTTAATGGGGAAACCTAATGAAAGTTTTGCATGCCGCGTTATTCGAAAAAAAAAGAATCAATCGAATTGAAAAAAAACTTCGGCACGAACAAAAAAAAATTAATTTTTTTTAATGAGTCAGTTCAAAAATTAATTTGGTGAATTTTTAGTTCACTCAGCTGTAAATGAGTACCTGAGTCAAATCAGGGCTATAATCACCTTCTAACTTTCCGTTGGTAAGATATTCAGATAACTCTAGCGCTACCTTAAGGCTCTGACCCCATTCGCGCTGTTGCGACATCGACCTTTCTAATTATAACTTGAAGAATTAAACATCTGTGTCAAAACCGAAACTTTAAAAATATTGACGGATTATTTTTGGACAAATTTAGGAATTTATTTTATTTTAGAAATTAATTATTCAAGATAATTCCGTAAAATCCAACAAACATTCATGCCAAACGAAGCAACACGAAAAACACTACTTTTGAAATGGAAATTTTTTTCAAAGAACAAGGCAAATTTCAATCAAACGATTCCACAAATATTGTTTTTCGGGGAAAAAATTTAGAAAAAAATTTCAAAACTTTCCTTTGATAAGTTGGCAAATGCCAAAATTTATTTACTTTGACTATAAATATTTTAACTAGCAACAAATTTTCTGCATACTATTTCAAACTCATTTTAACAACAAACCAACACAAATGTATGCGGAAACCTATTTCATGAGGATAACCATTTTAGATCGTTAATATATCGGAACATATTCATAATGTAACAATTATAAAGGGCGAAAAACCACTTACTTACTGTAATAGACTAGCAACATACTCATGACTTCAACGCTTTGGAGTATTCTTAGGCACAGCAATAATAAATGTTGATAGGCATGTAGCTGTAGGCTTTTTATATCTTCAGCGAAAAACAGGTAACATCGATAAGACATAATTTCAGACCACAATATGGTCCAAGCTCTTTTTCCATTTGATATCATGTTTAGTTTGAGCTAGTTAGCGAACCCAGCTAGTTTTTGTGTCTGTGTTAAATATTTGAGTCTTCTATCTTCTGTAATTTGAATAGAGAGATACGGAACAGAATCAAGCCTAAAGAATTGCTACGATTTGCGACGTTCTTCGAGCGAGATAGACAACCATCGTCATAAAGTGTAATTGATAATAAAATAAATTGCGCTCATGGAAACGAAAAAGTGGATATTTTATAAACGCACCATGAACATAACTTGTTATTGCTGCAGTGCATGACATCTTTAAAATAAAGAAAGAAAAGGCCACCATTTTTGATAAAAATTTGTTGTTAAGTGTAAATGTTATGAATTTTTGAACTTCTTTACGAACTGAAAATGTTTCGAGAGTTTTTGTATCGCATTTAAAAAAATTCAAATGATTGACAAGTGCCCGCTATCTTAAGCCAGCAATTTTTTAAAATTTTGTTTGCATCTTAGTGTTGTTTTGATCCATATGCGTTGAGCAAGGTTGGTTCGAATTTAATCAATATAAATCGATATTCTAGCCGCAGTAAACCGAAGATTGTTTTTAAAAAAAAGATAGTAAGGACTAAAGTTAGCGAAATATTCAGAATAATTTTATCTTGAATGCAATCTGAATTGAGGCGAAAGTCAAGTCTCGTCTTATATTTTAATGTCAAGCAACTGAATAATCCTCAAAACCACAACATAATTCAATTCGCTACCCGAGTTGCGTCGTTGAATGTTTTACAGAAAAACTTTGTGATCCTAAATATTGATTTTAAATTGCTTAAAATTTTATATGATTAACTACCCCGACAAATGCACTATTTATGCTATTGAATTGGCTCCCGACGGAGCTCCTTACAAGACAGCAGGCCAAGTGCTCTGCGATTCGATTAAAAGCACTACATCTCTGGCAAGAGGGAAATATTGGCCACTCCACCATACTTCGAAGGGATGGACTAAAGCCAGGGGAAGTAGACCTTGCGCCCCCGATTCCTTGCTTTCATCATAGTTTCAAGTCAGTCATCTTCAGCAGGGATGACTGGGCAATAGAAAGAGGTGGGATGCAGGAATCGGTTGACATCTACACTGATGGCTCCAAAATGGATGGAAAAGTTGCCTGTGGCGTTTTCTCAGAACAGCTAGGCCTGAAACTATCCTTCCGGCTTCCAGACCACTGCAGTGTTTTTAAGGCAGAGGTCATTGAAATATACAAGGCAGTACACTGGCTGAGAAATCAGGAAATTTCCTTAAGAAACCTGAATATCTTCTCTGACAGTCAAGCTGCTATCCAAGCACTATCCAACGTGTACACCTCATCCATGATGGTAATGGAATGCCGTACACAACTGAACGTGATGTCATTTCACTGTGAAGTGACTCTACACTGGGTACCGGGACATAGTGATATACCGGGAAATTGCGAAGCTGATGCCCTAGCGAGAGATGGCAATGTGCTCCAGGAGTTTACACTCACACCCCAAGTCGGCCAACCTCTAGCTTCTATAAAGCTAAGATTTGAGCAGCATTACATCAAGGCTGCAAATAGAGCCTGGTTGTTGGAAAGAACCTGCAGGACAACCAGGCAAACTTGGCACCAACTGATTTCCAGACGCACCAAGCAGCTCCTGAACACGAGTCGTGAATCCTTGAGTTCTCGTGTCCATACTGACGGGGCATTGTCTAATTGGCAGGCATGCGGAAAGATTGGGCGTTCCCTTCAACGATTTTTGCCGAAGTTGCAGATCGGAAGAAGAGAAAGAGACAATCCAACATTTTCTACGTGAATGCCCGGCACTGTCCAGGAAACGCATGAAAACCTTAGGCTCACCCTTCCTGGACAGCCTCACGGAAGTAGCTGATTTAAATATCGGCTGCATAGCCGGCTTCATACGAGAATTGAAATGGTTCTCGTCATCTCACAGGTTCTAATGCCGTCCTTATCTTTTTGTGGTATCGCAATGGGCCTATCTTGGCCTAAGTGAGCCATCTTTTTTGATACTGCTGCCACTACAACCAACCAATAAACCACTGAAAAAATGCTTTGGAAGCAGAATTGGCAATGATTTCATTTATAAAAGTATCATATAATATATTATATTTAGATAAAAACTTCCGCTTTGAGTTTTATCTTGTTTATTCTTGTATCTAGCTTTGGAAGATATAAACATCTATGTCAAATTTTAGCAAAAATTGAAACTCTTACAATCATACCATTGCAATTCATTAAGTGCTTTTTCATAGAAGGCTTTATCTCCAAACGTGAAGTTTATAATTTAATTTAAAAAGTTCGATACATTTTTTAAACCCAACAAAAAATACCGTTTGCTTAAAAATTGCACTAATTTAATTCGTTTGACTTAAGTGTTTATGTTCAGCATGAATTATATAACAACATTATTGTTTGGTAATCCCGTAGAAAAAGAAAAATTATAATGTTTGTTTCAAGCACATTCATCCATCATAATCTCTGTGGCGTGTTCTTTATAAAATCGATCTACAATATCATTTTCTTCTTCCTAATCGAATTGAAGCTTCATGATTCTACTTGCAAACTTTTTGATAAATTTTCGATATTCAGCGTGATCGATACTATGTATGATTCCTTACTTTTAGAACATGGAATTAAGGCATGTGATTTTTACCTTTCTGTTGTTTTGAACATAAGATCGCAGCACATTCGATACGTTTCTCATAAAGAACAGTTGTGTCCATTGTGGGTTCAATAGTTTTCAATTAATAGTTATAATAACATTCTTAATTCTAAATAATGGATATTGCGTCTCATCATTTTCACGCAGTACGAAAAATGTCGTTGTGTCTTATATTTATTTTAATATTAGTGGATTTCGTGTTGTGCCAGAACTTTTTATACCCGACAGAAAATATTCGATACGAGGGAAGTGATTGTGTTTCCAGTGTTGGTTTGAGAGGAACATGTCGAAAATTAGCTGAGTGTCATTCGTTTACAATTAGTTATGATGATTTTTGTTCGTTCACTTACAATATTCCCATATATTGTTGCCCGAATAAAATCGAACAGAAAGTGGAGGAAGAAGATTCTTCACCAACCTCAGAGCAATTGAACAGTCTTCGGCCGATAGAGCTAAGTACGTGTCTTATTAATAACTTTAATTATTTTTTTCTGAATAATGCAGGATCTATGATAGTCTTACTTGCTATACCAATTATTTTGAGCACTCAACGTAATTCATATATATTTAA
The DNA here is from genome assembly GCA_963942545.1 of Oxycera nigricornis. Classification (NCBI taxonomy): domain Eukaryota; kingdom Metazoa; phylum Arthropoda; class Insecta; order Diptera; family Stratiomyidae; genus Oxycera; species Oxycera nigricornis. The sequence goes on along the minus strand of OZ012660.1, from coordinate 109,168,083 downwards.
TCTAACACTAAAAGCTAAAGACTTTTGTGTACTGTTTTACTTACTGCAATTAATATAAAAATAAAAAGATAATTGATAAACAATTCAAAATACTTGTTCGATGGCGTGTCATAAATTTCCTTTCATTTTTTCAGTCTGTGAGCATTACTATCCTAAGAGTAAATACTGGTACTATCCTATTGTTGGTGGCGAAAGAACGTTAGCCAATGAGCAACCCCATATGGTAAGTGAAATGAAAACGTAAAAACAAAACTTGTACGATGAGAAAAGCTTTACTGAGCTGATAGTAGTAGCCATCGGCAAACAGATTGACCACAAAAAACACACAAAAACTGAAGAAAAAAAATTGAAAAACTTTCCAACACAAAAACAAACAAGCCGCGAGGTGCGACCCTTGAGGTCCACACGGTCAACTTCCCAGTAATATCTACATAAACATCAACAACATTAAACACAATAATAATTTTGAAAATAATACTACTTTAAGTAATAACAATGAGAGGTATTCATAGCAGTAACACGAATGAGTGAATATGAATCATATCGTCTACGAGAGGGTCCATTGATTACGTAAGGTTTTTGGTCGATGAGGACAGATTGAATATTCATGCGGATCAATCGGTGGGGGTCTTTTTGGTCTTGAAATTTTTTTGTATATACAGTCAAAAATAGGTTCAATTGCATGTAAAAAGTAAAATGTATTACAAATGATGATGGTTATTGAAATCTTACGATTACTGAAGAATGAATCTACTAAAAACTACATTTTTTTATTCGATGAAATCTTTTCAAAGCATATGATCTTGCAAAGTATTGACTACAAAACATTTTACTATTCAAAACGTTGATACCGCAAATGCAAATTTGATTGAAATTTTGTTGGTTTTCAAAATTTAAGCAGTTTTTTTAATTGAAAGACTCTTAAAAATCTGCTCAAATTATGCAAATATTTTAAAACTTTGATTGAATTTACAACAATTTTTTTAGAATAAAAGATGTAAAGTAATATCATTCGTATGAACCCTCTTTACATGGTAACTTTGAATGATTGTTTATTTTTTATTTAGTTGTTTCATAATCATGGAAATTTTTTTTGCTGGTTTCTCTTCAAAAATTGATAAGATTGTGTAAATTTTATAAACTGGTATCACTATGCTGTGCAAATCAAGTTAAAAAAATATTTTTTATGAAAAAAACCATAATTTTTCGCATCTTCTTTTATTAAATTCAAAAAACGGCTGAAACGAATTTTAATCATGTTAAAAACTTCACAATGATATTAATACACGTCAATTGACTCCATAATGATGCAAACATTATATTTGGTTCGTGAGGTATAGTGAATGATAAAAATGACCTTGAAAATCATGATGACTTTTAATGATTTTTTATTACTGCGTGTTGAAAATCAAGTTAAAAATTTGATGTTTTTGAAAAAAAACCCAATTTTTTGCACTTTTTTTCAAAAACTTAAAAAACGACTCAAACGATTTTTTTAAAAATTTGACTGAATCACGTTAATGTTAATACGCGTCGATTGCCACCTTAATAATAAAAATCGCTTGTTTGGTTCGTGAGATATAGCGCATAACATGGTTGACCTTCAAGGGGTGAAAACAGCAAACCCCCCCGACCGAAGTGTCCCAAAAACTAATCAGCTCTTAAGATTGCAAAGACGCTTCGATTGACACCTCAACGAAGTCGATACAACTTTGTTTACGTGAGTTGTGCTCGTAGAAAAACTGTCCGCGAACGCACATACGTACGTACGTACATACACACACACACATACATACTTCTTTCTAAAAACACTTTATATATACTCTATAGACCTCAAAACGTAAAGAAAAGTTGAAAATTTCAATTTCGATTTTCGAGGCGATTACAAGAACTTCCCATATACTGGGAAGTTAATAACGGATAGATTCATTGCTGCAAAAAGCGGAGCAAAGAAAATGATCAGAGAGTTTTGAAAAGTGGACCAAGCGCATATTGGAAGCAAGCAAAGAAACGACACTTAGATAACTGCAGAAATAATCTATGCATCCTAGAAAAAGCAAAACGCATTCCAATCGCTAATAAATATTACATGTTATATGTCACAGACTAGTGCGATATATAATGTAGAAATTAATTCAATTATATGTAACAAATAATCGACAAAATGAAGGGATGCTGAAGATATTTTTGAAACATTTATAAGTTATAATTGAGTGATAAAAGTTAATGATTTGAATGAATTCTACCACTATCATTATTTATACCGATATTCATTGTCTAGGAACTACTGAACAAACAAAAACAATGTTTTGGAGAAGATGGAGGTGGTAAAGAACTATAAATTTATAGGGACCTATGATTAAAGCGTAAATACTTTTATTTAGTCAATTCATTATACGTATGAGGCTTAGCTATTTATAAATCTTTTTTTAATTTAAGGCCGCGATTGGTTGGCCTAACTTTGATGGAGACATCGATTGGAGGTGTGGAGGTAGCGTTGTTACTTCGAATTTCATTTTGACTGCTGCTCATTGCACCAGCTTTCAAGGGTATCCATTCATTTGTAGTATTTCAATAACTTCCATTAATTAACAATATCCTTCAGTACTGCTCCTAGCATGGCTCGTACAGGTGATTTGCATTTACTTGTTACCGAGAATAACACTTTTCCAGAAGACTTTCGAATCACCAAAGTTTATGTTCATCCTAAATACAAGGCGGATCAGTTTTACCACGACATTGCATTGCTTAAGATATCTCCGGATTTTGGGTATTTTGATGAATAGCGTCTATATAGGTATATTTTTAATAATAATTTCGTTACTTTTGAATCTCAGCAATCAAGGTCTTCTTCCTGCTTGCATTTGGTGGAACTTTGAGATCCCGGAAAATGAACTGAAGGCATTAGGCTATGGAACCACAGAGTTTGGTGGACCATGGTCGAATGAGCTGTACCAGGGAACATTAAAATATTTACCAAACGAAGAATGCATAAACAGAGTACCAGCTTCTCCGGATGTCCCCACAGGAATCAGACGCAGTCAACTCTGTGCTCACGATCCAAAAAGTGTAACGGATACGTGTCAGGTAGTTAAGCATATAAAAAAGTAGAATAAAAACATGCTATTGTTTCGTTTCTACAATATAGGGAGATTCTGGAGGTCCACTGCAATTTACTCATGAAGGAGGTAAACGGCTAAAGCCAATGATAGTTGGAATCACTTCCTTCGGACAGAACTGTGCCGGAAGCACTCCTGGCGTATATACTCGAGTCTCGGAATATATTGATTGGATTGAACCCATATTACTTTCCGATTTTCATAACAATACAGTAGCTAAAAATTAAAAATGTAACAAAACTTTCAATAAAAACTTAAATTAGGCGCACAAATAATTTAATCAGATATGATGGCGCTGAAATTAAAAGTATATTGAGTATCATCAAAAAAAATGCTGATATAAAAATGGATCGAAACACATATACGAATTGGTATAATGTTTCAGAAAAAGTACACTTTAAGGACAATTGGAACCTGTCGAAACGAATAACCATTTCCCGACTTTTTGCCTTTGTGTCTGCCTGTACCCGCATCATTCGGAAACTATCGATAAACAATAAATCAAATACTTTTTATCTCAGAAAATTCAATCGTTCCTATGATTCCAAAAAACCAGTAATTCCTTATTTGAATTTCAAACTAGACACAGTGTGGGAAAATACCAGGAGCGACATCTGTTGTCAAAGGATGGATTTTTTTTCAATTTAGGAAGCCATGAAAAAAAATAAACGGACGTACAGTAGCAAGAGTTCTGTTTATTTCCAAAAGCAAACAACTGCTCTATTGAAATAAATAAATAACTTTTATTACAAGCAGAAAAATTAAGTCAACAACGGATGTGTTTTGTGATTTATGCTTTATGATTCTTTAATTTCGGATCGAATTTTCGTTGCATAAGGTTTAAAGTTTTTTCGAGTTGAAAGCCCTTAAATTCATAGCTCTGAAAACAATATTTTTGTTTTCAAGAGACAGATCAAATTTTTCTTAAAGCACACGAAATTATATTATTGTAATAACTCAGCTTTAGATTATATCTCGAACCCACGCGAATTAAGTGAAGTACACAACTATTATTGACTGTAAGCAAAAATGGCATCAGTAGTTTAGATTTTCAAAAAAGCATTCTATGATAGCTATTAATTTTATAACTCTATTTCATCATTGTCTATATTACTACGAGATAATAGAAAGAAATTACTTCTAAGATATAAAAATTAAAACCACAATCCTGCAATCATAAAACAATATATTTTCTATAAATTTGCCATCAAAATTTTAAAAAAAATCAATATATTATCAATCATTTGTTGCAATTTTAAGAAGTTAAAAAGTTTATGTGACCAATTGAATATCTACATAAAAAGTAGTGAGTCAGTATAATGAACAGATTCCTAAAAAATGTTTGCATACCGAAATTTCGAGGAAAAATCCAGTCAAACTTTTCTAAACAAAGATTTTGAAATTATATTTGTTAGTCCACGTCTCTTTCACCAAAAATTGTGATGCTACTTCATCCAAAAGTGTGATGAGAAAACCTAATAAAAATGTCTTGAGCAAAATTTTGCACGCACGTTTTCCAAAAAAACCTATGGAATTTAAAAAATACTTTAGTTTGAATAAAAAATGTGAAACTTTCTGTCGAATAATTCAAAATAGATTGTTAATAGTGAATAGTTGTGAATTATTTTAATTTAATGATTTGAAATATATGCTTAATAATTCTACAAAATTAACCAAACATATTTATAAATTCATACCAAACAAATCGACATCAAAAAATAGTGATTTCTTCACAGATTATTTTTTAGACAAAACAATAAATATGGGTAAACAATATCTGCAGATTTCAAAGAAAGCTCTTCTGAATAACCCATCAAGAAAACACTTAAAACATCGGAAGCCAACTAAACTTTTTTCAGGAAGATTTTAATGGTTTTTGATCAAACAGTTGCACGAATATTAATATTTTGGAAAACAAATTTCGAAAGACATTGTTTAAATGTTCACATAATTTTTTATAGAAATTTATAATTTGAGTATAACTATTTCAGATGCAGCATCAGTTTTGTTGCATACATTCCAGGACTCATTTTAGCAACAAACCAACAAGTGTATATGTTTCAAGAAAATAGCCTCTGTAGATCGTTATTATGTCAACGATATAGTAATATCACCTTCGTAAAATACGAAAAAAACAGTCACTTACTGTAATGAACTGGCAACATACTTATGAATTTAATGTTTACTTGACTATAAGGTTAATAAATATTGGATATGTATATAACTGCAGGTCGTTTATATGTGCAAAACAACTTAACACTATGAAAGGGCTGCATACAAAAGCCTCGCTTATTAGTTTTAAACATCTTTGATTTAAGAACATCAATTTCAGAAGAATTCTATAATTAATTGGTTATCGTTTCTCTTTCTTTTATGCCGTTTTATTCCATTCACACAGAGGGAAGAATGTAAAAATTATGCTGCGCCCACAGAATAGGTGCTAGTATTTGCCAATTTAGATTATCGATACCAGCAAAGTATTTATACACCATTCCATAAGAAAACAGGTAATATCGATAAAATAGAGGGTCAGACCTCAATCCGGTCCAAGATGTTATTGGAATTATTGATATCATCAACAGTTTGAACTTGTGATCGTCTACTGCTTCTGCTAGCCAGCTAGAATCTTCTGTCTTCTAACTAATTATACAGTGTTCCACCAAAAAACAGGTAACAGCAGCGAAATATTCGTGTGCGATACTGCATAGTATGAACTGTTAGGTCCTAAGATCCTTCTTCTGAGAAAATGTATGTTCGCTATAAGAATTATACAACGAATATGTTTTATTCCATTTTTTTATAAATTAATTCTTTTGGTCAATGGCAACTTTTCGAAACCACCAAAAACTATTAAATAGCTTTTTTCTTACCATTTTCATGTGGTTTATTCATTTTTTTGTGACCACAAGCAATAATTAGTTGAATTCTTACTTTTCCGCACCTTTGTACATGAGATTTCTGAAATAGAATGAAGAAGAATTGTATGTACATAGTCAAGAGATTATTTTTGCAGAAAATCGAATACCTATTATTATCGAGAAAGTATTTCAAAAATAATTCAAATCCATCTCCTGAAAAACAATGACTCCTTATTGCTTGCGACCACAGATTTACATTGTTTCTCTTCTCTGTAATTCTAAATGTTGCAAAGAAAATAAATTCAGGAAATTATGACAAAAAGTCCGGGAAAGCCTATAGTTTTAGCACCAGGAAACCGACAAGGACTATTGCCCCTGATTTTTTTTTCAATAGCGCATGAAATAAGGTGCTAATTTGGAGTAAACGCGGCTCGAATTTTTTAAAAAATGCATATCTTTTGCTAGAGAAAACGTTGACAAGCGCTGCATATGGATGAGGATAAATTCAGTTTGAACGAGCCAGCTGGCTTGAATTATAATTTCCATGAAGGAAGACAAAGTGGTGAGTTTTCGTGAAATGAGAAAAGAACCTGCAATGATTTGAAATGGAATAAGATATCGTAGACAGACACCACTTAACTTTATTTCGGGTTAAATTAGAAATACAATGATTTGAAGTGAGATAAAATTAGCAGCCAGCCATTATATATCTCAGACAGATGTTCAATTTTTCAACAGATTGTTACCATAGTCCAAATAGCTTGCATATTTAAAAAACTCAAGCAACGAGAATATTCCACTTTTGTAGTGATAAAACATGTCCATCTTAAGTACGGGAGATTCTATCTAGTTTAGTTTTCTCTTGAGGAAAGCAAAATGGTAGTTTTGAAAATCTGCAATATGCAATAATCCAGCACTGGGGAGAAATACCTCAAAAATATTTTAAAAGACTTTGGAAATCCAGGTCCTCGAAGTTACTGAAAACAAAAGACGATAAATTCATTAATTTGTATTTTTGATTTCTTTTAACTAGATTAACAATGAAATATTTGGATTTGTTATTTTGCGGGTTTAATTTTTTTTTTTAATAATATCATTTTATATTTTTAAAAATATACCTGAATGATGAATTGCTTTCGATTTGTGCAAAAAATGTTGCAGATAATAGACCTTGTCATTATTTCAAAATTACTTTTTATGTAGAACTTATAAACCTATATTTTTAAGGTAAAATAATACACCGTGTACAGTATTTTTGCATCGCAGTGTATATATTTTAGCTTTATACAGCAGCAAGAAAAAGATTAGTCATATAAAAATTGAATCAAAACAAAAATCCCGATTCAAATCATGCATGTGTTTACCTACATTAAGTTTACGTTTGACATGAGCCACCGTTTTCCGTAAACATTTGCTGTTTAGTGCTTGTAAAACACATTTTTGAACTTGTTAATTTTTAAACTTGTTTCCAAACTGAAAACGGCTTGGTAGATTTTTTATAGCATTGAGGAAATTTAAATGATTACCATTCGCTGCCAACTCAAACCAGCTCGGGGGTTTTTTTTACAAAGATATCTTGATGTTTTGTTTTGCTTGAGATTTGAGCAAGGTTGGATAACTTTTATTATATTGTTTAGAATATCGACGCTTCAATAGTTTCATGAAGGGCCGAGATCAAGTTCTATTTAAGTTAAGGAAATATTCTGAACAATTAAAGCGGTCAATTTATGTTTCAATATAAAGCAACTGATAAATTCGAAAAAGTAAAACGTAATAGTAATTTGAGATCAGTTGAAAGCTTCATGGAAAAACTTTGCTATTTTATAAATTTTGAAATCCTTCAAATTCAGTGCAAATAATACAGCTTAATTGGCTCCAATTTCATACATGAAATTATTCTGTTAAGACAGATTTTCACTTTGATTAATATATTGCTTATACTATCCAACATAATCTCACCTTGTTCCTTGATTTGATGACCGCTCAGTTTTTTGCTTTGCTTTGCTACCAATGCGTTACTCCTTTTTTTCATTTTTCGTTTTTTCTTTCGTCTGTTTATAGAAAAATCAGTCATAATTTACATATTTTCTTCGGTGTCGAATAAATAGCTTTCCATTCTATTTGCAAGCTTTTTGATTAATGTTCGATATTCAACGCAATCGATACTATATGCTATCCTTCACTATATGCATATGATACTAAGGTATGCGGTTGTTACCTTTATCTAGAATATAAGATCCGATGAAATTCGATACTAGTGTAGTAGAGCTCTGTCCACTGTGGTTGCAATAGTATTTAACTGATAGTTTTAATAATATTATAAATTCTATAAAATGGAGATTGCACCTCGCCATTTTCATACAGTGCCAAAAATGTTGAAGTGTTTTATATTTATTTTAATATTAGTGGATTTCGTGTTGTGCCAGAACTTTTTATATCCGACAGAAAATACTCGATACGAAGGAAGTGATTGTGTTTCTAGTGCTGGTTTGAAAGGAACATGTCGAAAATTAGCTGAGTGTCAATCGCGTACAATTAGTAATAATGATTTGTGTTCGTTCGCGTATAATATTCCCATATATTGTTGCCCCAATCAAATCGAACAGAAAGTGGACGAACGAGATCCTGAAACTACCCCATCATCACCAACCTCAGGGCAACTGAATAGTCTTCGACAGATAGAACAAAGTACGTACGTTAAGACTCGTTTAGTAATTAGGCACTTTAAATATTCTTTAAAAAAGGTATCAAATGCACAATCTATGATAAAGTCTGGCTAACTAGTGTAATGTTTCTGGATCGCCATGTGATGGTCCTTTGATGTGAAGTTCTTTTCCATCGTGACTACGGATTTCCATAGTGGAGAAATCCGGAAAAGAAAAGTAAAAAAAGGGAAATTATAAGTGAGGAAAGGCCGGCACAATTTTGATGCCACTGACCAAGGTAAAATTTATATGCCGATTGTAGGCATTACCTGCAGTGCCAAATGATAGGCACAATTCAGGGAAAGTCTAAAGAGGATGTGCCGAGTAGGAAAGGCACAAGTAAAACCAGCTCGCTAGTTCCCCAAAGACTATATTTTCTTCAATGTTTACTTGCTATTTATAGAAATTCTTAACACTAAATTAAACACTTATGGCCTAATAAAGTATCCTAAATTATGTATTTCAATAACTTATCACTCCTCGTTCATATGGCACTCACAACCAAAAGGCGATGTCCATGCACACAAGGATCACGAGGTGATAAGCGCTATGGGTACATTCATGTAGCGATGTATTTATTGGTGATAAATACATCACTTTAATTTTTAAAAGATGTTCTTAACGGACACCACACTAGACCAGTTATTCTGGTACGTAACAATAATAGCTAAAGTGTATACTGTACTATATGTATACACTTCACCTAAACAGTTATTTGATTTACTACAATTAATTCAAAATAACAAAATAACTAAAAAACATGTTCGAGTCATTAATTCAAATACAACTCGAATCTGAATAGTTGAATGATAATTACTTTTTATATTTAAGTAAATTTCGAAACAATTGAATCTTAAAAACATTTTTTTTCCTATTTTTAATTTCACCAAAGAAGTTAAGTTTAACCCGTTGATTCTGAGAGAAAATTCAGTAAGCAATTCTAGAAGCTCGTAGGTCAGTTAGTGGGCATTGGCGTCATCTCTGGATCCGTCGTGCAAAATCCAAGTGTAGAATTTTCATAAAAAAATATCAATTGGACTGAAGTATTTAAAGAAGCTAAGAAAAGATATAGGAGTTATTGGTCTGAATTCAAAATACGGCGTTTCAAAGTACAGACGATCTTAAGCAAGAAATAGGAAAAAAATTATTTGAAACGCTATTAACAATATTAATTGAACTGAAAAAGATGGTGCAGACTATTGTGATATACATTCCATAGTAGGGTTAGATTAATTAAAAGGTGAGCTACAGCAAATTTAAATTAAGTTTTAAACAAATAATTGTCTCTCTATATATCGATTCAATTTCAACATGAACATGAACATCAATGTTTAAACAAATGCCTCTTCGATTAGTTGCATATTTATAGTATACACTAGTTCGGATCATGTATTTATAGTATATACTAGTTTCAACTTATCTAAAACAGTTTTTGTTTTTGAACCTATACAATATCATGATTCTGATTTGAAAAAACCGAAAAACTTTGAATCCCTATAGCCTTCCAAAAAACACATTCAATTTCAGCGAAATTTTGTACAAAGATGTTTTTAATATTAGTAATTGATTTCATCTTCACAAAATAATACGTGTTGTTTTATAAAAGAAAAACTTCCTTTTAATTTTGTGTATCTTCGATTCGCGATTCGCTGAGCTTGAGCTGAGACCGAACGATTACGGTCGAAAATCGATTACGAATCCAAATAAAGATACACAATATTAAAAGGAAGTTTTTCTTTTATAAAAACACTACATGTTTTAAATGCTTGATTGATTTTTGCGACATTCAAGACAGAAATATGAATAAAAGAGAACTTTATACAACTACAGAAATGCGGCATTTTAAAGTTAAATTAACGATTGTTTAATTCAATCATTCAAAAGAACGGACGCAAGTCAACGATCTATCAAGCCCAAATAATACTTTCTTTTCAGTCAGTATAAACACAGCTTTGATGTTTCGAAACGTTATCCTTTTGAAGCATCCAGTTCGTTTTTTTCTATTTCAGAAAGTATTTGAGCTGAGTGATATATGTTTTTTAAATTTGTCTGGCTAATTTCTTGGCATCCAGGTTTTCGGTGAAAATCAGCAATGTTTCAAAATACTTTTATGAGAGGCAGCTAAAACATAAGCCAGTTGAGGATGTTTCAATGAATGCTTTATCACGAATTCTCCTTCTTTAGATCAAGTTGAATGAAAATGCAACCTATAATTTTCATATTTTTATTGGACACGTCGGTAGGTTACATGTCAAGCAAATCAATATGATTTTTTCTCGTAATAATATTGTTTAAAAAAACATCAAATCAAGACCTGCTGCCTTCAAGAGTTGAAAATGATTATCAGCACGCTTTTAATTTGCTGAATTCATCCCTTTTCTGTCTCAGATAACTAGATTAACGCAATTTTCGGTTGTGAATAGAAGATAAAATTGTTTAGAATTTCGTCGTTAAAATACTCGAAAGTTAATGCAAATTTCTAATCGTGAAAATTGAAATTTTTAAATGTAAAATTTATTTTAATTCAATTTACTACAATACATTTACAATATTTACTACATTTCATTTCAATTTTCAGTTTGTGAACATTACTATCCTAGCGGCTTTTCGTACATTTCTTTTGCTGGTGGCATAAAAACTTTGGCCGATGAGCAACCACATATGGTAAGTAACCTTTTATTAACCTATTAATGACGTCAGCACGAACGAGTTGACAGGGGGCAGGACAATTTAACTGGGAAGTACTATTGAATTATTTGAATTCAGGAAAAATTAAACTAACAGTTTAAAATTCGTCCAGGGAGCGCCGATAGGACATGTTTTGAAAACTACACATTCAGCTGAAAGGGTTTATATGTATTTTACATAAAATCGGTGTCTCTGTTATATAAAAAGTGTATGGACATATAAGTATCGCAAATTTCGGCGGATCAGTTTTACCACGACATTGCATTGCTCAAGATATCTCCGGATTTCAGGTGTGATAATTACGGCATCAATGTAAATTTTCGATACAAATCTCGAATCTTTGTTTTTTTAGCAACCGAGGTCTACTTCCTGCTTGCATTTGGCCGAACTTTGAGATCCCGAAAAATAGATTTAAAGGAATGGGCTATGGAACCACAGAGTTTGGTGGACCATGGTCGAATGAGCTGTATCAGGGTTTTTTAAATTATTTGCCAAATGAAGAATGCACGAGTAGAGTGCCAGCTTCTTCAGACCTCCCCATGGGAATTATTCGCAGCCAACTCTGTGCTCACGATCCAAAAAGTATAACGGATACATGTCAGGTAATTGAGGATATCAAAAGATAGAATCAAAGTATGCTACGGTTTCTCTTCTATGATTTATAGGGAGATTCTGGAGGTCCACTACAGTTCGCTTATGTTGGAACTAGTAAAAGCAAGGCAATGATAGTTGGAATCACATCTTTCGGGCAAAATTGTGCGGGGAGCACTCCTGGCGTATATACTCGAGTCTCGGAATATATTGATTGGATTGAACAGATATTACTTTCCGATTTTCATAACAATACAGACGCTAAAAATTGAAAATGTAATAAAACTCACAATGAATAGCCACTAATTCAGCTATGAGAATGCTAGAAAAAATACATGATTGAGTATAAGCAAATAAAGGATGACATGAAATTGAATCAGAAAATGTTTACATTAACCATATGCAAAAAAAGAGTTTTTTATTTCGAATTTCCGAAAAAATAATTTATTGTAGATATAAATATCACAGCTCTACACCATCATCCTCTTGTGTATTCCCACTAGAACAAAAAATGACATAAATTTGTGGAGGTTGTAAAAAGAACGCAATAAATTTGAATAAAAATAACATCGAATGATTTTAAGATGCTACAGCAAAAATGATAATGGAAACAACGGAAAACGGCTAAACCTTTTTCAGAAAAATTTAAAATTGATTTTAACCAAAAAATTGTACAATTATGAATATTTTGAAAAGTAAATTTAAAAAAGAAAATTTTCGAAATTTTCAGCATATTTAAATTTAGCAATTTCTAAAATGTATTTGTATTGACTGTAACAATTTCAGCTTCTGTAACGGGTTTTGTGCATAGCATTTCAAACAGTATAAAACATTCCAATATAAAAAATAACACAAGAGTATATGCAAACATATTTCAAGAGAAAAGCCTTTATATATCGTTAATATTTCAGGATGCCTATAAAATTGCCATCAAAAAATTAAAAAAACAAACAAATTAGTCACTTTCTAGCTAGTAACATATCATGAGTTTAACGTCATGCCGTAAACTTTATTACAAGGATGTTAGATATGTGTATATATGTCGACTTTTCATATCTGTAAACTACTATATACTACGAAAGCGTAGCACCCAAAAACTCTATTTGCCACTTTTGTCTTGAATATTTTTGACATCATTATTATCTTGGAAATCCAAGGAATATTTGATTGTTGTTTTTGGTTGTTAATATTTTCCATTAATACTGAAGGCTTGTGTAAAACTTTAGCTGCACATACTGAATGCCAGCATTTACCAATTTAAATTACCGATACCAGGAACGTATCTATACACCATTTCATCAGAAAACAGGTAACGTCGATGAGACATAATTTCAGACCATAATCCGGTTCAAGTTGTTTTCCAATTAACATCATCAATAGTTTCAGCTTGTCAGTGACCCCTAGTAGTCATCTAGTTTTTGTATCTGTGTGAATAATTTGAATTGAAGATGCATTTAATATTTAAATTATATTTGTCGCTTTTGTTGTCAACAAATATTGTGTTTTGCATGGATTTCATGTTTCCAGTAGATGTTAGCAAATATGAGGGAAGTGAATGTATATCGAGTGCTGGCTTAAGAGGAACGTGCAGAACAAAAATTGATTGTGAACAAACTCAGAACAAGATCCATAAAAATGATCTTTGTTCGTTTGTCATCAATGTACCCATATATTGTTGCCCAAATGAAATCCAACCAATTGAAGATAAATCGAAACCGACACCCAATTCAAACGATCAGAGTCCAGAGAAACTGGTCAGCAGAAGACCGATTGAGGAAAGTAAGTATCTGATTCTTTTTCTCAGTTAGGACACTAAAATTATTCAGAACCATCACCCTTATCGCGTAAGAAGTAGGTTAGGTCCATTCTATTTATCCTATATTTGTACATACCGAAGAATCAAAGATATCCACTAATTTACTATTTATTAATAAAGAGTATATAAGCCCAGTTACTTTTTTACCGGTATCAAACTGAATAGTCCATACAAAAAATCAGAACAAAATCTCACAGCAATATTCTTGTCGTGCGAAATCTAGAGCACCACTCTCCCGATATTATCTGCCATGTTCCACTGTTGACGATCGTGCTTCACGCCAGCAACTACCGCTATCGCCCTGCGGCGGTCGTTTCGCGGACCCGGTTAAAGCAATGGTTGCACTTTAGTACTTTCAATGGGTTCATTAAAAATGTGGAGTAGAATTTGATGGCTATATCAGCTTTACTTCTCTATCATAAATTCTATATTAGATTTTTTTGAGAACAACATGTATCATTAATTATTGTAGGGAAACTCTGGACAAACAAAAATGCAAATTGTTTTTATGGTGGAAGTCATTAATAACGATACCTATGTATATTCATAATTAATTTAATTAATTTGTAATACAAATTCATGGAAGGCTTCGTAATGAAGGCAGATCTATTTGCAGAAATATTTCGTATAACATAACATTTTTATTTTCTCTCAAATACTAATCACGTTATCAATAAACTTATTCATTTCTAGTTTGTGAATATTACTATCCAACAATTGAGGTTTCCGATGCGGTATTCCCTGCCTTTGTCGGTGGAATGAAATCAAAACAAGATGAACAACCACATATGGTAAGTCTTCATTGACTTTGCTATTTTTTTTTTGGTCAATCTATATATATATATATACCAATTTATTTATATCAAAAACTAAACTGTTTAACGATTTGCTGTTCTTAGGCTGCATTAGGATGGTCCAGTCCAGACGGAAGTGTAGATTGGAGATGTGGAGGTAGTGTTGTTACTTCGAATTTCATTTTGACTGCCGCTCATTGCACCAACTTTCAAAAGTATGTCCTAAAACTTGTTTTTTTTTCTGATGGAATCTTCTCTAAATATGGATTTTACAGCAATCCTCCAAACGTGGCACGCACAGGTGATTTGAATTTACTAGTAACGGAGAACAATACTTTTCCAGAGGACTTTGAAATCACCAACATCTATATTCACCCTGATTACAAGGCCGATCAGTTTTACCACGATATTGCACTGCTGAAGATATCCCCGGATTTCAGGTATTTTGAAATTCGACACGTTTGCATTTGAACAAATTGATCTTTTTTTCTATTTCAGCAACCGTGGCTTGCTTCCAGCGTGTATATGGCCGACTTATGAAATTCCCAAGGGTCAACTGACCGGAATGGGCTATGGTACAACTGAATTTGCGGGCCCACGATCGAATGAATTGTTTCAAGGATATTTAAATCAACTACCACACGAAGAATGTTTGACGCAAATTCCAACGAGTCTGGATATACCGAGGGGCATAATTCGTGAGCAACTTTGCGCTCAAGATGTCGATAATAAGATGGATACTTGTCAGGTAGAATAGAAATTAAAGAAGCTCATTCTGATTAGACACTACTTGTCTGATTTTATTTTAGGGTGATTCGCGTGGACCTTTGCAGTTCACCCAAGTCCATGGAATTGGCAAACGACCAATGATTGTGGGAATAACTTCATTTGGTCAAAACTGTGCGGGCGCTATACCGGGAGTATACACAAGAGTTTCAGAATATGTCGATTGGATTGAATCGATTTTGCTATCCGATTTCCATAACAACACGATGACTACATAAGTCGAAAAGTACATTCACTTGCCATAAAAAGGCTGCGTTCGTCTAGTATTAAAATATTTCATGACATTAAAAACTACAACTGAATAAAAAGTTTCAAATCGCGTTCACATAATAATAGTATCATTCATTATAGAAAAAACAATAATACATTTTATTTTGATTTTTTTCTCAATTGAAAGAAACCACAAAATTCAGTCAAAAAAAAATTCAGTTTTCTTCTAAACTTCCATATCATTTTAGTACTTAATGCTAACTGGAACTTAGTTTATAGCTTATTGGATACACTCTTCTTCTTTCTGGAATTAATCAGCTGAATAGTTTCCATGAAATGTATTTTGTTCCACTCTTTGCTGACTGACTCTTCGAGTGATCTCTTGTTTTTTAACATCTTTTCAAATTCTTTTATCTAGCAAATCTCAGAAATTTTCTATGAGGTTTAGATGAAGTGACTGTAGAGGTGTAAGCAGCCGTTGTAGTGTATTTTGAAGTAATCAATGCCCAACAATTTAAGCAGTTTTATTTAAGTCTAGGCTATGCTTTTCATAATTTACATTAAATTAAACTTACTGCTTGGTGCTACAAAAACGCGTCAGGTTCATTGTATTTATAGCTTGATGCAACGAGTTTATCTGTTTTTGCATGCAGCAATTTTACCCGTGTTTTTGAACCGATTTTGAATCAATGGCTTTTGATTTTCAATGAATAGCTTTCGAACAGAGTAAAAAATATGAATATTCGTTCGGTATAAAATGTTTACTTTCATTCGAACATTTCATGCTACACTAACACTCTTTTGGCTTATCTAGGTGCTCATTGGCAAAAACCATATACTTCAGTTGGTTTATTTGAGAAATAAATGTTTTTTTACTGCATACAACAACCCCACCCGGACGCCCATGGTAGCCCTACATTTAAGATATACTACCGCACAATCTTAGCTTATTATTTTTTGGGAAGGTGGTACAGATAGTTTACCACTGCCCCGGAGAGGGTTAAAAGACTTTGCATTGTTAATATTCAGAAAATTTTGCATTCATTCTGTTTCGACGAAATTATTTTTTGCTTGCTTCAAACAACAGAAAACTCACCCAACAAGAATGAATACTGGTAATGTATCTTCCTTACTTATATAGTCATTCTTGAAATCGTCTATAACAGTCTCACGTAAAAGAGGTGTTTTAAGCTTGCAGACGATAAGCGTGTTATAATTTTAGTGACGCACCCTGGAACCAGTTGATCCACGAGACTTCTTACGTGCAGAAAACGCGTATATCAATTCTAGATATCAATGACGTACTATATATATATGAATTTAAAAAATTTAAATTTGAAAAAAGGAACAACGTCAATTGGATTTTTTTTTGATTTTTGGTTTCAATGAATTTATTCAAGCTCGTTTCGGGTTTGAAAATGAAAAATAAATGGCATAAAAAATGAAGTTTTTAATAAAAATTGATGGTCACTGGATGTTTACCATTTACTTGTCTAATGATGGGAATGTATATGTTGTAGATGAAGCAAATTTACGGATGCCGATGCAAACAATGATAGACAAAAGTGGCTAAGCAGCTACCATTCATATAAAGGAAACAAAATCTTAAAGTTTCAGAACTAAACACTTTACAAAATATTATACACACATATACTGTGAGCTTTTTCCACTTTTCAATAGTTTAAAAATACTTAGAAGAATAAACTTTTGTTAGTTACTACTCTAAAACATAGTTGTAGACCTTGACATTTCGAAATTTTTAGAACGCATTCACTGTAATTTTTTGCTTTGCAATTTGCGTGTACATACATTCAAGAAATAAAACTTCAAGCTTTTAGCCATATGAAAATAAAATACTCACCAGAAAACTTGTTCGAAACGCAGAAAAGCTATATAAGTGCTTAAATATTTTCCAGTCTATTAAGCGTATCTTCTGATTGGGTTTCGAAAAATATTTTATAATTATTTTCTACCACTTATGCCCTGAGTTCCAGGTTCGAGGCTCTTTGGCGACAAGCAGTATTCGGAAATGGGCAATGGGGTGTACTACCGTTCACGCAGTTATAAATAAGTACCTAAGTTAAATGGGGCAATAAAAACGGAGGAGCGTGTTACTGATCACTCACCTCTTAGAGTTCAAACAAAGAAGAGAAGGACATATAGAAGATTCTCGTCGTGCATAAATATTTTAGACTGAAAATTTAGTAATTCAGAAATAAGAATATAAGAGTGGAGAAAGAAGTCGAGCAAGGAAGCGCACGGGGGAACAACACCAAAAGCCATACTAAATTCATAGCTCTCTAATTGCTAGTACTTATAAAGTACATTTATTTAAAAGATTTTACTTTAAATTCGAATTATGCAACAGAAAAATTTATGTGGAATGATCACAAAAATTCTGAGAAATAAATCAACAAGGAGCATTTAATGAAATCAATTTTTCAAAGGAGAATTCTGACACTAAATATTTTCAGACGAACTTCCACGCCGCGAGTTCTACTGTGGCGCTAAAAACTTCGATAACACTAGTAGAAAAATAAATTAAACATATTCAAATAAAAACAATAATGGATAATTTCCAAAACATATATTGATGATAAATTCTATAACATATATTTTGTGGAATGCTTAATTTTAATTGTTTTCATGAAAGAAAACAAGAACATGATCCATATTGCACTTGTGATCTGAATTTTCGGAAATATCGACAAAATGTATAAGTTAGTTTAAAAACTTTTCAAATCGATGAAAATATACAACAGAAAAATTAATTTAAAATTTTTTTTTTGAAATCTTCGAAATGTTGAGGTAAAATATCAGTAAGATTATAGTTACGAAAAAATCAATGAGCTAATTTGTAGGGCAAAATATTCGTTTAAATAATTCTACAAAGCTATAGTCACAAATCTGGATTATGATAAATTTTATATTAAAAAGTTCACGAAAATTATGGCATTAAATAATACCTAAATAGAATTTTCATTAAAAACCTGGAAAGAAGTACGATAGCCGGAATAGGAGCAATGACGAAAGTACACTGTGCTTCCAAGTATCGTTAACTATTATGTCAAAACACTCGAAAAGTCTTATCAGGATTATATCTTGAGGAGTGGCTCAATCCAGTCTAAATATGAAGACAGACGAATGTACACAGCTGGCGTGGCATCTTTACAATAACTACCAAGCGAAGCTATACCAGCAATGTACGGTCTTCCTTTTTCACTATGAAGTTGAACTACACCTCCAGGTCCCCTCTGTGAATACAAGGCAAGATACATCGCATTCCATACTATTTCAAAAAATAATTAATATCTTACCTGACATCTGTCCTTCGAGGAACTGCAGAATAGCTCTGGCGATATTCCTTTCGATAGACCTGTGGTTTTGACATGTCCTTGCATACAATCTTTTGCTGGAATTAAAGATATATTCCTTTCCGAGGCATTTTTCATATCTGAGTCGCTGTATCCTAATCGTACAAGATTACTACCATTTGGAACATCAGCCGAAGGCCACAAGCATGCTGGTTTTGCTAGCCTTGATACGCTAAACTTAATGTTTATATATACTAGTTACTTTTTAATGGAATCTAACTTACGGAAAATCAGAATCGATTGTGACCAGTGCTAGGTTGTTGTACAGTTCAGGTGATTTATAATCTGGATGTGTATGAGTTGATACAATGTTGAACATAACTTTTTTGAAAGACTTTTCTTTGTCAGGTAATAATATTCTCGCTCTGTTTGGAGGCTCTCTAAAAATGATTTAATCAATATTGTAAGAATATCTGAATATTTTAAATAATATTTATGTGTTCAAATATTCTTATTTGGATGTTAGTAAAATAAATGAAATGAATATAACTTACGTCTTAGAGTTAACACAACGGGCGTCTGTGAGAATGGTTTTATTTGATATAAAGACTCCTACACACTTCCAATCTATTTTGCTTTTCTTAATAGTCCATCCAATTGTAGCCTTGAATAATAAAAATAAGCCATAAGTTTCAATACGCGTGAATTTAAACAAATCTAATGCGTATAATGCTCAAAGATGTTCCGATTTTTAACTTGGACGACTAGAAAAGGCGAATGAGAATTAATCGAAAATTGTCTTCGAGTAGGCACCTTGTGAATAGTTTCTTAGAAAGCTATCCCCTGGAGATTAAATCCAAAAAATACTTTTAATTGAGAAACACCATTTAATTTACTAAGGTTATTTTAGTAAGGCAAACAAAATATTAATACTCTTGGTTGGTTGGATCCCAAAATATTTCAACGATCAATTTTCAAAAATTTATTCTGCAATAATAACATTTATTTGGGTGTTTTGAGTGTCTTTTGGTGGTGTTTTAAGATTATTGAAAAAAAAAATATTATGTATTTCCTGAAATACGTATTCCGGTTGCTACTTGTTCGATGTTTCTTGGTGCTCTGATTGCTTCGCTTGTGTGCTCCTTGAATCTGATAGCTAGAGATAGCCGAAATACGTATTTGAGGTAATAAATAATATTTTTGGTGAAAAGCAACAGCACGACTTTTTTTCAATAATCTTAACATTTATTTCTTTATTTTGAGCATCACCGAAAGTTTAGACCAATTTAACGTAAAATAAGCTCACGATAATTTCTACTTTGTACTTTTAAAAATCGGTTGACAGACATTTGATTTGAAATAATTTTACAATTACTTGCCTAATTTATTTTATACAAAAAACATTAATCAATTATTTGGAAACCATTCATAAATGAATTTTGTGCCAGAAAACACTAGAAAATTAAATCTTTTTGTAGTCAAATATTTTTTTCTAATTATAAAAGATGAAAATTTAAACTCTAACTAGTTTCAACAAATTGAATCCTAAATCTTCTGAATTCCTAATTTCACCAACTGACGGATTTAAATATTTGATAAATTTGTTTAAAGAAATAATACCTACATAATTACGACAGCTGTTCCTGCTTTATAAACTTTTAAATATTATTTGATCCAATAATTGAAAATGAAGAGTAAACCTGCCATTAATCCATTCAATACGTCA
Source organism: Oxycera nigricornis (assembly GCA_963942545.1). NCBI lineage: Eukaryota > Metazoa > Arthropoda > Insecta > Diptera > Stratiomyidae > Oxycera > Oxycera nigricornis. The sequence goes on along the minus strand of OZ012660.1, from coordinate 109,147,476 downwards.
GCCATATTGGCATATCGTTAGCGAGTTTGGACCAATCATGAACAAGTTATGAAGTCTGACGCAAAGGTTTTTTAATACACATAAATCATTTAGTTTGACGTTAATTGAGTCCATTTCAGTTGAGATACTTACAAACGATAAACGGGAAAGTATTTATATATCCTATGAGATGCACTATGCGAAATTGTTGTCCTTAAATGGAATGTCTTTGATTAGAGCCCCATTGCAAAGGTTGGTGGAGCGTATCAACACACTCTCCGTTGGCAACAATAGGAAAGTTGGGCGTGTCGGCGCTTATTGAATGAGCGAAAGACGATTTAGACATAGTTTTAACATTCCAACCAAGTTAATCTTAACGTTAAGATATGATTAGCAAACAACCATTAATTACGTATATTTACGAAATTTCTAACGGTTCGAAATATTTTACCGGACTTCTTTTCCATCTCTTAAGGTGAATTTTCTTTATAATAAGATAACGATTATTTGAAAATATTTATAGTTTTTGTAATTTTCTACAAGAATTTAAATTGCAGTCAAATGAGAAAAACAAAATGCAAAGATAACATCAACTCTTTTGAACATGTTACCTAAGAAAAGCGTTAAGACACTTCTCCCTATCATTTACTTAGCGTAAAGATTTGATTGGATACCATGAAACACACTTATAAATTAATAGACGGTTCCTAACCCGAATTTTTTAAAAAATCGGAAACTGAAAAATTAAGATTATATTTATGAAGATATATTCAGCAGTTCCTGAGAAAAATCGCTTAAAATACCAGCATTTTTCTCATATGAAAATATGACTTTAATGCTGTTTTAAAACAATCCAATATATTTAAAAAAAATGACTTTTTGGTTAGAATGTGAAAAACATACAGTAAAAGTTGAATTGATATTTCGGGAGCTATGAAAACTTAAAGGCGCGAAGTGGCCTAGATTTCCGAGCGAAGGACTGAAGCAATTGTTTCCTATGTGTTCATTGGGAATCACGATTCGCAATCATCACCAACTATATATGTTCATATATTTTTGGTTATTCGAATGGGCTTTAATAGAAGTCTTCATACTTCAAGGTGTGTGCAAAGTTAAAATTAAATGAATTCTTTATTAAGATGGATAGGTAAAACACACGATGACAACCACATGATCCATGCAAAGCTTACTGACATCTGAATTTTGATAAAAGAAAAAAAATATTTTCAGAAATACATCAGCTTGGGAGGAAAAATCAATTACTCGTGTTACGTTCATATTTTCAAACACAGAAAATCACTTCTTAATATATATAGAATCAGAGCCCGTCGCGGAACAACTCCCTGCCTCGCCTTGCGTACGATCAAGGACTAATCTGCCACCTCTATATTATATCAGGAAACCGCCCGGAGACTAGCCGTTGCATATACTCGCACACATAACCAGTCACATCATACCATTTACTCACGTGCATTTGTTATCAGTAGTCTCTTGCTAAGTGTTAATTGCTACGTACTTTTCCACAGTTACACAATTGGTAAACACATGCGTTTTTATGGCTAGTCCCGACGGGTTATCCTTTTTCTTTATTGCTATTTACCCATGTGGGTACCGAGGCAAGGAGAAATCCCAGGTTTGATTCTAAGAACAAGGGATAGTCCAACCATCAAGCAAGGATTTCGCTTGGGCCACAACAGTCGGCCATCCTTCGGTTTCACTGTCCTCAGTGAAAAGAACTTATTTTCCGATTTTTTTTATGTCCAATACAAGCTCTAGCAACGAAATCACAACCACGTCCATACTATTGTGTGTTTATTTGAAAAATTATTACCTTTCGCGCACCACGTACATGCATCTCTCTTTTATGAATCGTTCAAACAATGGTTTCTCTAGACCACTCATTCTAGCTCAACTCTTCCAGAGAACAACTTCTCAAGACTTAAACAATCACTCCAAATCAAGTCCTCCAGAGAATCGCTTCTCAAGACTTATAAAATCACTCTTACTTAAGTCCTCCAGAGAACAACTTCTCAAGACTTATACGTTGATTTTACTTCAAGTCCTCCAGAGAACAACTTCTCAAGACTAATAAAATCACTCCAACTTAAGTCCTCCAGAGAATTCCTTCTCAAGACTTATACAGTGATTGTACCTCAAGTCCTCCAGAGAACACTTTCTCAACACTTATACAATCACTCCAACTCAAGTCCTCCAGAGAATTACTTCTCAAGACTTATACATTGATTTTACTTCAAGTCCTCCAGAGAACAACTTCTCAAGACTAATAAAATCGCTCCAACTAAAGTCTTCCAGAGAATTCCTTCTCAAGACTTATACAGTGATTCTACCTCAAGTCCTCCAGAGAACACTTTCTCAAGACTTATACAATCACTCCAACTCAAGTCCTCCAGAGAACAACTTCTCAAGACTTATATGTTGATTCTACCTCAAGTCCTCCAGAGAGCAACTTCTCAAGACTAATAAAATCACTCCAACTAAAGTCCTCCAGAGAATTCCTTCTCAAGACTTATACAGTGATTGTACCTCAAGTCCTCCAGAGAACACTTTCTCAAGACTTATACAATCACTCCAACTTAAGTCCTCCAGAGAATTACTTCTCAAGACTTATACAGTGATTTTACTTCAAGTCCTCCAGAGAATTACTTCTCAAGACTTATACATTGATTTTACTTCAAGTCCTCCAGAGAACAACTTCTCAAGACTAATAAAATCGCTCCAACTAAAGTCCTCCAGAGAATTACTTCTCAAGACTTATACAGTGATTGTACCTCAAGTCCTCCAGAGAACACTTTCTCAAGACTTATACAATCACTCCAACTTAAGTCCTCCAGAGAATTACTTCTCAAGACTTATACAGTGATTTTACTTCAAGTCCTCCAGAGAATTACTTCTCAAGACTTATACATTGATTTTACTTCAAGTCCTCCAGAGAACAACTTCTCAAGACTAATAAAATCGCTCCAACTAAAGTCCTCCAGAGAATTACTTCTCAAGACTTATACAGTGATAATTCACATGATGCGAATGACGACTCGAATTTCTATCTTATTAGATCTACCAATCTTCTCAAAACGTCACACACATTCAAGGTAAAATATTCTGAACCAGCAACACAAACTCAAATGTGCAGTAACTACATGCTTCTATTTTCAAAAGGGTAAGTGATGAGATACATATTTCTAGAATAAATTTGGCTTAATATAGTTTTAAATAAAGAACTCAAGTATCCAACTTAAAAGTCCGAAAATTCAACAATCCTACGCTAAAAGAAAAACAATTCAAATTCACATCTGGGCTCCACATCGATATCACAAATTATAGCAAGGATGACTGACTCAAGTATCGTCCGAGGAACCGTCTTCCGATCAGAACAGATTTGGAAATCATCGAGGGTAAACCATTTCTTCATCCCATCTGCGGACTGCACAGATTCTTATGGTTTCTGAGAACGTTGAACCGCATCACCAAACAACGATCGTGTTCCAAACATTTGCGAACCTGATGTGGCCCGCGATACTCTGGATGAAACTTTCTCGAAACGCCGTCTGCAAGCGAATGCCATTTGGCCAGTTCTAAGTCATTACCTTGAAATGTTTGCAGCGATTTGTGATTAAGATGGAATTCAGCAGCGAGGAATCACTGAACCCAATTAACATTTTCTAATGCTTCCAACCTTGATCCTCCTACGTTTGAATTATTTTTTTATAGGTTAAGTACATTTACCTTCAATTCCCTTAGTCGGGCTCACTTCAGTGACAAAATCTACTTTATCGTTAGGGCACTTCACAAATGACTGACTTTTGACTTCTCCCTTTTCGAGACAACTTGCTCACATGCCGCGCCTCCATGGTCGTTAAATACGCCACACAGAAACCCATTCGTATTCAGGAAGGACGCCTTAGTCCATGAGTCCTCCATTGGTGAGTTAGATCCAAGTCGTAGCCCTTCACTCAGCCTCCTAAACAATTTATTTTTCTTCAGATAAGGTCATGGCGAAGTCTTTCATAACTAGGTCATATTCGTGAGCCAACCAATTCGACCAGGGCCACAATTCAACGATTTTAGGTCAAAATTAACCCGAAGAGGAACCCCAGCATATATTAAATGATATTCTTGCTTCACATCTTAAGTAACCAACATTTTTGTTTAACATTAAAGGCGTTTCAAAGGACGCGACATCAAATCAATCCTCAACGATAAATTAATCTTTCGTAATTCCACTATTTGTGAATTCTATTTTTCGAAAGTTATACTCCCTTATTTTTGGTCTGTAGCTCCTTTTCAGCCCACCGCAGCTGCTGTTTATTATTTCTAGCGATACGTTTTCGGTCGCCATCTCAAAACGTTGAAAGTTTTTTTCTTGGTGTTCGAACTCACTCACTGATCACAAAATAATAACTCCACTTCTTCGCTCAGGCGATTATATAAATATTTATTTATGAACACTTCGAATTCGAATCCCACTTCTGAAGTTGTTACGTTCATATTTTCAAACACAGAAAATCACTTCTTAATATATATAGAATCAGAGCCCGTCGCGGAACAACTCCCTGCCTCGCCTTGCGTACGATCAAGGACTAATCTGCCACCTCTATATTATATCAGGAAACCGCCCGGAGACTAGCCGTTGCATATACTCGCACACATAACCAGTCACATCATACCATTTACTCACGTGCATTTGTTATCAGTAGTCTCTTGCTAAGTGTTAATTGCTACGTACTTTTCCACAGTTACACAATTGGTAAACACATGCGTTTTTATGGCTAGTCCCGACGGGTTATCCTTTTTCTTTATTGCTATTTACCCATGTGGGTACCGAGGCAAGGAGAAATCCCAGGTTTGATTCTAAGAACAAGGGATAGTCCAACCATCAAGCAAGGATTTCGCTTGGGCCACAACACTCGAAAATTACATTGCAAAAAATAAAGTTCCTTTAAAAAGTGCAAAATAAAGTTAATTTTTTAAAATCTGTTTTGTTATTGAATTAAAATACAGCTTCAATTCATTGAAAATTTAAGCGACACTTAAAAATGTTAATACATCAAAATGGACACCTTAACGACGTTAATACAACGTTTTGTTTGTGAGATATCGAACTTACTTACATACATACTTACTCGCAGGAATACTTTTACCTAATTTCTTAGACCTTAAAACGGTAAGATATGTTGAAATTTTCGATTTCGATTTTCGGACCAATAATAATACATTGGGAAGCTAATGGTACTATAATTTGGCCTTTATTTAAAAAATATCAAAGTTACACTTACCATTGACTTTGTTAGAAGCCAATTTTTGAGAATATTGTAAAAATTATGAAGTATGTAGCAAAACACTTCAGTTTCCATTCAGAGTTTTCAAATAATACAAAAATTCAAATTATCACAAGCAGGTTTAAAAAAAAAAAACAGAGAAATAATTTTGTAAAACAAAAATTGTACAAGTTTTCTAATTGATAACATGCAATTTTCGCTTATCAATGTATGCAGAAAAATATCAAACTTATGTACTTCAACATCACTTGAATTCTTTTTAAGTTTGGCCGAAAAATAAATTGGTAGGTATTATATATAAGACAGGGATAAATTTGTACGGATATTTTCAAATATAATGCAAAATACAACATGTTCAAACTAAAAGTTGTAAGATTACAGATTTAATTGATTATAAATTTCAATAAAAAATAATAGCTTATCAATGTATGGCCTATGATTTTCTCCATGCTAATAAGTTAATTAAAGATTGCATTTAATAATGAAACTAAACCTTGTAAGAGAGAAAATAATACTAATGACGTTTTTGATTTCTAAGATACATATTTCTTGCTGTACATTGAAGCTAAACAGAGCCATTTCAAATCTTCAGTTAATTTTTTTGTATAATTGTTTGATCCATGACCATCCGAAAGTTTATTTAGCACATTCAACTTGATGCGTTCACGCTTCTTTGACTGCAAGTGCTCGGTACATGTTTACATTGTCATAAATGACTAACAGTGCTTTCCAAGTAAATAAGAATATGATTCACGTGCGATGAATTCAAAAGCTTCATGGCGTTTCTCGTACCATGTTAGATGTTAACGAAAAGAACAAAAAGCATCTTACTTACCAAGTATGATGGTTGAGAGATTGCATCTTGGTTGGCAAGTTCTTTCTGCACATCGTCATCCGGATAATATTGATCGCAAACTAATTTTCGGCAAACAAAAAAATACATTGCAATAATTGAACATTCTACATGAAATCGCACGGCACCATACTTTGCACATTCGGCCTAGAAGAATTTGATCCTACTTTTACGGTTCCCACGGCCGATGAATTATTAACCGTTTGGTTTGATCCTCCAAATCTTACTTCTGTGGAAAGAATTGCATCCACGGGACAACAATAAATCGGTTCATTTTGGTCAAACGAGCACAAATCACTTGTTTTGAACTTTTCTTCAGTATAAGCGCAATCCTTCAGTTTTAGGCACATGCCTCTCAAATCGAAACTAGCTTCACACGCAGAACCCTCGTATTTGGTATCATCCGGCGGAAAGTAGACGTTTGTATCTGAATCCTCGGCGGGAAACGCATTACATGAAAAAATATTCAATAGTAGATATGAGCAAAATAACGCACTATATTCGCACTTTCGAAACATTTTGAACAAGGAAACCGGCAACAATTCGACTTATTTGCCTGTGGTTCGCGATATTAATAACGCGAACTGACTTTAAGAAAACACGCAACCACGATATTTCAATTTAAAACAGGTTATTTAACATTTCATCTTGACGTAATAAAGCATTCGCGAATCACAGGTGGAAGAAAAAACTGTTTATTTGCTTATCCACATTTATAGATTGCAACTTTGGAACATATATCAAATCCATTGATAGTTTTCGCAATACACTTTAAATGAGTTGCTGAAAATTAAAAAAATAAACAACTTTAAATTGATCTTTCTAAACAATCTTTGGAACGATATGATTTTAGCAATATACTCGTCACACAAGAGTAGCTATGATAATCCATACTTTAACAACGTGTTAAAAAGTCTCACGAACGTGATTTATTTTTGTGTAAATAATCATCACTACATCTACTAATCGATGAATACTATGAGCTGTTAAGCTGTATCTCTGAAATGAAATAAAAAATAGTTGTTATTTATACTTATACTCGTATATCATCTTTCTTTATTATTTGGATGATCAACAAAACAAATACAAATTTCGGGACCTAGTTGATTCCTTGAGTGTTTAATACTCTACAATGAAAAATGGAATGTTAAATATCTTTTGTTGGACAAAATAGTGATATTTTGCATGATATCCGCCGCCTGTTGATTTCAATGAATTGAAATCAATGTTTCGACCATATTTTCTTATGAAGCATGAACGAAATATGAGAGTTTATTGATTTAGGAAATCGTGAAAAATTGAAAAAAAATAATAATGTAGAGTAACTGGTATTTCAGTTCTATTTTTTATGAGTAAGTTAAGCTCATTCTGAGGAAAAGGCAGATGATAAGTGTTTAAATGAATAAAACAAACGCAACTCTGTTTTTTTTTTACATATTTGTATGCCCGTAATGTCTACGAAACAATTATTGATATATTCGTTAAGAACATAATCATTACAACTTCACGATTTTTTTAAGCAATCAACATGGTCACTATTTAGTAATAAGAATTAACCCGGATTCTATTTATATATATATATATATATATATATATATATATATATATATATATATATATATATATTCATATACATATGTATGTGTGTTTGTGTGATTGGATCTCATAAGTTAACAATCGCAGCTCGACGAATTGCGGTTTCAAACTTGCATTCAGCAACATCTTACCTTCAAAATTATAGCAAATGCAAATTCTCTAAAAAAATTAAAGATAAACTATTACCTGGTCCAACAACAATGTTAATCCATCGGCAAACTCATATTTTTCCACGAAAAACCGAATTTCAAAGAAACATTCGGTTAGATTTGGATGAAAATCTTTTTTGTTTAATTTGATTGATTCACAGTAAAAATCTGCTTCACTATCACCAAGATATATTCACCTGGTGTTTAACTGGTCAATCAGCAAAAATACACACATTTTAAAACAGTTTGCATGGAAATAAATATATATGTATATATATCTGTTTGTACACACAAACTTGTGTATAGAATTATTGATTATATTTGACAAACATCACAAGCGATGATCATTTATAAAGCTCCAAAAACATTAACATATTAATAAAAAAGGTGTTTAATTTCATCTAAAATTTTACTCGGTTGTTCACACTTCAACGAAATAATTTATTCAAATGCATAAATCAACCGTTTTTTTGTCTTAGTCTATTGAAATAATCATAGTCTTTGAGCTGCTTACCTTTGAGAGAGAAGCTGATTTCTCTCAACTCAAGTAATAAAAGCTTTACTTCGTAATTTTGGAAAATGAATTCGGATGCTTTTCGAATTTTTTTCGATATCTTGGACTCAAACCCAATAAATAATACCGAAGCTGAGAATCTATTTTGTATTATAGTAAAAATATTGTCCAGTAATATTTTTTACGAATTTGAGCGTGCAAATGGTGAAAAAATTGAAATTTTATACAAGGCAAAACATAGCGCACCATCAAAACTCCATATAGAAATATATAATTAATTGCACAAGAACAAAGCTTGGCAAACGTAAAAGCAAAAACATTTAAAAAATTTGAAAATTTCCAAAATATTGTCGTGTTCCAAGCGGAATCCTTGCTGCATGGTTGAATTATCTCTTCTTCTTAGAATCAACGTCGGATATCCTTCCCGTCTCGGTGCTGGCAAGAGTTATAAAATCAGGGAAGATATATCGTAACAACCCATAAACGGAAATTGAGTAGGTAAATGTAACAATTAACAACTAACAGAAACTGGAAAATTACAGCATGTGTGGTAAAAGATACATTTGAGTCGTTTTGATTTCATTGATTTATTGATTTGGTAGATTATTTATTAAAACAGAAGATGACACAAAAAGTTGATACGTGAACATTATATTCAATCAGATACAATTTAATCTAGAAGCAAAATCATTGTAAGATAATTTCTCAGAGTAATTAATGAAAATTGCATTGGGATTTTCACATCACAGGAAATTTATGGAATCGTTTGAAGAAAAAAATGCGGTATCATACGAGTATTTCCAACATAACGGACTCCCATCGTACCTTATTGAGAGAATCGACGCAAATTTAGCCAGGATTCTACTGGAAGATGGTGGAGTCAATGCTTTCCAGGCTGAAGATGGTGATCAAAAACACAGGGTATTACACCAAATACTGAACATTCAAATTTCGGTGAGGCATGATTTTCGTTTCGTTTCCACTCGAATTTGACTTTTTTGTTAGCGTATATGAATTTTTATTCTTCATTTTACAGATATAGTGGTGGAGAAAAGTTTTCAAAAATAGCAGTTTGTTGAATGAAAAAGTTTTACCCAAATTAATGTCAAAAGGAAATATTTATTTTTCAACTAACATGCGTCCATTTTGAAGGGAACTTTTTAAATTCTCCATCGTTTTGGTAACGTTTCACAATGCTGCAAATTGTGTATCGACTTCTACCCATTATATTTCTAAATTCTCCATACGATTTATGTTGTTTAAATAAATTAAAAATTAATTTACGTTCTTCTTAAACATTTTTCTTCTGCCTGCGAGACATGGTCACAACTGTAAGGATTTTGCAAATAAACCATGCTTGCGATTATGTTTAACCTACTGTCAAATATTTTAAGGAACTGTAACGTTAATATCAGTCCTGGCAGTGTAACAACTTTCTTAATGTAGTGAATTTTTTAAAACTTAATGTGTTAAAAATTTTGCCAGGCCAAAAATGTGTAATTTAAAATATGTTGTTGTTTTCCAGAATAGGGTATTGTTTTATTTATTTTATTCTTGTGATATCAAATAGCTTAAAGAATTATATTTGTTTCCGCAAAATAATGAAATAAATATTTTATTTGGCATTGATTTAATACTTGTTTTATTCTACAAACGGCTATTTGTCAAAACTTCTGTCCACCACTGTATATGCTATATAATATACGGATTATTGAAATTTTTAAGTGTTATCTTCATTCAGTATATTAGAAACTTCAGACACATTTTGTTACATTTCTACATTCTTCAATTTTGACTGAGAGCGACTGACTGTAGACAACATGTTGTTTGGTATTCCATTTCTAGAGCGAATACTTCTTCAAGAACTCAAATGTTTTACAAAGCCAAAACGTGCTTTTGTTCTTGGATTTACTTCAAACTTCAGTAATCTGTCGGAGTATCATACACAAAATGTTTGATTCTGGCTTAGCCAGAGGAATCTTTTCATACTAGTGGTAATTGGGCAAAGAGCACCTCAGCTCTCGTGAAACTTCACATTCTAAGAATACCCGAAACAATATCAGCGAAAAAGCGATCAATCCATATTTATAGATCACTAAATAATCTGCAATCAATCACAGCTTCAAATTGAACGAAACCGTGAAAGAAGAATTATTGAATGACACGCATATTCAATTTTATGGCGCGTATCTATCAACTTTAAAAATCTACAATTATTGTCGTCACAACAGTTTGTATGATTCATGCAACAAAAACTTTTACAGGGACTCCCCTGAATGCAAGCATAGCTCGAATCTATTTGCATATATTAACACTTGCTGTTATGGTTGGACTACTTATCGTTCTGGCTCGATTATCAAGTTTGTATTAATTAATAACTTTAAAAAAATAATAAAGCCAGATCATCCGCTCCGTTTTCAGAATAATAATTTGTATTTATATTTGGAATCCTATATTGTTTTCAGAAATATCTAAACAGACGGCTTATTTCATAGCAACTTTCATTTCGATATTATACATAGTTTACTTTTATTTACCTGTTGTTTTCTATGCAGATATGTATGTATGTATTACTCATTTATTGTTGAACACTGTTTCCGCCTACTACAAGAACCATCTAAAATGGAACTTCACTCTTCCTGAATAATTTAATCTTCTAACGGTAAGCTTTTAAGCGTACAATACAATACTATTCGAATGTAAGATTTTAATCTGTATCTGAACAGGTCTTCCGCTAATAGTAGCGCGGACAGGTGCACATCTGAAGCTCGTGGCAAATCGAACGAAACGATTAGTCAGAAAAGGTACTTCACCCAAATTCAATCACCGAACAACCTTCTCATAACATTCTCTTGGTTATTTAAAGAAATCAACAGAACTTCACGTTATTCAGATATGTATCTCATTATGACAGGTACAACTATTGTTTCACTTTTGTGGTTTTCATTCATTAGTAGAAGTCGTTTTGAGAAGTTGTCTGAACGCGTTCAATCAGAAGGTCAACTAATAGATTAGCGCGCGAACTGAGGATGAAAAATAGACTGGATCGTTTCAAAATAAAATATATTAAATAAGCTACTTAAAATTACTACTGCAACTACACTATTACTATGTAGAGTTCAGGATATGTACGGTATCATAGCTTCAACATATGAAGTATGCGGCAATTTAACAACAGAGGAATTGATTAAAAACAAAAAGCTGGTGCCATTTGAATGGTAATAAACTATTCAAACCACATTGGCACCGAAAAAACTTTGCTAATTTGCTAAAGAGTCTATTCATTATTTTTAAAATATTTCTCATCGAGTTCTACTGCAGCACAGCTCCAAAAATTAAATTTTGAGATAATAGGCTTTGCAAATGTTCTCATTGCCTAAATGCTGCTTAAATTGAAATTAATTTTTAAAAAAAAAGTTGAAGCAATTACTTGATACAGAAAGTCAAGGAACAACTATTTTCAAATTGAATGATTGTCCTAAGCTTATAATTGTCAACTCAAAATATCTATTTTACAGTTGTGCCACTATAAACCTCAGTAAGTGATGTGCATAGGATGAGATTGAATTAAATAAAATTGATACAAGGGATGCTACCATTTAAACACAAATCTGTTTGTTTTTATTGATAGATTATTATTAATATATTTTTTGCAAACAAGGAACATGGTTTAGTATTGAACAGTAAGTCTAATAATTTTAATATGAGGACTGATAAAAATAATGAAAACACATGAGATATAATAACCACTATATTTCAAGAGGTCAAATGCAGTTAAGTTTTCCGCAATACATCTTCCGATTTTACTACCGGTTGCATTTTGCATTAAACGCTTCGTAAATATTTGCACATATTATTATGATCACCACATACGTAAGTACATCGAGAGGAAAGGCTAACGAAATCAAACTTTATGTGATAACCGTTGACTGCTTTAAAATGTATATCATAAATAAATACATTAATGCGATATAATGAGTCGTTTGCATGAAAGTGAAATTAGTTTTGACCTTAGGTGGTTAATTTTGTATTAATTAAAGAAATTCAAAAGAATTCGTTGACCGTGAAACTAATTTCATCAACGACAATACCAAACTTTGAAACTGTTTGAGAATCATCGAAACGGCCGTTGACTTTTTTCAAACGTACAAATTCGAAGTATGAATGGGAGCAGCAATATGGACATCCATCCAACAAGAAAATCCATATAACTCCTTGTTAATCCTATCTTTGTGGATCACTCTTTAATTTCAGGAAAGTCCATGTGTTTTGCAGAATATATGGAAAAGATTTTTCGATGCCACAAAATATTAAAAGGACATAAAAAAAAGATTCTCTTCCAAGAATTGAGGAAAAACAACCAAAAACTGCATAGTTTTTAGTTCTTGATAACATAGCAGTTCTTTTAATATCACACCTGGTGTGGAACTACGCACGCAATCGGGTGCTATATTAGGCAAATTGGTTTGATTAAATTAACATTAGAAGATATTAAAAATGAATTTTAACTCTAATTAATTAATTAGCACATTAAAGAGTTAAGATAATTACGATAGTTACGACAGGCAAATAAATATACTTCTGTTATACACCACCAAATACGATAGAAATATAATACATAGACAAGCATGGAAAAGGCATATGGTTCAATGTTTTTCTCTTCTATTTTTGTTGACACATTTTTTTCACTTTACAGTTGGGAAAGGTTTAAGTAAACAATTCATTAGCAGCTCATTTATTCGAAAATAAATGTTTGTAGGTTTTTCAGAATTAATTAGGGGTACGGAATAAGAACCTACGATAATTGGCGACCTTAAATCAACCAAAAATTATGGCATTAACAAAACATTTGGTGATTCAATGACGACAGTACATTTTGGACTTAAAACATAGCTAGTATAAATTAATTTTCTTCGAATTAGAGCAGAAAACTTCGAAATTTCAGCAGAAGAAAATGGTTCAACAAGGAACACCATCTGTTCATTTTGCAAGAGCGAAAATTTGCATATAACTAAGATAATTATTATAAACATTTCATTAGTTTGTTACTTATTACTTAACTTTCACCACGGACAACAGATGTTGATTCTTCTTAAAAATTTGAAATTATTTAAAAAAATGAAAACTTGAAAATTAAAAAGTTTTATTTTGAGCAAATTAATAAAGTTTATTTAAGACCAACGAAACTTGAAATTTGTTTTATTGTATTGTTTTTGCACGTACTTAATGTTTATAAGATACTTTAAGTGTAAAATAAAGTAAACCAACCAGCGTCATTTTATTTATATATTATAATTAGAAATTATCTGATTTTCTAAACTCCTACTTGAAAATTTGATAAAAGAATATTTACCTGATTTCCGTATTCTCGGCTTTGGCTTTACATACAATCTAAAACCTATTTATGTGAAAAAAGGAGTTTGAAAATTTCGTCAAATTCTTGTATTTGCTATATATCTGCTCCTGCTTCTCCTTCATCTTTGTACTATGAAATAAACGCCCCTGCGAAAAACACTTTTGTCAAATGAATAAGCCTGAAAATTGTAATTGCATACTTAAAAAGATAACAATGTAACTACAAAAATTGAAGTTTAAATCATATTTCAAATTTACGAAACAAAATTAGTCATAAATCGTGATCCTTACTATTCTAACAACACAACAACACTTTAAATATACTCTAAAGACCTCAAAACGTAAAGATACGTTGAAAATATCAATTTCGATTTTCGAGGCGATTAAAAGAACTTCCCATATACTGGGAACTTAAAAAACTTCACCGGTACAAAAGTGTAAACGAAATGAAAGAACTAAAGACAAAATATCAATGAATGCTGTTGATTAAGTTTGAAAAATATTTTTCAAAATAATTTTGAAAAAATATGAACTTTACTTTACAAGTCTTCGTCACTTCCTTATTTTCGTAGTTAATTTAGTAAAATCTGTTTTTTTTTATAAAAAATAATATTGAAAATATTCAAACGGAAAAAATTCCAAAGAAAATATTCACCTCACATTTCTCAAGCATTCTTCATTAATCAATCGAAAAATTGCAGAGATCTTTTCGAGATTTGATTTCGCAATAAAAAGAAAAACCAAATATAATGAGGATTTTTTTTGCAAATATTTCACGAAAGTTCTACTAAAAAATCGTTGTAATAAAATATTCGTAAACAGGTTCATACGTCAATCTCGTGGAAGAAACTGAAAATGAATAAAAATAATTGACTCTCAATCTTTCTAATACGATTTTTCAAGGAAGATATATAATTAAATAATTTTTTATAAAAATAGAGGCTTTTGTGTGCTATGAAAATTATTAAAAACAACACATGAAAGTAAGCTCATAAAATTAATATCATACGAATTATACACTTATTCATCGTAGCTATCCATCGTTTCTGTTACTGTTATAAGAAACTACAAGATATGATTTGCTAAAACTTTTTGTAATTATTGAATCTTTCAAATTATGAGTTGGCACAAGTACAAATATTTTTTAAAATATCAAAAATTAATGAAATTTCAATCAGATCATATTGTTGTTGTCGTGATTTGATTGGCATCACAACGATCGATATGATTTTTCATTTGCTCCGTGCTTCCGGGCAAGGCAAGAATTTCCAAGGACCCACACACACACAGTTTTTAAAAAAAAATGTTGAAAAACTTCCAGTGAACTTCAATCACAAAATATGCTGAAGATTTTGATTTCGATTTTCAGATTCATTAAAATCACTAAGAATGTGAATACTGAATTTTAGGTTTTAATTGATAAATGGAAATAAAATTTCCACATGGTAATTATGAAATATCACCTGAAACAAATAGCGGAACCAATTAAATTTAGAATTTTCATTCGATATGCAATCAACATGAATTTGCCTTTCATGCCCTAATTTTTGTCTGTCGCTTAATTGAACAATTCAACATGTAGTGTTACAATGTGTTGTTTTAAACACTTTTTTGGAATAAATTTATGCAGTAGCCTTCACAACACGTTTTAAGTAGGTGCAAAAGTTACCATTGTTGCATTTAGTAAATTATCGACATACATAGCAATATTATTCAACAAGTTAACAACCAGGAAATAGTTTAGAATAGTTGCAGCTGAACGACTAGCGAACAATAGTGGTTTATTCAGAAAGCATCTTTAAATGCAAATCAATACTTAATGTATATGTTTGGTCAATGTTTGATGTTATTTCGTAAGTCGAGTAGCATACACTGTTTTGCAAAACATTTAAAAAAAAGTTGTTTGATATACATACCTTATGAACAGGCGATCAAAGCATTAAATCATGAAAACCACTAGCATTTCTTCTTCAGATGATACTGTTCAACATGTACATATGTACTTCAATCTATGAAATGAATGACTAATTAATCTAAAAGAATGATAAGAAAAAATCTGGGGATTGTCTCAGAAATCAAGGCTGGCATCGCAGTTCTGATCTAGCTCCGGTTGCGTTTGCGTCCGAAGACAATTTAAATTAAATAAAATATTATTTCGGAAGTTCAGACTTTTCAGTTTTGAACCAAACGTCTTCGGAGCCACACCAGAACCTTGAGATGAAACCGCGAAACTTTCATATGAGTAATGTCGGCTTATTGTTGACTGTAGTCAACATAATCGTGGTGCAGTGTATTGTTAATAATGATGAATCAATTAGTTCGAAAGAAAATTTATCGGTTAGATGCGAAACGGTTCGAGGTTCGGTCGGGTCATGTAAGCGGGCCAGTCATTGTCCTGTCGGACAATGGTCGGGCAGCTACGATGATATCTGCTACTTCGAAATGTATGAGTTGATTGTTTGTTGTTCCAAGGATAAACATTTTCAACGCCGCAAAAGACGACCAAGTTCTAATGAATGGGTGTGGGATCGCGTCAATAGTGTTCCGAGCGATAAGCACTATCCAGATAAAAGATACAAACATGAAAAGGCCAAAAAGAAACGAATAAGTGAAATAAGTATGGTTCTTTATGCTGAAGAGTGTTGAAGTGGAAGTGCTAACCGATTTGATTATTACAGAGTTTGAAGAATATATGGAGAGCATATTTTCAAACCAGACTGATGAAATGAATTCTCAAGGCCGTGTACCGGCAAGTCCTGGCGAATATCCTCATATGGTGAGCCTAGTTCCAATGTTACTTGAGAATTAATATCATACTATTCATGATTTACAAGAGAATTGACCGTTCAACTAAGCAGTGATTTGATGTGATCCAAAAGTCTTGAATATAAAATTTATTTGTCAATTAACAATAATTGTGCAAGAAGAGGAAAGCGCCATTATTCAAAACTTTTCAAAAACAAAGAAAAATGATTTTTAAATTTATTTTTAAAGGTTTTATTTTTATATTTCGCATTATTTTAGATTTTGTCACTTAAAAACAATGATATTTTTTAAAAACAAATTATTCGTCATACGATATTAAGGTATTGGTGTTGTCCTGTTTTTGCTCCTAATACGTGCGTTTTTATTGGTTGTCTTGGTAAAAAAATGAAAGAATAGTGTCAAAAAAAATCATATATTTTGAAAATAGTACAGTAAATTACATGTTTTCTATATGACAAAAACAATGTTGTCTTTTGATAATAGTAAACCAAGTTACTTTTTTCTTTATTCCTCCGAAAGACACACTGTTACAACCCCTTTCTTTTAATATCTTATAAAATTTTAGTTGAAGCTGTACCATTCTTCCACACAAACAGAAAGAATATTTTTCTTTATATATGTCAATAAAAAAAACCAGCAAAAAGGAGGCTGTCCCCTTCTTGCACCGGGTCTTCGATTAGGATATGAAGATTACAAAGCATTTTAAATGACGAATTTGATTCATGATTAATTGAAAACCTTTAATCTAGTAGTACCTATCAAATATATCAATTTTCCGTACGCTTTTGTGACATCTAAAGAAAAATAATGAATAAGTTTCGAAAACTATCGAAAAATCATAATCAAAGGGGTTTTACTCCTAGACATTGAATGAGAGCTAATAAAAATAAATTGATTGATTTTTGTTCAACAAAAGGAATTTATCATGAAATGAAGGTAGTGCCAGTAAACAAAATGCAATGCAGTGTAATTTGTTAGAACTAAGTACATTTTATACAGTCTTATAAAATAATATAGCCCGAAAAAGTTCGATTGGTGATTTTGTTCGACTTCTTTATGAATGAGTGTACATATATAAATAAACACATGCGTAAATTTCAAAAGAAAATTCAAAAAATTGAATTGTGGAAAATTAAAGAATAGTTAAGATTTATATCTTAGTTCTAATATGAAAGATCGATTTCCAATTGATATTTTATAGTGAACTCGCAAAAATGAGTTTTTTACAGCCTGGGTAAAATGTTTCGATACTTTCTACGGGTGTATGAAACAGTGGATGATAAAGAACTCTTAAATAGCATGTTAATCGTGTTCTGTTGGTACATCGAATTTACCCAGTGTTGTATGGAGTTTCAGCTTCATTTTGAATTTATCGAAAAATTGTGAATAAAATTGTAAGATTAATAGTGAATTTATATAGATATATGAAAATTTTCACAAACTAAATATAATTTCATCCTCAGGAGATTAAATAAACAACATATACATAATACATTCATAACTAATTTTCACTTATTTTTGTCTATCTTTTCAATACATTTTTTTAAATAATGTGCGCGCCACTTTAACATTATCTACATCAACAAAATGATTCAAGATTTAAGTATTTTGTTCGCCCAATGAGTGTTCATCGTGTAATTCTAATATGATAAGCGATTTAATTGATATTATAACGGTGCGATGGCGATATGCTGTAGCAGTTAAGCTAATGAGTTCGAAGAAAAAATCGTTTGATTTACACATAAAAGCAAGTGAAAGTGATGGTTTTGTCATTTTAGATCCGCAAATATTTGCTGAATCGGTTTTCAGTCTTTCCTTATTATACATGTGATTTCATAACTACAGTTAATTATAGAATCATAATCGATTATCCTGTTTTTTAGCTTTTCGCTGTTCGAAATATTTCTTCGCCTCTTTCCAGTGCCCAACGCGCTACTTCTGCATAATTCCTTCAGCGTCTTTTTTCCTCTGTTGATGACCACTAGCTTCTTAGCTCTCGATTCCTGATACCTTAATATTGTGTTCTTCCATTTCTCCATCGATCATGTAATTTAATTCATCGCCACCAACTTCTATTGCCGCACTATGAACTTCCGCATTGATTGTTGCGAAACCTCGAACTTCATGGATGGCTTCACTCCATAGATTCTTCTGGCATACAATGACCGTTTTAATTTTTGAATCATCCAAAGCTACTTTAATATAAATGGGTGCAACAGCAATGCTGAAAACACTTCCAAAAGTCCATAACTGCAAGGTTTGGTTCCGCTTTAAGTGTTGCTCGCATCATCTCGAAAAACTGGCGACTGTATGAGACCTTGAATCGCCTAATAACCTCCTGGGTTAGTGGCTGAAACTGGGAAGTAGTATTTGCTGGTAAAATATCACTTGCACACTATCAACTTAAGATATTTAGTAGAATTTTCAATTATCAATCATGCTTCAAATGACGATTCTTTTCACTCCAAATGATGAATCTGGGGGATAAAGCATTGGTGAAACCTTTCGATAAACAACTTTTCCGTCATCCTGTTTTCTTGATGTATTACCAAAAAGACAGATGAACAATTTTCTATGTTTCTAAGAGCTCGTGGATCGTTGAGTCCACAAATCAAACCGGACTTTATCATGTAAACGGTTACTGCTTTTACGACCGGTTTGGAACCTTGGTGTCGCATTGACAATTTTTTTCCATTTAAAATAGGACCATTTCGTCAGATTTGAAGTCTTATAATCATATTCATCATCAGCAATTATTCAGATTAAAATAATAATTCAATTAATAATCGCAACTTCTTCTACAATCTGATTTTCAATTGAATCACAATCGCTCGCTCACTGCAAGAGGCTTAGAACCACTTCTTGTAGTTGAGTTTTCTCGAAAAACCTTTGCATTAGATCAAGACTTTTTGCTATTAAATATTATTATCGGCAGGTCTTCCACCACAGTAGATAGGTCTTCCACCATAGTAGCTAAGAGGGCAAGACAATTTTGGCCCCCGTAAAAATAGGTTTATAAATAAAACAAAATTTCGATGCAGCTATAAAATATACAAAATAATTTTCATTTTACACAATTATGTATGTACATACATTGTTATTTTTTTAATAACTTCAAAAAAAATCAATTATGTTTTTTAAAAAAATGGAGATAGTAGTTTTTTAGTAGGCCCCCATCCATGCTGATAGAGGATTTTTTGTTAATCAGAAATTTATAGTTTTTAAATAAAATAGAAAAAAAATACTTCATCGGCGAGGATTTTTCAAAAAGGATTCTAACTAATGGGTATATATCTTCACCATATTCAATTTTTTTTCTTCATGTTGTTTTGTAAAGTCTGCATTAAACGGTAATGGATTTCTGTCAAATAGCAGCGTTAATTTTTTTTATATCCGTTTTTTGAGCGTCAAGAGGATGTATCTCCCAAAGGCTCTTTCTATTCGCGTAATTACATTTTTTTACTTATCTAACAAGCTTAAACTTTTTTGATAATAGTTAGCTTCCCAAAAATAGTAAGCATTAATTTAACTGTATTTAAGAGTTATTTAAGAATCTATTTTAAATTTCAAGAATTTATTGAAAATCCTTTTCTGGTAAAGTTTTTTTTTCAAGAACATTAAACTGATTTTATAACATTGATATTTGCAAAACTTAAAAATATCAGCTAAATAGACTTCAAGCTCCAATAATTAATTGTACTTCGTTAACGCCTCAAAATGAAGTTCAATCAAAAATTATAATTATAAATATTTCTATAGCCCAACAGAAACTTTTCAAACAAAATGAAAAGCAAGATATATGTAGATGTAATCTTACGCTTACCATGACCAGGAAACATTTTGAATAATTTTCTGTTTTGTATTCTAAGATTGTCGTAATCAAAAGGTCATCACTTTGCCCTTGATTTAATGTTAAAAAAAAGTTCTATTTTGCGATAACATTTTATGGTACAGATGCGGTGACAAATTAAGTTGACATATTTTTCAAATTGAACTGAGCATATTGTAAATGCGACATATTGATTTGAACTACTTTCCAACATTACTATGTCAAGAAGGGAATTAAAAATTCTATTCAAAATAATTATAAGCGAAACAATAAAAATATTCTTATAAATGCTTTTGTAAATTTTTGGGACATTTTTTGTTTGACTGAATATTTAATTCCTTTAAAGCTTGAATTTCATCATATTTAATGTTGTAAATTTGGAATAAACTCATTTCATGTTAACTGAATTACAAACCAAAAATAAACCTAACCCACATATATGTATGAATATCTCAATTATTGTGACCTATATTACCAACAGTCATTCTTTGTGCTTATGTATATTTTAAGATTTCCAAAAAATCGATACTATACCAACTTTTTTATCATACGACAGAATATCATTTAAAAATTATTTCTGAAATGAAAATAATGAATGCAACTAATTTTGCATGAGATTCTCAGTAATGATGAGACAGTAATACGATTTCTTTTGATCAAAAGACTAATGATATTGTCATTGCTCATCAATCATTTAACTTGAAGTTCGGTTTGAATTATTTTTAAATCGGTTGGCGAACATTTTTTCCCTTTGTTAACAGTAATTTATCGTGGAATTGATGGCCTTAATGTGCAGGTTTTGTTGAAGTTTTTCTTTAAGAACACTGCTTAAAAAATTAATTTGATATGATGTCAATCGATTGGAACGCCGAGTAAATCTTTGTACATAAATAGAAAAATGTTTTTTAAATTTATTTTTACAGGTTTTATTTTTATATTTCGCATTATTTTAGATTTTATTTTAGATTTTGTCACTTAAAAACCGAATTCAATGTTATTTTTTAAAAACAAATTATTCGTCATATGATATTAAGGTATTGGTGTTGTCCTGTTTTTGCTCCAAATACGTGTGTTTTTATTGGTTTTCATGGTAAAAAAATGAAAGAATAGTGTCAAAAACATTCATATATTTAATAAAAAAACACCTACTATCAATGCACATCGTAATTTACTGCTTATTTATTTGTCTCTACAACATTAGTACATCATATTGAGGAAGTTTTTCTATTTGGCCTAAGGTTTTATTGCTTTTGTATGTAGTAAAGTTTGCTTAAAAGGCCAGACTAGCTAGACGGGTTATAGTGGGATCGCTCGTATTCAGATATGGCTCACTTAGGTCTCCGTAGGTCCAATGTGATATCATAAAACAAGATTCAAGTACTTCATTGCCGGTGCTAGCTTTCTGATGCTGAGAACCATTTTGATTCTTTAAGGAGTCTGTTTATGCTATTAACATTAATGCTAGATATTTTCGTGAGGCTTTCCACGAAACGGGAGTCTAAAATTTGCATTTTTCTTCTAGACACTGCTAAGCATTCACAAAGAAAATGCTTCACTATTTCTTCCTTTCCATCCGACCAAGAACTGAGACAATTATCTTTTAAAGGAACGCCCAATCGTTTTAGCGGTCCACCTATTAGACGATGGCTTGCCAATATTGTTTGCGAATTAAGGTTTTACTACTCATGTTGAGGAGTTGCTTGGTATGTTTGGAGCTCCATGCGAGCCATGTCTGCCTGATGGGTTGTTTGCAACTTTTATGTAGTGCAGGAGAGGGACATCACTCTCATTTTGGACAGTCAAGCAGTCATAGGAGGGCTAGAATCATTTGTACTGTGCTCCAATTTAATTCAGACCTGTAGGGCAGGACTGAGCAGAATTTCTCTAAAGAAAAAAACTAACACTGTGTTGGGTTTCTGGGGACAGTGAGGTGCAAGGTATTGTCAAAGCGGATCAGCTTGCGAGGAATCTCGATGCAGAAACTAAAGGTATCGCCAGTTGACTTGGCACCCTCATAGCCGAACCTTCTATGTAGTGCTGTTTAATAGTTAGCTTAATAGGAGCTAAAAGGTGGCCAACTTGGGGATTTAATGTGTGATCATAGAGGTTAGTGCCGGCTCTCACTAAGGCATCTGCTTCGCAGTTTCCAATTATATGACCGTGTCAAGGCATCCTGCACAGGATTGCTACAGAACGTAAGGGCGCCTTACTTATATGTGTACAACATAACATAGCTATTTTGTATGTAGTTTGATAATTATTGAATATCGGCTGGCTGACAGTGAAAATATTTAAATTTCTCCGGCAATTATTTTTTGATTTAACATCCAATTCACCGCCAAGATGTCAGCTTGAAATATGCTAGAGTGGTCAGGAACTTTGGCGGGCCACTTTATTAAACAATTTCAAAACATTGAGTTGTATTTAAGTCATAAAATATCTTCAAAAGTGCATTTTGCTAGATGAACGTTTTAGCTAAATCAGTTAATAGATCTTAAGGAGTGTTTGCCGCTACAAAGAAAAACACATATTCCTGCTTGTTTTTTCAACAAAATTCTGTAACTAATTTCTTTCTATAAATAAAAAAATTCTATAAATAAACAAAATAAAAAACCTTATCAGATCACAACTATGAATTTAAAAAAACTTATAAGCTAGTTAGTAGTAACTCCTATTTGCTGTCTCGAGACATATTGAAATTAGATAATATATAACATGATACATGGTGCCGTCATTGAATCCATCTCATTTTAAAAGTAAAACTTTAGTGTTGCATTGAATTAATGGAAAACTTATCAATTTTTCTTGTGTATATAAAACCAATTCATAATTATATAATTTTAACTGTGTAACTCTTATTTCAGTCAGCGCTTGGTTGGACGAAAGAGTCTAATGAGGTCGATTGGAAATGCGGTGGAAATTTGATTAGTGAATATTTTGTTTTAACTGCAGCTCATTGTGCGTTAGTCGATGGGTATGTAATCACTTTCTTTAACGTTTCTCATCTCCACATTTATAACAATTCATGAAAATCAATTTCCAGTGTAAGACCGGACACTGTACAAATTGGCGATCTAAATTTGGTGGTAAACGAAGAAACAGTATCTCCGCAAACCTTCGAAGTGAAAATGACATATATGCATCCTACATATGAATCGTCAGTATACTATAACGATATTGGTTTAGTAGAATTGTCGAAAAAGGCCATGTAAGTGTAATAAATTTCATTTTTATTTTTTAACTATCCATTTCATTTCGTTCCAAGTAATATCTAACTTTTATTAGAAACAATTTACTATACTTATCAGAGTGATAAATAGACTAATTATCACTTTGAATCTACAGTTTTACTGAATTCGTTCGTCCTGCTTGTCTTTGGAGTGAGCCTTATATTCCACGAGACAGACTTGTAGCCATAGGATATGGTTCTACCGAATTTGGTGGCGTGCAGACAAAAACTTTGACCGAATTGAAGCTAAGCACTATGAACAATATTGAATGCAATCAGAGATTACCAAATATTCCGGCTGCAAGATTTGGAGTTCTCGAAAGTCAAATTTGTGCTATTGATCCTAGTGGACAAACAGACACATGTCAGGTATTTAAACTATATTCAAACTACGCAATCAAAAAAAATTTCAACAATTTTCCATCCTAGGGAGACTCTGGTGGACCACTTCAATTAAATGTTCCTAAACATGGAAAAACTTATTACTACTTAGTAGGAATTACTTCATATGGGATCTCATGTGGTGGAATTTATCCTAGTGTATATACAAGAATTTCATCCTTTGCCGAATGGATCGAGCATATAGTGTGGCCGATATAAAGAAAATAGGGAAAATAACAAAAAACCAACGAATTCACAAATTACCTAGATATATCATACACTGAAGAGACTGATTTTCGTAAGTAAGGAGCAACCTTGTATTGCAGTACCTTAAATCTGCCCTTTGCCATAAGCAGTTTAATTGATATTGCATAACAATCATCATGCAGACATTATAGACTGCATTGTAGCGTAGATTTTTGCATAAATATTCATTGTTCTTTCATCTATATGTGGAGATTAAATGTACAATCAACAACTAGGATTAAATAAAGTCAAAGTATTCAATAATCAGCCATTGTTTTAATGCAACCAAATAAATCGGTATCAAATTCAAATTACAAATATAAGTTTACTCATCGAAAAAAGGTTGATAATAATTCGTCTTACGTTAATTTTTAAACTCGAAAAACTCTTAAATCCAAGTAATGATAAAAACGTATATTTCCAATGCAATGTAATCCAGTCGCTTCTAAAATTAATAGGAAATCTCATGATTGATATTAGAAGCGCAAAACTATTGCGGTTGCTGCCATTGAAAACAGGACAAGAGCATATGAAGGGCTGGTATCAATTTGGTTTGGGTTTACAGCTGGGAATTGACAAGTATATGTACCACATAACGAGGTGTGGCTAGAAAAAAAGGGATTTTTAGTGTGACTCTTTTTATTTATTTTTTCCTTTACAACTTTTTCCTTATCACCTTCAATATACTCCCCTCCACTATCCCTACACTATTCCATTCGAATTTCCTACTGTTCAAAACAGTGTTTTAAGTCATTTTCTGTTAGCATGTTCATAGTCTCCGTTGCTTTTTGCTTCACAGCTTCCACAGTTTCGAATCTGGTCCCCTTCAACACTTCCTTCACTTTTGGGAACATAAAAAATCACACGAAGCTAGGTCTGGTGAGTAGGGTGGATGTTCCAACATAGGGATCCCATGCTTGGCCAAAAATGTCTTAACCACCAGTGCAGTTTGGGCTGGGGCGTTGTCCTGATGAAGAATTCACGACTTGTTCTTCCACAACTCTGGTCGCTTTCTTTGCACTCGCTCACGGAGGGTGGCCAAAATCCCAAGATAGTATTCTTTATTCACGGTTTGACCTTCAGGAACCCAATTTACATACAGAATTCCATGGATGTCAAAAAAAACAATCATCATGGTCTTGAATTTTGATTTGGACATTCGAGCTTTCTTCATTCGTGGTGAATCCGGACTCTTCCAGTACATTGATTGTCGCTTAGTTTCTGGAACATATGTAAATAACCATGATTCATCACACGTAATAACTCTTTTCAACAGTTCAGGATCTCTCCTACTGTTTTTTAAGATGTCAGAACAGATTTCCATCCGTGACTCCTTTTGTTCTGGCGTGAGGATTTTTGGCACAATTTTGGAACACACTTTTCTCATATTAAAATTTTCATGTAATAAATGCCGAACCGATTACTTGTCAATTCCCACAGTCTCAGTAACTGCACGGATACTCAATCGGCAATCTTGACGGATTACTTTGCCTACATCTGCAGTCGCCGTTTATTGCGCGTTGTAAGTGGAAACTTTTACACTCAAATGCTTTGGCAAGTGTTTGCGCGACACGTTTTCTGCTTTGTACCACATGTTGAAATTCTTCTCCAATCTACGTGTGACTGCTGTCCTTATGTAGGACTACCATGCAGCGGTGACCCAAGTGGAGATATTCCATCTAATTTGCGGTAGCCTCGCTTCGTTCAACGTTTATCCCGACATTTTTTAGCAGGTCTTTGGCCTTGTCACAGGAATTTTGATGCGTTTCGGGACAGTGCAACCCAAATCTTATGCAGTTGTAGACTCTATTTGGAATAGTAGGCAGATTTAAAATATTCTTCACCCTGCGGAACATGTGCGTGCAGATTGAATCCTATAATTCGTCTTAACTTACTGCGCCGCTGCTGGTATCCAGCACGAGCACATGCTGCCCTTATGCAACAAAATGTTGCTCGGGCTGCGAATTGCGACATAGACCGCGTCAATTTTCTCTATGTTCCCTTTCGTGTTATCTTTAACTTGATAAAACTCAAGATCAAATTTCTGGCCCCTTTTTGAATTTTTTGAGGATCTTCATTGATCTTAGAATCAAGCCATCATTATACTTGACGCGAATGCAAACATATTATTTTGTCTTGCTCTGCAAAGGTATGCTTTCTATTAATTTTCGGAGCCCACATTCCACTTTTTCGGTATTAAGCGGTATTTAATTCAAGAACTTAGTTATGTTCCGCCGCAAATTATTGGCATTGCCTCGGGATTTTCAGAGCAACACAAGGGAACGAATAGTAATTATATTATACTCTATCGAGAATATTTATCTAAATAATGATATATATATCGAATCTGCATTTAATGTACGGTTAAATGCATGAGGTAACACTAAACTATGGAACGAAACGTTTTTTAGAAAGTTCGGAACATTGGTTCAATGATTGTAAAGGCAATGAATATTGAACATAGAATACACACAAAAATTAGCGGCTAACGATATTGAAGAGATGAAACTACAAAACAATTAACTTTAAATGAAAATGCAACCGTGTGGCTCTTCAATATAAAATTATCAACCACTCTTGTAGAGGTTTTTTGCCTACTTACCTCAAATAATGAGTGTGATGCATTATGATGTTAATTCACGCAGCAACGAGCAGAAATGGATGCAAAGTACCATCCTTACTGATTAGAACAATAAAAAGAAAAAGCGTGGCTTACGAAATTAACAATATCACCGTGAAATCGTTCAGAACGTAAAGCGCATTGAAGGAAGCAGCACCTCAGTAGTTTACCAATATACGCTAGAACGACAATCGTTAACGCTTCTAATTGACTTAATTTTTGAGATATCCTGGTTTATTTCATGTACTTAACGCAATTCAAGATGAACCATGCATTAAAACAAGCATATTATTCAAGTTACGTTGATCATCGTTTAATCGAAACAAAAATTAGGGACAGACATTTTGAATTATGGCTAGTATGTAGATACAATTTATTGTTCATTGCTTTTCCATTGATTTTACAATTTTTTTACAAGGCGGATAACAACTTTTGTGGTGTATGATCAAAGATGATCTTTAAATATGTCAATTTAATACATTTGCAAGCAAAACTTTACAATTAAATAAATGTTCACCTCTTATAGATACGTTCAACAAAACTTAAACAATAATTCTGAATACATGATCTTCAATCCAATCCAAATACGAATAAACATTCGTATAAACGCCTGGCATATTTGGTGCTGCACAAAATTTGCCAAACGATGTTATCCCCACTATTTGATACACGCACTTATTAGTTGGCAAGGTTACCTGCAGCGGCCCGCCGGAATCGCCTTGACATGTATCTTTTCCGCCCTCCAGTTGCCCTGCACAAAGTTGGGTGCTTACAATGCCCGCATGAAGTTCTCGTTGAGCATCAAAGGAGTGATTGCAGATACGATTATCAATTAGATTCAATTCAACTTTTTGCAGATCTTTTGCTTTCCTCCCGTGAAATCCAACACGACCCCATCCTGTGGCGATCACTTTCTTAATGTCTAAATCTGATGATTGCCATAGGCAAGCTGGTCGGATAAATTGATTGAATTTTACACTGAATTGCAATTGGATCAATGCTATGTCGTTATAGTAAGCGTTTGCATCATATAAAGGATGTTGTATGATCCTTTTTATTTGGAAGTCTTGGAATTTGTGATTTTTTGAATTTATGGTGTTCAAGTCGTGTGCGCCCAGGCGAACTACGCTCGGTGGTTTTCTGAAAGTAAAGGAGTGATAATTAAATTATGTTAAGTATAAATCAATTGAAGTTCTTTGCTAATCAATGCAACCTTCCCAGTAGTTACATTTTAGGTGTGAGATCTGACAATTTACAAAAACAAGTTTGGTGTGTCAAGATATTTTGTTAAACAGAATCTAGTATTGTTTAAAGAGCCTCTTTGGAAAACATGACTACAAAAAACCATATTTTTAATCCTTTTGTTGAGTATTCTTATTACACACAAAATTGGTTGCGCAAAGCCATAATCGAGCTACAGAGATTTATGCAGAGACCATAACTAGACCGAATTCAAATATGATTATCTTATTCATTCATTTAAATTTTTAAACCTAAGCAAAATTCAGATAAAACCCTTAATCGAGTGAATCTGGAAGCTCTATTAAGAGTGAGAGAAAATAATAAGTAATAAGTATTATCAGACCGAAACTTGATTGTTTTTCTATAGGGTTTTGATATTATATACTGTAAACATCTTGAATAATGATTTTTCTCGTTGAATGGTATAAGAAATAAGCTGAAAATCAAAAGCACTATGACTAAAAATAATTTTAAAACTTACCCAGACATTTGTCCGCAATGGGCTGCCGTCAAAATGAATTTTTCGCTAATCAACGAACCCCCACATGACCATTTAACAGTTTCATCGTTTTTCGTCCATCCTATTGCCGCCTATCGTAATCAAAATTACAATTTAAATGATACAAGGTTTTTATAAGCATACCATATGAGGAAACTCTCCTGGCAACGCACTTTCGCCGCCAACTATTAAACGAACAGGCACATTGCATTGTGGAGCTGCTTCTGTTTCCAACACGACTGGATTTGATGTTAGACGCAAAAATGCACCACGTAATTTTCCCAATTCACTGTATTCATCGCAATCTGAAAGGAAAATGATTGATATGTACTTTTGCCCGACTTTCACACTCCTTTTTTGAATTTTTATTTTATTCTCAAGATTACTAGCACTACTATGAAATAATAAGCACGAAACTTACACTTGGCGCTAAGTCTCTTCCTTTTTCTGATTTTCTTGTGCCTTCCACCGAGCGGACAACACACTAGTGGCATTGATCCATCATATCCACAAATATCGATTTTGGTCCCGGACATTTTAAACTCTTCCATAACATGACGACACTGAGTTGATAGCAAACAATATCCGCTAGCCCCGTCTTCACTCCGTTTGCATAACGACCCTTCTTCCAGCGCTTCAGTTTCCTTATCGATAAATTTTATCCTGTCCATTTCCAACAAATCATCTTCGGCCGCGGGTCTATGGAAATTCTGTTGTGATTTTCGTTGAAACAGCTTTCCATCCACATTTGAATAAGCCGAATTGGTGTGCGAAACAAATTTCTTGCCAATGCGAACCATTGCATCCGGCATAAAATACTCGTTGATTGTTTGATCCTCTTTAAAAGAAATCGGAGAGCCTGAAAGATCGATTTAATAAAAAAAGGCCGTAAATATAAACGGGCGTTCGTAAAAACACTTACATTTGTTTGGTCGAAATTCCACTGAAATTACGAACAACATGACTAGCGGCGAAAACATTTCATACTTTCGTGAGTACACGGCCGTGATCAGTTGAAGACTACTCAGTCTGGTTGAAAATCTAGCACGAAGCTAGTGGATGTTCCATTGCTGAGCTGTGAAAACAGGTATGCACTTCAAAAATAAGTTTTTTTCAAGCTGGGTATTTAAATTGAGATTATTATAGCAGGTACCTGAAATTGTCATTGCCTCATTAATATTGAAAGGATCAACCTGACCGCCTTTTATGGTCGGTTTTTCTCAGCTGTTTGGAAAACTCACGAAGGCATTTCATATGCAACTTTATGGCGGCTACTCCAAGACAGTGCTTAAAGGATTAAATGAAAGGATTTATTGTTCTTGACACTCTATGCTTTAGAAAATTAAATTCAACCGACCAATGCCCATTCATGAAATAGGCTTTACCGTTTATTTAACACTATGCAACTAATTTTTGATAAGACTTGTCGGCATTAAAATCACCGACCACACATTTTCATAAATAGAAAGCATCATCAACAATTAACCAATAAATTTGTCCCTTTTCAACTGTACCCAAATGAATGGTTTTTCCGAACATTTCACATTTACAATACTTGCATGGACTTGTTGTCTTACCTAAAACCAAATTGGGTTTTTCTAATTTTGTACATGAGCCGTTTTGGTGAGATTCAAATACTCGGAAGTGACCAAACGAGTGGGTCTTGATGAAATTACACAGAATTTAGATCTGCAACATTTTAGTGGGAAAAATTCAAGACAGATTCGTTATGTATAAATGGCAGTTACAAATAGTTCAAAATTAAGGTGAATGGCTGTCTTTTCTTTATATACAGATGAGATGCTATGTATTTTGATTAACTACAACCCAAGAGTAATTTAACTTTAAGGATTTTGAATCTGGAGGTCCATTTCTATTCAATTTTCTTAGGTGAGATCTAGCAAGAAATCAAAACCATTTCATTTCAGCCTATTTTAAATGATTGGACTGCCACTTGGAATTGAAAAGTGGTGGGGGCTTCTGAGTACAAAATTGTCATTAATGAAATGATGATTCTTCTGAAAACATGTTAGTTATTTAAAAACAATTATGTATGGATTGATTTCAAACTAAAATGGCATATTTTCGAACAAGCATTTAGAATTTCATTTCCAATAATCATCATCAATCAGGACACAATCCCAAGTGGCACAACTTTATTTAATTTATAACCAATTAACTTGGAGTTAGTAGATTTATGTTTTGGATTTCTGCCATGATGCCTTTGGAATACACAAATGATAGAAAAATCCAAGGACAATCAATATGTTTAAATTTTAATAATTCCTAAGATCATAACAATAATTTTGGAACGTTTATACAAAATTAAAAAAATTAAAAAAGTATTTATTTCAAAGTTATTGATGGTCCAGACAAACTATAATTTTATTTTCACGATTCAGGGTAAGAAGAAAGGATTTCGTCCAGGTATCACACAAGAATGGGCAACATTATGGTTTGGGATGCCTTATCTTGGAATGGTACCATCAATCTTGAGGAATTTAAAGGCATTCAGATCGCTCAGTCTTACAAAAATATCCTTTGTAGAGTAATGGCCAAAATTATAAAAATTTCAACAACATAACCCCGCCAATTTATAATGTAAGTGCTTTGAAAGGTTTGTAGTGTACTAAGGGTACACTTCGATCTGAGATACATACATGAGACATGTTTTATCAGTCATAATTCAAATGACGATCAACCATAAGGATATATTTAGACCGGGCATGCACAATTCATTCCACGTTCCACGTGTTGCATTGCTTAGTGGCATGCGCTTCAGATAATCCATGGCATGTTATCGACTGGACAAGTGTGAAGGTGTCATTTACAAACCCATAAACTTGAACAATAAAAACCACGACTATCTGTGGGAATGATGAACAGCAATTTGATTAAAAATTAATTAATTTTGATCACACATGATGCAATTCTGAAACCTATGCATGGGTATATAGATTTTAATATTGTACATAGAGCTACATCCCTCCATTTAATTTTAGAGTAAGATTTTTGTGCATAGATTTTAGGATAAAAAGAACTGTAAATCAAGAAATAAAATTAGAGTTAAATCTGATGTCTAACTGCTATATTCGGCAAGCGTTTTACTGACGAATACTCTCCTGCCATATTCGGCAGAACCAGCCATAGCTGGCATTAGTAATATCGGCATTTGGCGTGCCATTAAGACTAGCGCTTGTCGCTGGGCATTAGGAAATTTTGTTAGACATTCATTCCGAAAATGATTATAAATATAAACTTATTACAGTTTGTGCACTGCCCACCATACTCGTCCTATTTAAAACATAATAGAGAACCTTTGAGAATGGATGTTGAGGAAAGTTTATAGCGATGTGAGTTATTTTAGTAGCACTGATGAGCTTTGCAGACGTTCAGGGCAGCTCCGATTGAAATCGATTTAAACTACCGTACCAGTTTATACAATAGCATCCCTGATAGAATTTTTAAATCTAATCAATGAGGCCACAAAAATTATCAACGATATTTTTTATATAAAATTCTTTCTTTATTCATTTATTTTGTGTTTTGTTTTAACTGGAGCCATCCTATTGAACGACTTTTTTACTACTTTTACACAATGATATTTAAATCTCAGCCGGACTTACGATTTCACATTATATGCAATAAATCAAACAAGTAGGCCACTGTGTACCGTGTGATGTTGTTTCCAGAATAACACAACTAGTACTTTCCAAAAAATAACTAAATTTTGAGCTACCTTGAGCTGTTGCAAAAATGACCTAATTAGGCCTCTATTCTTCAGTTAAAAAATCTATTTGGCGAATTTCAAATTTGAATCTTGATGTATCGTAACAATATCTTTTTTTACATTTTCCAGTTTTGGTGAAGCCAAAATCTATAAGAATTCGAACAAACAGAATAGGAAAGAAATTGAAGTATGACGTAACGTGATTCACGCAATAAATCCTGACCGAAAAAAGTAACACAATCTTTACACAATTTTGATTTTGACTTTTTCCCGGTCCTGCCAACCGCAAAACCAGTTGCGCTGAACTGAAATTTCAAAAGTACTCTTTCTTGCCGCCATTTACATTTCCCCTTGGCCGGAATGCGTTCAAAGCCAATCGCCAGTTCGCCGTGTGCCATTTTAACTAGTTGTTTTGTGTTTTACGGGACGATTCCTTGCACCTCTCATGTTTTGTGCGAATTTTTGAAAGTCTTTCGGTTCGCGCTCGCTCCCTTGCGACTAAATGTGAATGTTGGGTGCATTTCCGACCGCTGCATCTCGGTATCGTTGACGAAAAGTGCAACTCGATTCTGCGGGCCTCGCCAAAATACACATCGGACGGCTGTCAAACTCGCTATTGAAGTTTGAACGTTTGAAAACTGTCGTGTTCAACTTTGATGTGCAGAGCAGGTACTTTTCCTCGAGCGCTTCAAGTGCAGATTGCGAAATTAGTTGCAGCGGTCAAACCACAAATGTTCACTCCTAACCGCACTTTGCGTCTTGTTCGTTTTGTCCACCCGAACCCGAGCGCAGCCGGTTGTCGACGAACTGCGCTCGCGGTGCGGACCTGTTGCAATTCCGTCCTGGCGATTGCGTGATTCGCGGACATGGAGTGAATTTTTATGGGCGCTTGCGTTCGACAGATTGATCTTGAATTTGACTGTTTTCGTTGCAGGGCCCCGGTGACCGGTTCATCGAAGATGGTGCACAACGGACTGATCGGCGGGACGCCAAATAGCGAGTGAGTTTCGTACCTGCTAGGGGCTAGAGGCATGTCCTTTCCTGTCCTAATTGTGTCGCGAGGTGTGTCGTATGATGCCTGGGTCGTCCGGGTGGCGACCGACAGGTGACCTCACATGATCGCGGGTGCTGCAAGCACATGTGGGGTTAGATGAGCAGACACAGATTGCGGCGACTCATTGGAGAACTCCTTTCTTTCCTGGATTAAATTTTTAAATCCTGCGTTCGGAAGGGGCTTGGGAATATTGCGCCACATGCCAAACCGAATCGATATGGACTTGGGTCG
This sequence comes from Oxycera nigricornis, assembly GCA_963942545.1. Classification (NCBI taxonomy): domain Eukaryota; kingdom Metazoa; phylum Arthropoda; class Insecta; order Diptera; family Stratiomyidae; genus Oxycera; species Oxycera nigricornis. The sequence goes on along the minus strand of OZ012660.1, from coordinate 109,113,906 downwards.
CTCATCTTTCCCGATTTGTTCATCGCAAAAAAAAGTTACTGGCGATCAACGCAGCTGATTTGTATCTTTAGCGACAAGGAGCCCTTCTAGAGCTTAGCTTTGGCTATGACATTTTTACAAACCCATTCAATCACAAAAAAGGCGGTGATTGTTTTAGGAATAATTGCACAGCATATACCTTGAAAGATTTAGTTTGCGGAACGTATGTTGCCGCTGCGATCGCGCAGGGATCGAGATTTATTTTTGTTAGTGTGGCCTAGTCCGTCTATTAGTGCACAGTAGAAACCATTTATTTTAAAAAAGCAGTGAGACTCTTGTAGGAGTATATTCAAATGAGTTAAGAAGAATGCTAGAAACAATCATTGTACGAGGGTCATTCAATAAGTAACGAGACAAATGTAGTTTAAAAACCGTTTATTCAATCAGTACAAAATTTTGGCTACTTTTCAACATAACCCTCCTCCTCCTACACTTATACACTTGTCCCATCATTCCTCTTCGTTGTTCTTCTGCGGTGCAATTCTCAATCGGACTTGATATCTTGAACTAACTGAATTATACATTATGTTTACAAAATCTTACCAAACAGCTGATCAGAAGTAATAGCAAGGATGTCAACTTGCAATCCTACAAGTTTCGTATTGAATTATAAAACAATTTTTGACCTACATCATTTCGTCTCGTTGCTACCTCGTATATATGTTATAACTATTCTCTTTACTACTTTCAGGGAGCAGTATGAAGATTTGACTAGGTAAGTCTAAATACATTCTTTCTTTACGTAACATTGTTTTACCACTGCTAATTATTATCTTTTAAAACTATCAGCCTTTATTATCCGGATAGATCGCCAGATGCAGTGTTACTTCGCGAAATACCAGTAAGCTGAATTTGTTTTTTGTATTGTTAAAAATTAAGATATTCATTGGATATTGTATTGCAATGAACCGTATTCGCAAATAGCTGCAAGTAGTTACAGTCAAACTTCTACAATTTGTAACTTCCTTAATTTAAATTTATCTTAAACTTGATTTTGTATCATTGTCTTGTCAACAATACAAACACTAGAAATATTATGAAAACTTAAAAATTAAATTAAAATTATTAATCGAAAATTTTCCATTTGAATTCTTCGACAATTCGAACAATAGCTGTTAATATAATCATTGCAATCAGCATGTAATTTACTTTTTATTTTTATTTTTATTTTGAACATCACGTCTGTCACATCTTTTCGAGAATCACCGATTTTCGTTTGGAAATCGTTGAAGGATTTATCATGGAATTGATTTAATCATTTGTAAACCATAAAAAAATCTGATTTGCAGAAGACAATTCAACATAAAGAAGTTTGAATGTAAATATTTCTTCTTGTTCAGGACACTAAGAGTAAAAGCTATGCGTTTATATATTTTATGATTTATTTAACTTTAGCATGCAAATGTGAAAATTTAAAAACATATAAATGACTTAATAGCAAACAATTGACATCAAACATTTTAATTTTATTGATTTCAGAGTGAGGATTTGCTTCCTTTCAATCAAATGAATTCGGTAAGATGTTTTTCGTTTACTCATATTTTAATTTGAAATAAATTTTAAAACTTATTAAAAATTCTTAAACTATTAAAACAATTTAAAAAAAGATTATTCTCGCATGTATACTTGTTTTTGCATAGAAAACGATACGTAATCATCGGAGACTATACATTTCTTCAAATAGCTTAAGAAATATCTTTAATAAATCCGTTCGAGTTTTTCCGTTGAAAATTGTTGTTCAAATATGGATTTTGTTAAAAAAAAATGTCAGCATGGATAATTGTTTTTGCATAGAAAACTAGACTATAATAAAAATATACGTAAGACAGGGGTCCAAAATTGAGTCTGGAAAATCTTATAACGATGAAGTGAAACTTATAAATATAAAAAAGCAAAAAGAAATCCTAAAAGCTAATTATTTTCTGTTTTTCTTTTCATTTGTAGAGTCAAGATCTGATGAACTACAGAGACATGGACTCGGTAAGTTGTTAATTGAATTTATATTTTGAAAATATGACAATCTAAAATGCAATACAGCTGGAAACTCAATTATTAAATTGAAAATTGATATTGTAAAATAATCAGAAGGCTATTTAACATCCAATCACATGAAATTGATGACTACTAGATGAAAAATCGTGAATATTTTAAATGAATTTGTTTTGCTGAGGAAACATCATTGAAAAGTAAGAGAACTGCGTTAGATGTTAGGCAAAGTTTTCGAAATTATGAAAGAGGAAATGTATAAAGCGAAATCAAACCGAGGGCTATTCTTGGAAACTTATTAGGCTGTGCAGTATTGAAGCGCATAGGAGTACTCATTGCTTTTTAATCGTAGCAATGTTGATCAAAAATTGTAAATTTTAGAAGAATCGTCATTCTATACAGACTCTGTAGCATCGTCAAGATATCTTTCTGTTCTTTAAAAGGATAAACTAGTTTGCGGTATTAATAAATCGATAGCCTTAATAATATCTTTTAAAATTTTACCTAAGATGCATTGCAGCTACTATTTAAAATTCATCTCGTTTCATACGGAGGAATTTTAGACAGTTGAGAATTTCTTTTGGGATTTTTCACAATAAATTTTAAAATAAATCATACATTTTCCGTGGTCGATATTCTAGTAATATTTCTTTTCTTTTTATTGCAGAAATATGAAGAGGTAAGTGTTCTTTATTTAAGGGTTTTGTGTGCAATCATATTAGCTAAAAAGAAATAATTAAAATCAACAGAATTATTGGAATTTTAATATGTACTAATTATTAATCAGGCTCGTAAAAGCAACAGAATAATTTGTATATATTAGAATTTTAATAGAGCTATAGAAAGCAAGTAATAACTATATTTGTTGTTGATTTCATCTTCAAAAAATGTTTTAATTGTTTTTCAAAAGAAATTTTCTTTCAATTTTGTGCTTTTTTTTACTAGTTTCGGAATCGAATAGTCGTTCGGTTTTTTTCAGCGATCCATTTATTTGAGTTAATATAATAATATAATTAAGATGTGATTGATTAAGAGGATATTATTGAATATAGATATTCCTAAAATTAACTGAATAATTTGAAGTGTCATGACTTGACGGTGTTCTTTCTCCCATGAAAGTTCAAGCTTTCTAAGGCATCTACTTCCCGTATATCTCTCGCGTCTCTTATTGGCATTACATCCTCTATAGCAGCTGGTTTGGAATTGCCTGTCCTGTATTTATTCTTTGCATCTGTCGCTTCGCCCATGTGTTCCCTCATTGTTATACTGATTAGTCTCCTTTTCTGGTCGATGTACACTTCTTAGCAAGTAGGACATACAACCAGATAAATCTCTGATTTTTCGTTTGGTTGTCGCTTATTTTGATGAGCCGTATTGGTTTGCAAGAGTTCAAGCTCCTTTTCATTTCACTGGTGGTAGGTGACAGCCTCCCAAAACATGTTTTCAGAGTCAGTTCTTTCGCACGTCAAGTTTTTCTGATCATATCCGCCATAATCGAATTCGAATATAATAAAAAAAATCAAAATCAAAGTAAAGTTTCTTTTCAAAAGCAAGTAATAACTATCATAGTCTGTCCAATAGGCTATTGTATAAAATCGGCATTTTGCTTAGAAGAATTAATACAGTTTCTTTTCTACATACTTAACTCCCAATAACAATAAAATTGAGTAATTTTGTTTAATTTCATATTAGAAAGCAAGTAAATTATGAATGATTGAAGTGATGCCTCATTTTTTTAATGGATCGTATTGAAACCGATCCATTTTAATTATTTTCTTCTTTTCATTCATCTTTATCGGGTATTTTGAGAATTATGTGCTGAAAGTTTCCAGTACGATGTTGTTGTGTCAGTCAGGACTTTTCGACCTGATGAATATTTATTTTTTCATATTGCTCCAATCTCGATTAGACAATTCGAATTGCACCAAAATCAATAGGAAGTTTGTAGAGAATGCTATAATCTGAAATAAAGATAAAAATACTTTTTAAAGATGATTATTTCAAGGATTAATCTAAAAATAGAGAATATTTCATTTTAAAATAATTAATGTTTTTGCAACATGTAACCAAATTTTTATCTGTTGAAGGAATCAATCCGAACTTGGTCAATACTTACATCAAGAATTATACTCCGATCGATACTAAAAAGTCCATAAACATCCATTGAATAGTTTCGATGTAAAATACTCGTTGAAAATGATTCAAATGAAACTTTTAGTCGTTCATCCAATTTAGATAATAGTACATTGTGGAGGATTAGTCCCGTTTTCTTCGCCTGCATAAGAAAAAGTTTAAAAATTACGTTTTCGAAATATTTATGGTATTTTTGTCTTTTCCTTGAGAAAAAAGGGTTACTAATGAATGTATTCTTCATATTTAACGTAGCGACAATTCATGTCTACCTATTTCTTCCGTGACCGTGTAAATGAACGGGTCTGATAGTGGACGCTATTATTTAGTCATTATTCTGTCCTATTTCTCCATATTTCTCGTAAATGATACGCTTCACCATTGTAAATTTTCGAGCTACATATTTTTTTTAAAAACATTTTAGACATTTTTTCTTCGTCTTATTGTTTATGTTTTTTTACATTCACACGAAGGTTGTTGCATTTTTGTCTGATTTTGCTGGATCTGCTTTGTCGAGCTGTTGTTATTTTTGATATTCGATAGACAGTGCGTGTCACAATTGAAAGAAAAACTCTTGTCTCGAAATTCCTTTTCCCAAGTTAATTGAAAAGTAAAGGGTATTTATTCATTCCGACTGTATTTACGAAATTGTAAAATTTTTGTAGATTCCACTCCAAAACTCAGCGAATAAATTTCTTTATTTCCGGAGTATATTAGATTTTTGATGTTTTGTAGACAAGGATGCTTTTTTAGTTCCTTTAAAGTTGGTTTGTTGAAATATAGCATTTCCAATCGCTTTAGATATTTTCACAATTCTTTTGGACTTTTTTTTCAATTGATTTAGACTTTTTCCCAAAATATTTGAATTTTTTGTCAAGTGATTTATACTTTTTCTCAAAATTTTAAAACTGTTTCCCAACAGATTTCAGCTTAAAGTTTACCTCCAATATGTTGGTTAATAGTAAACTGAAATCTTTTTGGAAAAAATTTATAAGTTTTGAGAAAAAGTACAAACCATTTGGCTGGGAAGCGGTTCAAATGTTTGGGAAGAGTCAACATCAATCGGAAAAAAGTTCAAATTATTTGGGAAAAATCTGAACCAATTATAGTCAGTTCTTTGTTTGGAACTATATTTTAAGTTTTACGATTTCAAAACGACTCGGAATGGTTCTTTATTGGTTAATATGTTCCTGCCGTCACATTAGCAAGAAGTTAAGAATGAAAGATGAGGCGAATAATCAATCAGTGCGAGTGAACAAGGCGTTAATGGTTGTTCCTTGTTCAATAACCGTCAAAATATCAGTGCAATGGCATGTCTTGTTTAATTGAATATGAATTTAATATTTAATTCATTGCGTAAAGTGATGTGTTGCTTAATGACCAGTTTGCGAAAGTGTTTTAGTAAGTAAATGTTGAGTCTGCATATAGAATGCTTTTTTCTACGAATCCATTCATCCTGGTCATCAGTTCCGTGCCCATACATCATGTCACGAGACTGAAGGGCTTGCTATAGAACTGATATTTTAAGTTAACGATAAATTTTGAGATTGCATGGCTACTCTATGCTTCTAACAGTTATATTACTCTATGAACTACAATGGTGCCAGGAAAAAAACTAGGAAGGGGTGAAATATTGTAAAAAATATATAAAATAGCCCGTCATAGAAATAAAAATGTTCGGGTAAATCAAGCTGATCAGAAAAAAGGAACAAATCGGTTACATTGAAATTGAGGAGAAAGTCTTGCGAATAAATTAATTAAGGCCTCGTAAACAAAGTCAGATGCGAAAAAACGGAAAGAACATGCCTCTAACAACAAAAAGAGGCAATATATTGCCACAATCACTAATATTTACATGACGCAGACAATACCTTCTTTTGTCAAGGAATATTCTCCAAAAAATAAAATTTATACATTAAAATGCGCATAGTGGCAATAAGAGCAGTCTCAAATTAAAGGAAGCCAAGAAGATAGAAATTCGGACACAAAGAAATAAGAGAGACAAATGGTACTGTACGTAAACTGCCACTCAAAACTCGTGTCCAGCACAAGAAGAAATATATTAATATTCCGCTAACACCGCAGAGCAAATTAGTGCAAATAGCAGAAGATGAACGCAAAAAACTGACGAAATGTTTTTTTGGTGAAATCATTGAAACACTTTTGCTATTTATATAATAACCAAAAAACACATTAAATCATATAATTGGTAACAGCAACAATGAACTTCGATAGTAACTTACTTCCATAATATTATCAGCGATTGCAATCACTTGCAAAATCGTTTCGACAAACAATAGCGATGCATATGTTATACCACAAAATCCACGGAACACTTGATACGGATGTCTATCAACTAAAGTATTTGTGACTAGAACAAACTCCGTGAATAAAAGTATGATTATTATGTACACATTGCAAAGAAATGTAAACAGAATACACGTAGCACTCAAATCAAACAGGCTTTTAGTCGTCTCGCATATGAAATCATAATTCGCTGCCAATTTATCCAATTGATCGCTCAACTGGCAGAAGCTTTGCATTTTGAAGTAGTCTCGTTCGTCCGTTTTGCGGCTCATGTCGCTATTAAGGAAATTAATCTTCCTAACAAGTTCCTCGATATCTTTATTGAACGACGACAGTATTTCAGTGCTGATGAGTACCAGTCCATAGAAGATATTTGGAATAGTAGTTCGAATCAAATGCGGAGCAATGATACTCAGAATGGCTACTGAGTGAAGTATACCTTCGATATTAGATACGGATATCATATTCACTATGAGCGCACAATCCACAATAGTTGGTATGATGATCATTTTGATGAGAGTTTTCATCAAAATGATTATACACTTTTTACGAGTCAAAGCATGTTTAGCAGCAAACAGAAAAGATGTTTTCGCGTCATTCAGCAATTGGGCTGCATTTTTTGATGTTGCTATAGAGTTAATGTATATAATAATGGCCACGGAAATATTGAGGAGACCGTACGGCATCGTTAAATTGCTCACCGACTCAACTGAACTTTGTAGTTTTTGTATTATACTCAAATACAATAGTGGATATACAGAACCGAAGATTATCAAAATGATTGCCGAATATTTAAAAGCAACGGTTGTAATCAGAAAGGATTTCGATTTCTTGTCGTATCGGAAAGTGACCAATCCCAGGAGGCACAAGAACTTGTAAGCGTATAACAGTAAATTCAATAAAAGCCTTTGCTCCCGCATTGTAGATCGTTTCGAAATTGACTGAATGATTATATCGGAACAGGGGTTCCAATCAAGGAAAGAATAGATAGTATCGTTTAATTACCACGAAATTATCATGAAGCGTAGGATAATAATCAATTAGTCTGCTCGTTTGGTGAATTATCGATGCAAAATTCTTCCAGCTAGACCATTAAAAGTATTCAAGTACGCCTTAATGATTTTTCTTGCACTATAAGAGTATTATCGGATGAGTGTTTCATTTGCTGTCAATTGTTTAGTATAATACGGAACGATTGAAGGAAAAATATACCATTTCATTCACAACATGCATTTGAATATCTTTATATTATAAATAATCAGTGTTTAACAGCAATCAATATTGCATCTTACAAAAAATAGAACTACAAAAGCACAACAGAATAGTTAATTTTATTTTACAATAGTTTTAAAGCATGGTTTCAAAATATTTCATGACTCAATTGTGAAAGAAAAAAGACAGTTAATTGTGAGATAAATTTTACTAAAAACCACTTCGAAGAAGTTTCAGCATAATTTTTTAGGAGCAAATAAAATTATTTGAAAATGTGCAGTAACCAACACAAACGGTATTTTTTGGGCAGTTTAAAATTTCAAGTAAAAATAATCACAGAAACATTTCATCATATTTTTGATTAATTTCAATTGAAGAGTGCCTTAATTATTCTTACAATTTCTGAGGAACGATATACGAAGTTTTATTTGATTAAATTTAAAGTGAAAAATACATGATACAGTTTTTATGCGATAACATTTCTGTTGTAGGTTTTTGTGGAAATTTTTACTCGAAAAATACATAAAAAACTTATATTCTAGTAAAATCTATATAGTGTCAATTTTTCTCAAATCTTTAAATATACAAAAATTACAGAAGTTACTGATTTTTGTAATGTACTTTAAGTTTTATTCTGATTTGTTATGCCGGCTTCCCACGTCATTTGATTTTACGAACGGACCCGCGCCTCGATTTTAAAGTTTCCGACTTACATGGATAGAACACGTCAGAAAATCATCACTACGAACACGTGTGAATTCACGTGCCGTGGAAAGTGACCAAAGTAAAAATCATTTAGTTCGATTAAATGTATGTAACACATGTGCAGCTTCAATTAAGAACCACTTTAAATGTATTATGACTTTGCTTTCAAAAAAAGGCATACGTTCTTCGAAAACAAAAAGCATTTTTCAATTTTATGGATTGCTTATGGCGTGCGCAAAGTTTGTCTTTCTTATTTGCGAAAATGTCATCTTCTCCATCGCCGTTCGTCCAGGAAACCGATCTTCACTTTTTCTTCAAGTATTTGATCATCATCGCCATCGGGATCGTCAAGATTCAGCCTCAATTTGTATGTAGCCCTGAAAATTGTTTCCATCTGAAACTTTGATACCTTTTCCAAATAAATCAGTCTACAATCTGCTCATATTTTGATCGACCATATAAAGTTAGTCTTTCTCAAATGCCATGGTTCCAAAATTTGTCTGTACAAAACCAAGCTAACGCCAGCGGCCCGCAGACAACCTGAAGGCCTCAACAATTTGAGCGCACTTTAATTGAAAGTCTACGAGAAGATTAGCATAACGTCAACCATGTAGTGTTGGTCCCGATTTAAATTGTATATCATCGAGTCGTCGGTGAGAGATAAATCAAAGTTGGTTCACTTTAGAGAGCTATTATCGCTGCCTAAAACACACCGCTAAGAAGATTATTCGTAAATTCGCTATTCACATCTCATTTTGCTTTATTGTGTTTTCCTCCCAGTGGAAAAGAAACTATTTCACTATTCATATTGTAAAATTTTTTAACAGCCGCTCAACACGTTGCATATATGTTCTGAAAAGTGTGCCCTTCTCAAATTTTCATGTTCTAGCTTTTTTCTGGATATCAATTATATTCTTCCTTATTTTAAATTTCAATATTTCCTGATTTCTACTCAATTTCTTCAATGTTTTTACGTTTAAAAAATATAGGAAATGCTTATCATAAACGTTGAAGCCTAGTTTTAGGCAAATTCTATGTAAACAATGAAACTCATTCAAAATATTTCTACTCTAAAATATTATGAAGACAAATTTTTCTCGAAAAGATTTTCGTGAAATTAATCCCTTTCAATAATGGAAGTAACAATAAAGTAAAAGATTCAGCATGGATTTTAAATTATTAGTAAGCAAGTACTGGTAGCGATGGTAACATTTTTTTTAGATTATTTATTAAAATTAATCTGTGAAATGAGTGTTTTTTTATTTATTATTAAATAATGATGATTTTTTAGATGTACATATAATATTTATTGCACTTGCATAATTTAAATTATTTTTCAGGCCCTCCCGATTGCTGATTTTATTCCAGACACCAGGTTTCCTTCGGCGGTACGTTTGTCCTCATATTTTCCAAAATGAAATTTAGTTAGAGCATCCCACGCAGATTTAATTAATCATCTTGCATGTGGCTATTTCAGGACACTTTTCCAGATTTGGAGGAGCACGATCATGCTGGGTTGGGATTTAAAATTGATTTGGTGCCAACAAATGGTGGCAAGGGCTCGTGGTACTTTTCATCGAAACTGTCAAAAGTCTTTATACGCATGGATCAAACGATTTACATTCAAGTAGAGTATTTCCGAACCATTGAAAACGAGGCGGTGCTGCTACGAATAATGATGGTGTTCCGTGATGATATATGTCGGCCAGTTAAGCGTTGTAACAATCACAAGCACACGAGCATCACAGGTACGCTTAGAGTATATTACATAATGAAAATGTTGAATTGTTTCACATCGATCGTGATAGTTACGATAATATGGATGTAGTTAAAAAATTATTACCATTGCGTTTATCGTTTCCAATTAAAAGAAGTCAATACAAAATATAATATTAACAAAATATTTATTTATATTTATTTACAGGAAATCAAAGCGAAGCATTCATTGAATCTGTTGTTCGTTGTGAAAACTCGGGTGTCCTATATCAAGGAACTGCTGCCGGTAAAAATGTGAACGATCGTTTGTCAGTTCTAATTCCACTAAGTGCTGTTCAACCCGATGAGAAAAATATATTGAAGCAATCGATAGCGTTGAAATTTGTTTGTCAAAATTCATGCATTGGTCGTCGATCAACTGCCCTTATTTTCACTCTGGAAAATAAGAAGTGAGCTATTTTACATTCGTATTCATTTATTTCGTAAATTATATAATTTATATTTGTTTTACACGACAATTTATTGAAAGATTCAGACTAGGCACGTTTTATCATATGCAGAGTAATTTTTCTTAGAATTAGCTTTGCTTTTTAGTTTGTTTTAGATTATTGTCTAAATTTTAAGGAGAATCTTAGGCTTAATGATTTGGAATTCATTGCCAGAAATTATTTTAATATTGATCATTTTATATTACAGTGGCGAGGTGCTTGGCAAGCGCTTCATCAGCGTCAAAATTTGCAGTTGTCCTAAACGTGATAAAGAAAAGGAGGAGCTGAAAAAACGATCTGCTGATGAAGGTATTTAGTTTTTTTTTTGATTTGTGGTTAGCTGTATTTGTATTTATCATATTTTGAATGTGTAGCGAAAAGCTGAAAAGGTTTTTTAAAGAAAAAACTTTTTGCTTTGCTGGTTTGAGCTTTTGGGTTGTGAATTTAAATATTGTCAAGACGATTAATCGTGAAAGCAATTGAGCCACAAGCGTGATAAATCGATTTATCTTCAAAAAAATTCTAATAAAAATGCAACGTGTCGATGGTTTAAAGTACAATTATTGTGTGTTCACAAACTAAAGGCACATAACATTCCCCTTTGTAGTAATTTTTTCGATGGGATTTCATGACATCAGCAATGCATGGTAATTGCAGATTTTCACCGAATCAATTGCCTGCTTTTACAATTAGACAGCTATTTAAGAAGATCCGATATTTTAGGGAGAGGAACAGTTTACTGACATCAATCGTTCGATAGCATTAACGCCGTTGGATAGCAAAAACCATCTGGGTGCTCATGTTTATTGATATCAAGAGGAAATTAGTTTATTGTAGGGCATATAAATATTTAAGATTCCAAAAAACAAGAAAAAAATTAGGCTTTGTATGCGGACAAGTATTGCGTGACGGCAAAAACTGGAAAAGTTGGACGAAACCACGTTCCAGTTTGTCGATTGTTAAGGAATCCCATCAATTGCTACAAAGAATATGTTGAATGTGTTCAATTCAAAATTTCAAAAAATTTGTTGCATATCCTACAACTGTACGAAAACAGTGAAATAGTGATACTTGCATCGGATTCGGTGAAAATTGTATGTCACATTTTGCGTAGAAGCAAGTTCAACGGCAATTGTTAGGGCTGTACGATTTCATGGTTCTCCCACACAGAATGCTCACACTTAATTTCGCTGAAGCTTAAGATGTCGCCATTAATTGTTTCGCCTTCAACATCGTGAGATTCGTCGCAAGAAAATCTGGCCAAACATGCGTATCACGAATGATCCTCTGCTTCCACCACAGTTTCAAGTCAGTCATCCCGGGCAAGGATGATTGAACCAAAGAAAGGAGTGAGGCACAGGAATCGTGAAACATGTAGAACAACCAGGAAAATTTGGCTCGCACTGAGCTCCAAACGCACCACGCAACTAACTATCTACTAACGGGGCACTGTCTAATCGGCGGTCCCTTCAACGACTTCTGCCGTAGCTGCAGATCGAATGAAGAGGAAAAACCGTCTGGGCGAATGCGCAGCACTATCCAGAAGACGGATGCAAATTCAAGATTGCCCCTTCCTGGATAGCCTCATGGAAGTGGCCAAATTAAATATAAGCTACACAGCAAGCTTTACAACAAAAAATCCAAATGGCTCTCATCTTCGTCCTCGGTGTCACAATTGGCCTTTCGTGACCTGAATGAGATCTCTTGAAAAAAGAGCTTCCAATACAACCAACCAACATGTTAGCTAAAAAGAACAGTTATCACGGAAAAGAAACGTTTTTTTGTAGATAGTCCCCAAGGGTCAATTATTATTAAAAGACAACACAGCAGAGAGGGTTGCATTACTGGGGTGTGACCAATTCTCATGGAGCCCTTGAAAGCAGAATGCTATCAGGAAAATAAATTATTGAGACAGGAAAAAGCGTTTCTGTCAATATAGACTACATAATCCAATCAATGGGTTGGATATTGCAACGTGGTAACGCTGCAATTCACGCCGTATGCCAACCAGGTATGGAAATCTCACAATTTTGCTACGGAGTTCTCGATTTAAACAGCATCAAAAACCTCTGAAAGTCGTTGACGCAGAAAGTTTACTAAAACAGACAGCACAATGAGAATTTTGGTAACTGCGTGAAGAAAATCGAAGAAGCCTGTTGTGAGATGCCCTTAAATTTGATTAGTAGTTTAACTTTTTTATAAATTAACGAATTGATGAAAATTCTACCTAAAAACGGAAACCCACAAAAAAATTAAAGTAGCTGTTAGTGAAAAAAATAAAATAAATTCATTCAAAAAATCAAAAACTTCACTTGTGCTTTAATCTTATAATTATAACTCCATTTTACTCTGGGTATCAGCAACTCACACTCTCTCTCTCTGATTATTAACCGGTCTAACTGCAAAACCAAAGATTCGGTGATAGTTTGCAATATCCAAGCTTCGATGGTGTTACGAAACGCTATCGTTGAAAACAGCGCACATGCGAAAGCTTCCATGAAATAGCAAGAATATATCGTGTAGCTGTTGCTCGCTACTGCACAGTAAGTGCAAATGCAATATTTGTACATGTCATTTTGAGTTGTGCTCTTTAATTTACTACTGAAAATATATACTATATATTTACCCATACTGTACGAACACTGTCGGACAGTTTAGGGTTCGTTAGGCAAGCCAGCTATTGTACTGTAAAAATAATTATCAAAAATGACCATACAACAACTGTGCTTCAATTCAAACCATCGATATGTACTTTATATTTGTCCTTTTGCGCGTTTCCTAATGCGTAAGAAAGTTGTAACTAGTTTTTAAATGAGTAAAAATCTATTAGCGATGATACAAAGTCTTCTGGACAGGATAAATCTCGCTATTTTTGCTGCATAATTTAGTTATTCTAACGCTTCTTCATGTACAATAAGAATTGCATGTTTTCTTCTTCGAGATCCTTGCGCTACAAAAATAGATACTTTTAAAAAATTCAAAATTTTTGCAAATAATAGTCACATGAAATGAAAACATTTGTCAACGTATAAAATTTGATTTTCCAGCGGACTTACCACCCGGAAAGAAATTGAAGATAGCAAAAATTAAGGAGGAACCGGAAGACACAAAACCAGAAACTCCAATTTCGGACGTGGAAAATGTTAACACCGACGAACTGCGCCTTGATCTTATCATGCCGGACAAAGAGTTTATGCACGGCGTGATTGATTATTGTTTCGCTCAACTCACAAAGCGCATGGCTTTGAGACCTGATAAGGATTATAACAAATTTTTCAAGGAGTACAAGGCTAAACTGCTAAGTAAGATCTAAAAATAAAAAACAAAAATATGGAATGATGATACCAATTTTTTGCAATTATTCTACAGGCAGTTCAGCCGAAAGCAATACAACGTAAAGTGGCAAAAACAAATCAAATTAGCCTGCCTTTAGATTTAAAGTGAAAATATTGACTTATATTTAAGAAACAATTAGGCTAAGCATAATGCGATCAGGTTTACAGTTGAGTTTTTCTCTCTCTTCCGGTGCTTTAAATTAAATGATGTTCTCTGGCGAAATGTGAAAACACTTAAAGTCAAGTCACAAAATTGTTTCCTTGATGGGGAAATTATTCAAAAGATATTTTGAGCGAAGAAAAAAATTATCTGATAAGTTCCGAAGGTTTAATTTGAAATGTTTCTAACGGCTTGTAAAGGCGAAATTTTTACAAATCGGACAGAAAGTCTTCCGTTAATTTTAGTATTTTTAAGTAACAATGAAAAATATTCTTTGCATTTATGACAAGAAAATTGTTGTCTATGTTATTTTGAGCTAAATGTTTGTATTTCTCTGTTTACAAGTTTCCGTTGATGTTTTTTTTTCGATATGAATGTGAAGTAAATTTTCAAACTAGTTGTGATTATACGTTTTGTGTTCAGAATTTCCTGTAAACCTGACTTGAATGTGCATTTTATCAGAGTTGTGTACGAAAATTTTGGTTCAGTGATTTCTTACTAAATTAATTAAATAATTTCTAATTTGTCGTTAATCCAATTGAAGACAAACTTCCAACCCCACGTGATAAAGCATAAAAATGTATAATAACCTAAACAATTTTCTTTTGAGTTTAGATGAAACTATTTTTTTTATTTGTAACTTTACTCGAGAAGAAGCTACTTAATTGCGTGTCCTTCTTAATTTTGATAGTCTAGACGTCAACTTCAACAAATGCTCGTATGCTACATGCTAAATCGAATCACAGCAACACTAGTATACTATACTGCTCCGCGAAGCCACAAACATATTAAACTTTCCACAGTTAACCAGTTTGATAGCATATTTACTCACTTTATTTGCAAAGCCTCTCTGCCTGCATGGCATACCGTCTAATAATATCTTTTCATCCAATTCAAGCATTCGTGTTATTTTCATTAAATGTTGACATCAGATCGGTCAATTCAGACGCTTCTGTGATGTTAATTTTGATTAAAAAGCAGTAGTAGAAGTGAACACTGAATTTACCAATGCACCAGTACAAATTTTATACGAATTGCTAAGTATGCGTATACGTAACCTTAAATACGTTAAATTGTGCAATTACTTGCTACTACTACCACTATCAAAATTAGTGTCTTAAACCTTTTATTTTTATTATACTAAGATTAAAATAAGTACAAGAAATTTTACTTACAATAATATTTTTTAAGTATACATGAGCATTGTGTCTTCGTTTTTTTGAGAGTAATATTTACTTTCAAGGGAAAAAGGAATTATGCCAGAAGAACGTGGCCTTATTTTAATTTTGTACTCTGTTTAAGTCGTTCATTGTTTAAATCATAGGAGAATATTTAATTTTAATACGAATTGTAATTTTAAGAGTGAATAAATAATGATTAAAATTACTAATCATGATGTATATGCTAGAGTTTTTTTTATAAACTAAGGAACGCTCGAGTCAATGAATATGCAATTCTCAAAAGGAAATATAAATTGATTGTGGGCTTTATTTGAAAAGTAGTTATTTTCTTTGAATTGTTTACACAGATGTGCTATGCATCTTAGTTTTTGAATGTTCGGACAAATAGGTTTAATGTTCGGTCGAATGTCGAGCAACTATTCAGGCCAAGGTTAGTTTTTGCCCGAAACCTGATCACAAGGTGAGTAGGTTCAATCGGCGGTCGTCCGCGAACAAAACGAAAAAATAATTTATATTTTGGGCGCTGGACACTTCTCCGTCGAGACTACCCTGACACCGAATTTCAAGCAAGACAACAAACTACAATACAATATACAGCAATTTAAAAAAACGACAGTTAACATTAAGTCAAATATATTGCGGTATTCTTGGCTTTGAACAAAAATCAAGTGTAAATGAACTCTGTTATTTTTTCTACTGAAGGGGTTATTGACGCGCTCGTCCAATTACATCGTCCAGGGTCCGATACCAAAAAAACTTTATCATTGTTGTGGTCATGAACTATCTGGTTTTTGTCGTTTTATTTTACTGCAGCGATGATATCCTTTTTCAAAATCGACGTCATTCTAGATAGAGAAATATTGAAGCGAAAAATATAAAATAATATGATTTACAAAATAGGGGTGCTGAAGAAACTGTTTTTTTCTTCGAATAAACAACATTACTGATAGAGAACTAGAAGTTGTGAAACGATTTAATGACTTTGAGGACAAAAATCATTGATTAGCGAGGGGACTCAGTTATTTTACGCATAATCGCGAATTTTCTCAGGGAATCGGTAGGTAGTTAGGTCATTTCAAATAAGCGCTAATTACGAGCTAAAGGAATGCGAAATACCGAGATTATACTGTTTTAGGAAAATTCACACCCATTCATTTTAGCCAATTGTAATTGAACAAAATTTAAACTAAGACTACTTGCAATTTTTCTTATTTTAAATCCGATCAACACCAAGGTTTCTCTTTGAGTCGCTGCCATCAATACCTATCCTTCTGTTGCATCTGTAAATTTGCCCTACGCTGATTTACTCCACGAATGATATTTTCCCCGGAACCAAAATCACTGCCGTTCGCGCGTTGAACTCGTCTTCCAAATTTAGTAGAAGATTCCTTTGTCCAATAACTAATAGTAAATCTAATCCGCCTGTGATTGTCATCCGCGTGCATAGAACAAACGCGAGCGGGATCAATTACTTCCTTTTATAAGTTTGAAATAAAGTTCTTTCATACAGTTCCTAAGAAAAGTTTCATACTTTCATTCAGTTCTTAAGAAGAGTTTAGTCGCAGGTGATATTGTCATTTTTAAAGCATTCTTTTTCTGTGGTTAATACGCCTCGAACAAGGTTATCCATTTGAAACTCATCCTGAGGTCTGTCTGAGTTGTTTTATTCTGTCAGTTGGTGATCTATGGCCCGCCGGAAAGTGTGCGCCGTGAAGTGATGCTGCCGCTATCTGAGCAAAGTTGGAGGCGCCGGTGAGGATCCTCCACGAGCAATGTTGCAGATCCCTCGCAACAGACGTACGATTTGACTCTGGGTTAGCTGTTAGTGCTTCAGTTTGCTGTTATTTGAAATTTTTGCTCACTTTGTAACCAGATGACCTGGCACTTGTCCTTGTGAACGTTTGTTTATAGTAGATACAGGCGTCCCGCAACTATCCAAAAATGCGCAAACAATTCAAAAACGCGCATACAATCCGAAACCGCTTGAAATTTGTGGTACTCGTTTAAAACGAGGATCCAAAATTGTTGCTTTTGCTTGTCGTGGATTTGCCTCTAAATGTTCCAGTCTATCCAACATTTCTTTTAATGAGCGCTCCTGAACAACAATTCTTACCCCTACATCTGTAAATGGTTGCCATTGTGCAAATTTTTATTATATTTATTTATCACTACTGAGTCTTTTGATTAGCTGAGATGTTGCTATCATGTCAGTAATCATGGCAATGAAAATTTTTCAGTTTTTACTTATGTAAAACCCAGGACCATCGAGCTACTCAACTTTTGTAGACGGGTTTCATTTGGTATTTCCTTGTAAAACTAACTTACATTTTCTTTCAAAATGTCGAAGAAAATTTTGTGCGTGACGATTTAGCTGATGCACAAACCAGGTGTATGAAGGTCGCTTAGCTTGAAAATGCTGCACCTGGACGAAATTTTTTCTGCTAACCTTGGCAAAGGTGCCGTCTTCCTTGAAAATGCTTTAAATTTTAACGTTGTAGCTATACTTGGTTCTTTAGGCGATTCTGAAAGAAACTCTTTACTCTATTTGTTATATCAAAAATCGATGACACATTAAATTTTTTAAACACAGAAGTTATTTTTTCACTGACTCGAAAATATAAAATACTGTTTTGCTCATCTAAAGCAAAGGCTTTCTATCATAAAATTTTGTTCGATCTGTACGAATCATATATTCACTGAAATAATGACCACAAAACAAATTACGTGTTCGAAAAAAAAATTCAACAGCTGCGTCTGATGCAAGTAAATATCCAGGGATTCCCCGAATTCTGATCAGTACACTATACAATTTCGATCCTGAAAGAGTGACGGTATGCTTTTGATCCAAATCATCTGGATTGTAGAGATTGGCCGGAAAACTAGAAGATCCGTGTTCGTGAATTTGTGTGTACATATTTAGCCATGGAGCTGCTAACACTTTTAGGTATGTAATTTAATCAACTAAATTCTGATACAAAAAGAAAATTTACGCCACATATCTTATTAGAGTTTACATACATTTTATCGTTCTAAATATTTCATGAATTTCTCAAATCTTGTTCATTGAGTACTGAATTATTTATTAAAGGTGTAAATTTTGCTTGAAAAACATTTATATCTTAGTTTTTTTTTATAGTATTCATTCAATATTCAATCATTTCAACATTTTTTTTTCAATTACTAGGACATTTTATTTCCAAATAATGAGTTTTTATTTAATTTTTTCTGGACATGTATCTTCATCATGAACATGAAAACCGAATTAATCTAAATTTTCAATTGATATTACAATTTGTATACCATCAATGAGGTTCCTTCGCGGATAAATTTAGAATTGCCACAAACATATTGGATATGGTTCACTTGGTGCTATCACAGAAGAATAATTTGGTTGTATCTTTTTCGTTTATTTTTGCAAAAACGTACTTCAATTCAATTCAATTCAGATACGAAGCATTTACATACATATGCTTGTTGACGCGCACTTACATGTTCTCCTGGAAAACCCTAAAAATAGCCCTTCAATGCGAGGTGAAGTAAAAAAGGAGTGTTGCATGTGCATGCTGATCGTACGTTTGTCACACGATATTACTGTAAACCATCTTAGAATATCGTCCCATCTATCTAAACTGTCATCTTCGCCAGCAAAGATGCAGCACTTGAGCATCTTATAGGCCCATCATCCAATCTGATAACAACAAAATGAAATCTTAGTTTTATTGTTGTGAAATTGCTGGGCTAAGGGGTGTCGGTGAAATGAAAAATAATTTGTTTCATATTTAGAAATTAATAGAAAATATAACCAATAACGTTGAGGAATTCCATTTTTTAAATTTAAATAAAAAGTCTTGGAAAACCCATATGAAGTGTGATGAAAAGTACAAGAGTATGCAAATGAGGACAAAACTTTTGGTGACTACATTCAGGAAACAACTTTTAAAAAAATAAATAAACAACATATACACCTGTTTTCATTTATAACCAAAAATACGAACAAATAAATCCCATCTAATTAATTATTCAGATAAAGTATAAACGTCAACCATTTTAATTTTAAATGAAGCTAATTTGGCTCGTATTTCTTTCATTTCTATAGTAAAATTAAAAATGAAAATTTTACTTAAATGTATTTTACAATTACGCTTACGGTATTTCATTAATTAAAAGTCAGAATTCGGAGAATTAGTGGTACATCATGTGAATTATCGTTAACTTGGAAAAATAATGTATTTTTCAAATGTTTTATTGATGGTATTACCTTGAAGAAAATTCATTTCAAAAAATGCTTTAAAATAAACAATAAAATAATCTGCTTAAAAATACAAAACACCAGTGGCGGTTCGTGGGAGTTAAGTATGGTGGGGCTACTGGTACGAATTTTTCTATCACCAATATAAGTTCTTATGTGAGTTTCCACTCCACCAAAGAGGTACCATATGTGGAGCGTTAACCGATTTTGTGTGATCGGTTTCCACAAAAGTAGATTCACTGGCAATCAAAGATATATTCCTATTATCGTGTTTTGAATAACATTTAAAGCTTTAATAAAACTTCAGTGCGCTCTGAATAAAAAACATTTGTTAATTATTTATTTAATCAAAATCATAAGTACTATAACCTGAAGAACCCTTTTCTGGAACAAACTTTAAGCACTACAAAACTTTAAAAAATACCAAACACTACGAAGGCACACTAAGTACTAATACCATGCACTACACTGATGAGACTACTTTTGCATTAATAGTCATCACCTTCACCCGCTGCGGCCCGTCGTAAAAAAATGTTGGTCATGCCTACTCAAAAGTATTTTCCAGACCATGCCAAGACTAAACGTTGTCGAAGCACTGAACGGGCTGCGTATGATTAGCCCGTCCACGATGTATACACATGTTATTTCAAACACGCACATTCCCGCCGCTTCAGCATAGAATTCACGCAGCCATTCCAATCGAAATACTCTTTTTCGGGGCAAAATCGTTGTAGCTCCTTGCTCATAGTAAAGGTGGAAAATTGTCAAAGAGAAAATAAGTTTGAATTTTACTCTCAGCTTTTACTCGGTGCAGGCACAACGAAGCGAGTCGAAGAGAAAAACAAAGTGTTCTACAGTGCGTAGCAAGAAGACTATGTGAAAGTAAACTACAGCATGGGCGAAAAAAATGCTTACTTATGTTTTGAAATGAAATTAAATTATGAAAACTATATTGAAATCTATAATGATATTTTATTACATTTGCACTAATATAGGCTCATCAATAATTGGTGGGGCTGAGCCCCACTAGCCCCAAAGGTAGAGCCGCCACTGCAAAACACTATTAAACATAAATAATATTTAAAAGCCTCTTCAAAAAGTTGAAATTTTTTTTTAAAAGAAAGTGAAGCAATTTAAAATGGGTTGGCGTTTTATTAATAATGAAAATTAATATTATTAATAATAAAAATTAAAATGCATAAATTTTTTTTCAGATCGAAGTTTCGACAGTAAAACAAAAAGCGGAAAGCCATGTTAGAACATACGTATATCTTATAACCTTTATACACTGCCATGAAACCACATGGTTTTGACACCATTCCTGATTTTGACGAATATCGGTTTCAAAAGCACGTACTTTTCTATGTATATATTTCCAAATTACTTCCGGAATGTAATTTGGACAAAATCACAGATCAAAACAATATGTCAAGCAAATACAATGCTTCGCACAACATTTTCTCCAGTGCAAGAAAAATAAATCGAATTCATTCAGGCGTGTTCTTTGCACAAGTTTAAACATATTCTCATCGACTTTTCTTTTGCTTTCCAAGGAAAATAATGACATTCCTGATAATATCTTTATTAAAAAAAACTTTTATAAATATTGAGGATTCCACATTTTGCTACCAGAACTGTTGAACATAAGTATCTGATAAACAAAACAATGTCAACGGAATGTAAACTGTCCGAGGCATTTCGAAATACGTATTTTGGGGGCAATGTAAACAGGCTATCAGAGGAAAAAATTGTCCAAGTAAAACAGAAGCCGTTTGGCTTAGCGCAACCTAACATAGTGGAAAAATTTAAAAATTATAACCATAAATTTAAAAATTATAACCATAAACGAAAATAAGCCTAAAATAAGATGGGATATTTTTTATTTCACATGATGTACGCCAAAGTTTTGAAAATAAAGGTGTAAAGCTGTACTTCTTTTTTCTTTTTTACATTTTTTAATAGTTTAAAACTGTAGGACACATTCAATTGTAGAAGACACTCAGGACATTTTGTGGTAGCTTTGAATTGGGGGGTTTCTCCAAAAATAAAAGGTCAAAGCTGGAACTGTTTTATAAAATATTTTATTGCATATAAGTAAACATTTACTGAAATGCAATAAATATCAAGCATGAAATGTCGTTAATATTCATGATTTTTCCCCAATTTTTTACAGTTGAAATAAGTTTTACATTTTCATATATCCATCTGTTTCCAAATACACAACACAAAAATACTAAAACCATTGCGTGCTTTTACTATGATTTTTTTAAAAACAGTTCCACATTTTGATTTCAACGTCCAGTCTTCCATGCAGTCGTGGGTAAAGAGCACATTTGTTTGATTTGAAAATAAAAATGAAGAAACACTTACCGCTTATTTTTTTAAATTTCCTGGACATTAAACTTCGAATAGGAGCTATGAAAATTTTTGTCAAATATATGAAACAGAATTTAAGAAGGATAAAATATGTTTAGTTACAATGTGGAATGGTGTTGCGGTTGAATGCGTTCTATTAATAATGAAATTTAAAAATGCATAAATACTTTTTTTAGACTTAGAATTTTGATGAACAAAATCACAGACAGACTTAAGGAAACAATACGGAATCTTTTAAAAAAATTGTTAGTTTACAACAGACTCCTGTTTTTACATTCTACTCCATTTTTAATGAATATTATGGATTTTTAGTTGCTTGAAAATGGTAGAAACCTTTTTCAAATCTCATTTTTCGAAGTGTTAATCGTTTTTAATTTTTTCTCTCCTTTTCTTCCCGTAGAAATGAAAGCGGATAACACTAAATATCTTTTCCAGTGGATAGACCATTCCATTACTATTTCCATAAATTATTCAAAAATCAAAATTGAATATACTCATCGCTACACCCCTTAAGTTTGATGCACTTATAATTAACGGAATCATCTTATAAGGCATATCGAAAGAAGAAAAGTATTCTCCTGGTGTTTCAATGGAATATCACCGCATCAAGCCCTGTACTATTTAAGAAAATGTAGCACCAAATCAAAAGAAGAAAAAAATTAACGTCAGAGAAAAGTGTCTTCATAGCAATAAACATATCATAAATCAGAAATAGGGACCTCAAGTTGGAAGCTAAGGTTCTAAGGTTTTTTATGCACCCTTGGATGCGCACAAGTGCAATTACAAGTGTTCGGTGGTAGAACGATATATGGGACCCCCAGCTTTACTTGGTTAAAAATAAATATTTGAAACGTTTGACCTTAAATGAACATAAAAACTAGTAGTGATATTTTTATGGATGCTCCATAGAGACAAGTTTAGATATTGCTATGCATTAAGGATGCTTTGAATGTATGTTCATTATTTGTATTGGCAGAGTAGCGCAAAAAAATGATTCTAGCACTCTGACTCTCCTGGCATGTGTGTGCTGTGAGATGAATGAACCCCATTTTCGTTAGGGTGTCGTGATCTCGTAGTTTATAAATCATAGATTTTGGCTTACAATTAGATCGAACGACAAATTGTATGGGGTTGCACTAGGAGTAGATTAAAGAAATATTACTAAGGTGGCTTGGACTGGAACCATAGGTGAAAAACGTAGTCCTAATAAGACAATGAATAAAATTTGACCCAGAATGGATTTGTGGTTTAAGAGGGTAGAAATTATTATTTTCGGGCGTCTACCCGGTGAAGGCAAGGTAAAGTGGTTGCCAATTTCTCGAATATATCGAAGGCATTCCACCCGGTGACTATTTGCTGGTCCACCTTTTGCTATTTACTCTAAGCAGACGACATTATTTTACAAGGGTCCTCACGCAAATCAAGACATTCTTCGGTGAACTCTATGAGATTTGTGGGCAGAGTCTTTTGACCATAAATTTTTGATGAGTTTTCTTTACTTTACATTTAAATTTTTATTCTACATTTTACTCTACATATATATTTTATATTCTATTTTATCGTTTACAGATTTCTTCTAGGTTTTAGCATATTTCTTTAGTTATAATTTTCAGATTTTTCTTAAACTATAGATCCATTTTGGAGCAACCATTGCAATAGGCATGAAAAGTCATCCGTCTATAAGAAATTTTAATTAATAGAAAGTCAATGCACTATCAACATATTCGTGAGTTAGTGCAACATTATGTTGTAATTTTTTGCATCGAAAGATAGATTATGTCTTGTGAACTATCTTTTTTACGGTGCGGCAAAAAACAACATATGCCACACAACAGCTGCATACCATTTAAGTGAAAATCACAAAATTTATATATTTTCCAACCATACATTACTTTTGCCACTGAACACTTTGCGATTTAGTTGTTCATATCTGTTAGCGTTATCTCCACATTTGCGAAGGTTTTTTTTGCTTATCTCCAGGATAGCACAAGATCAAGATGTTAAGATAGGGCATGGTCCTTGTGGAAAGCATAATGTTCTGAATGTTGTTGCAATCCTACGATTACTTGCACATAGTACATACAAATATTCGCATATCTGCATGCATATGTTTCGTCGTCATTCATTCGCTCCGTGAAACTCTACTGAACTAAAGATATTTCTTACGATTTAGCTGAAAAAAAATCGAGTGCAGCTGTTGTGGAAAATAGCATGTGCAGTTTGTAAACATGAAATTTTTTATTTTCAAAAGAATAAGCTCCCGAGGAAAGCCGGAATACGTGGTGGGATTAATGTGGAACTGGAAGCGAAACGAAGTCACCGTTAGCAAAGGTTAATCGTGTGCAAAAAAGTTGCAATAAATGTATTCAGTATGTCGTTAGCTTTCTTGAAAATCACTTGAATGGTTTCGATGCATGCCACCTATCGTAAATAGATCGAAGTTGTTTTGATGCAAACACATGAGCTAACTGAAAAATATATTTCCAATGAGACTTGACCAAGGAACATTTTACATTAGGCACACATTTCACAATCAATATCACTTTTGCTTGAGACTCACGATCCTCGCACGACTTGAATATCTGTTTTGAAGCAAGTTGCCACTGCATCATTGTCGTCTTTCAGGCTGATTTCAATTGTTACACCTATTTCAGGATAAAATGTTCCCACTTCGAATAAAAATTGATATGTTACATCTTCGCCTTTGTAAATGGGACAATAGCTGCCGAACAGTAACATTTTGCATGCCAATTTCTGATCATCCTGCAGCGGATAGTTCACTGTGACTCCAGCCACAGTTGCTCTGACATTTGTATATAAATTTTTAACTTCGAATCCTGGAAATGAATATAAAGGTAATTTAATTTGAGAGTTTCATGCTTGTATGCCAATGTTTGTTGGTGCACCTATCACTTAGCTCAAAATGAAAGCTGAAAGATTTTATTGATGACTTCAGTTAGAAATTCGACAATCGAAGCCAGACAAAATATGAAACTAATAAAAAAGTATTACAAATAAGAATTGATATTGAGACTTGAATCCGGGGAATATTTTTCACAGAAAAAAAATCAAGAAAGTAGTCGATGATCAAGTATAAACTATCCAGCCCATTCAGACTTTAACGAAAGGATACATAGTTCCTTGTGACAATCCTGAAGTATGCAGGTTTAAAGAGCACACCATAATCTCAATGAGCACATGTAAAGGACTTGAAGCAAGAAACAAATGAAAAGAAATCTGATCAATTTTGACCCGACCTGGTTCATTTAAACCGCGCGTATACCGAATCTATATTTTTTTCCTGGGTTGGTACAAGCTTCTTTGACATCCGTGCGAAGTTTGAACGGGATACGTCCATTAGTGTGTATTTAGAAGCCCTTTGTTTATGCACGAAAAGTTTGTCAGGTGATTCTTACTATGGAAAAAATTGAACAGCGAGTTTGCTTGTAATGTTGTGTTTCCAATGGAATCATGGCTAGAATTGGAGAGCCTACCCTATCGACAAACTAAAGATTTGAGTGGCATAAAGCATTTAGTGAAGGTCGTGAGATCGTTGAAAACTTGCCTCATGCGAATCGTCTATCCACTTCTGTGACCAACAATATCATAGAAAAAGGGAAGAAAATTGTACTTAAAAATCGTCGAAAAAAGCCACGTCAAAGTCAGTCCGAAATCAAGGTAATGCTCATCGTTTTCTTCGACTGTGGTGGTCTGGTTAACCACGAATTCTATCTAGAGGGTCAAACGCTCAATGAAGAATACTATTTGCCAGTTTTGAGGCATATCTGTGAAGCGATTCGTCGTAAACCACCGAATTTGAAGGTATACAGTTCATGGACTTTTACCACAATAATGCGCCGTCACATTCCAGCCTGATTGTGACTGAATTTTTGGCCAAAAACTGTTTCCTAATTACAAATATCCTCTCCGGGAAACGTGACATAAGTCGACTGAGAGCATAAGAAGAAATTCGCTGAGGAAACTGTAAGTAATTCTAGCCAAGGCCTATAAGAAGTGGATAGAAAATTGGATTACCCGTTGGCATCATTGTTTTGAAGGCGATAATAAATAAAAATGTTGTTTTTTTAACACGTCCGGGTCAAATTCGGTCAGATGATATACTGTGTGGAAAACATCATCGAAGGGAGGAAAGCAAGATAACTCCTTCTGTAAAATTTATTTAAATGTCAGGATTATTTCAGTTTTGAAGTACTCTTGAGGTTAGGAATGTCATAATTACTCCTTAGCTTCTACTCATCAAGTACTCGAAACTCGATAAATATCACAGCATCCCTTTTTCATCCATCTCTTCTGACTTAGATTGCTTCCAATTGCTGCAAAAGTCGTAGAAAATCAAAGTTATTGGAACTTTTGCAAGAGTTTTTCGGAGTCCTTTTATGCGTTCCAATTGAATCTATGCTCTCTTTCTGAATGAAATCAGCGTGAATAAATCAAATCATAAGTTTATAGAAGTCAGTACGTACGAAAATAAATAACGAACTTCGAAATTGAGAGTAGAACAAGGAACAGCTTTTGAATTTCGGGAAAAATACTAAAAAAATTCGAGTCATAATTGAATGGATCAAATCGTAGAACGTGAATCGATTTGATTTGATTGTAAAGACAGCCGCTTTATTCATATTTGAAGAATTTATAATGATGCTTATCGGATAGATTGCTCCATGCTATCAGATATGTGCAAGGATTTTCATGGATTAAATTGAACGGTGTGGATATGTTGAAATGGATAAATATGGTTAAGGTTTTTTTCGGAAACCGAAGGTGGTTTAATCAATTTCATTTAACTCTGAAACAGGTCGAAACGATTACAATGAAAGACTAGCGAGTAAGTACGTATCAATAGGTTGATCCCACGATAATATAATAAGAATGTCTATTTTGGTTGATTCCATAACGAAAGGAAAATGCTCGGCTGAAGTGCAACATACGGAAACTGGGAATATAACATATGAAACGCCCGAAGGGAAATTTCGATTACATATGTACATATATCATCCAACAATGAGGTGTACATTGCCTGATAGCATTTCAATGGAGATGAGAAAAAAGTGAAAATATTACATTCAACGATTCAATATCAGAAGAAAAGAATATCATAAATATTTCTCTATAGAAATTTTTTGAAGTTATGAAAATTTACCAGATTTATTGTTGAAATTGTTTAAGGAAAAATAAATTTATTTTATGTTGTGTAGAGAACATCCAAATAACAATTTATGTGTTAATAACGAAAAAAATTCAGAATTAGATCGATTCAAACTCACCTGATACAAAATCTAATTCGAAAACAATTGATTTTCCTTTGACTATAGTGCATGGCTGCTTTTCGCACCCTTCAACCTGAACAGAGCTTGGGAAGGGTAAGCCAGGACCTAAAATAAAAACCAAAATAAAAAAAAATATTTTATAAAAAAATATTCAATTGTTACATTGACTGACGTCAGTAGCGTGTGATATGGCCGATAGACAAACAAAGATAAAAATCAAAGCAAACATCGTTCAATGCAATAAACAAACAGATGTTCAGTTGCAAATTAAAAGATCGCAGCTATTAAATTGCTCGACGGCAAGGTATATTTATACATTTTGTCTTAATCTATCCAACAATATTTGTAGGCTTTTTCTTGGTCGCAAACATTTATGTAATCTTTGTTAGATCGATAAGATTTTATATCTGACACCTAGCTCACTAGATGTGATTAATTAGTCAACGGTGCGAATCAAAAATCAATTTGATTGTTTAAGATGAAGCTTTAAAGGATTACTTGAGAGCCTAGATAAGTGATTTTTTGCTGAGTTCATGGGATGAGATAAAATACAGTAACAGGTGTTAACAAATGTCGCAATTCACTAAACATAAGATAAACCAATAGTACAAATATTCGTTGATATAGAGTCACGTACATAGTGATAAATGTTATTTAGTTCTAAAATGATATGAACGATTTTTTGAATTGGAATTCTCGCTTGGGAAAGTTAATATTGGTTTTAATATCATAGTTTACTTTATACTTGCAATGCATATACTTTACATTCAGGTGGGCCTTGTCTCTGAATTTGATTTAGTATTTTATTTTTAGAAGTAAACCTCGTTTATATCAAATTTCAAATGCTCAGTCAAATTTTTCTAACACGAAATTTTTCCTTCTCAAATAATTCTCCGTGTCGTAGAAAAGATATTTCATATTTTCTGGTAAAAAAAACTTCCTTTGACTCGAATTCCTCTAAGTCACCTTATGTCGACTGATTTTTTACAAAGTCATGTATTGACAATTGCTCTCAGTTCATTATTTAATATTTGAAGATAAACTTCCTCTGGCTGCTGATTTAGTGTTTGTCATTTTATTTTAAGCTGAAATCTTTTCCCCCGATCTGTCTGATAAAATATATGTTTACCAATTATTTTCTCTTGAAGATATTGCGAAAATAAAGCTGAGCATATTAAATCT
Source organism: Oxycera nigricornis (assembly GCA_963942545.1). Classification (NCBI taxonomy): domain Eukaryota; kingdom Metazoa; phylum Arthropoda; class Insecta; order Diptera; family Stratiomyidae; genus Oxycera; species Oxycera nigricornis. The sequence goes on along the minus strand of OZ012660.1, from coordinate 109,085,552 downwards.
CAGCACAAAAATTTGCTCAATCATGAAGATTGGATGATATAGCAAAAAGAAAAAAGTAGCTGTAAAATTTGATACCAAATGTAACACTTTATCGTCAATATGGACGAATAAAGTACAAACATAGCATAGCTTCATATTCGATAACACTAGCGATACCATGAAAAGGAGCCGGTTATATGCATACGAAGACGTAGATGTGCCAGTAATCAAAATCTTTCAATTCAATAAATTAGCTAGTCAAAAACAGGAAGACGTCTGGATTAGAAATCTTCCATCATTATTTTCCAATTATGATGGGAACGACATTTTCAACTACGATGAGACACGACTGTTTAAAAAATAAATATCTAGTGAAAATTAATTTAATGCTACAAGGGGAAAAATTATTTGATACATAGCAAATATGGGAAGATCAGTGGGGAATAGAAGGGAAAAATCTATATTAATGAATGGAAAATCATAATATACATGCTACAATATAAAAAAAATATTTATCATATAATTACTTTTAGATCTGATCAAGTTCAAAAAGTTAGCACGTTTCGTGTCGTCCCACCTGAATTTTGTCGTTTTCCGATCATCGTCAGCTGATGGTCTGGCATGACGTTTGCCGCGACAATTCTCGCGTTGACGATTCTCGGGCCGCGAATGTTTACCTACACAGTGTACCGGCAGTGGTTGAGGGTATTCAGGACCAGGACACACCCGAGTTTACTCTTGAATAATCCTCGATTCAAGTGGGATTTGTTGACGACATTTGTTTACTTGATGGGACACGCTGCGTGACGAACGTATCAATTAGTAAGAGCCAAAACACTGTCAAATGCTCCATTTCACGCCACTTTCGCGAAGGATTTGATCGTTTATTACAATTTTCTATAACAAATTTAGCCTTTAAAAAGTGATCTTCAATTTAAATTAGCTTGGTTTTCCTGTATACGATGACAACTGAAACAACAATTTGGGGCTAACAAACGATAGCCTTTCAGGCATCTATAGATCTGTGACAGTGACTCTACAGCCGTTTCAAATTTTTGGAGTATGTTATGTTGTATGTTGAGTATGTATATGAAGAATATAAAGGTCTATATGTAGAATGCCAAAAATGTATTGCGTATTTTGATTGCAGTTGTGTAGGAATGGAATTTGAACGTTTGCAGTGCGTAACAATATAGCGTTTTACTGGTATTTTAAATTTACACTACAAATTAAATTAATGTTTTTGCATGCATCATAATTTGCTAGAAGTTTAAGATCGAATTTTATCATAAATATTACTTTCTGCTTTTAAAAATATGAGCTTGATAAAAAATTTAATTTCAAACTAAATAAGTCTCCTAGACTTAAAATAAACCGTAATAAGGCACGTTAAAAATTTAAAATTTTATATACTGAATTTGTACTTTATTCACCAATTTGATTTATTTTTGAAGCAAAAAGCAGAAAAGTAAAATTTTTTGGCAAATGTTTCAGCCAGTCACATGCATAAAAAGCTAAAGAGCGAAGACTGAAGACTGCAGCATCGCATTTATCATCGCAAAAAATTAGCGACAAAGCAAGTTACTTATTAGCTGTTCTAATCCCTTTTTAAATGCATTTTTTTCAAACAAAACTACTTTCGTTGGTGAAAAATCACCACGAATTGAGAAAAATTCCATCCTGTAGTATTTCATTACATCTTGTCTAGAATTCTTGTAATAAATTTAAGATAATTACTTTATTTATTCTTCTGTGTAAACCGCCTCGTGGCTATAGTCGAACTTATATGATACGTTGACATTCTCAAAGGATAAACTCTAAAGTCAATCTAACCTCACAGCTTAAATTCATAAAAACCTACTATTTATCCTTACTGAGTCACCGACTCCGTACTGCTCTAAAATATCGCATAATCCCATAAAGTCGTCCTTTGTTCCTGAAAGCGTTGAAGTGTAACTTTATCCTCGTTCTGCCTAACTTACATCAGCAGCGGTGAAGAAGGCTATTCATTGTTGTCGGACGGTTTTATGTTTCGGTTAGAAAGGATTTATCCCACTAAGGTAAAATTAAATAATAACAATCCGACCATTGTATAGGAGTAGCACGTTGATTTGTAAGGATTTCAATTTGGCTGGCGGTATGATCTATACACGTTGGGATACAGTTTTATACTAAAAGTTCGATTGCACTTCCACCTAATATATTACAATGTGAAATTATTATTAAACCGAGCAAAAGGTAGAAGCATCTACCAAACTTAAATATTAATCCTTCAGTGGAAATTATTTATCGCAAATCCGTAGCGAACACTCATGGCAAAGATTCTATGTTAGGGTGGTTGCATTGTTGCTTTATACAGTGGTGGCATAGCTGAGACTTACATTAGCCCTAAAATGTGGAAGATATAAATTTTCGAAATTATTTATATTATTGTAGGAATAACATTGCATTCCAAGACCATTAGTCATCAATTATAAAAACAATTTAAGTATTCAATATCAGTTTCAATAGATCATTGGCTTGAACCTTCGATGATATCTAACGCGCTGGAAGTCTTTAGGATACTCAGCTGCATTTTCAATAAACCTTTTCTATTCTATTGTGCTGAAAATCTTTCTAGAAAGGTCTTAAATGTTCTTCCAAATTACTCGGGAATTCTTTATTAATGAATAATTGCAAGCTTCCTAATTAACTATAAAAGAAGCAACCTCGAAAAACCAAAATCATTTAAGAAGCAGAGCTTGGTAAAAATTGCCAAGACATTTCTCTAAAACGAGCCTCGACTGAGAAAAGCGATTCGAGTATAAAGCGGGCAATAGACGCGTATATTTAAAAACTTCTGTGAATAATTAAGTAGGACTAAATAAGTGATAGTGTACCGTGTCATTGTTAAAACAAATATAAAAAGTGTAAATAGTCCTTAATTAAGGCTCGTTATTTAAATTTCTAAAATTCGAGATGAACGCATATTGGCTCGTGAATTTACAATAATATTTCGTCTTAAATTTTATTCTAGCCAAGTTATTCTTTTACATATTTCAGGTACAGTGATGGTTGTGAAGGACATTTAAATTTAGAAATAATTTGATAACAAAACATTTGAGTTAAAGTCATCTTTAACCATTTATGTTTTACATTTTGTGTTTTATTCTCCGTTTCAGCATGTATAAAAGAAATCAAGTATTTCCCGACGCGAACGTGGTGGTGGTTCTGATTTGTTCATGTTTCTGTAGTATAGATAGGTATATAAATTAATACTTATTGGTAAAAAAATCAAGCGTTCGTGATAATTTTTGGGATTTTTCTTTTTGTGATTAAAAAAATACAAAGAAACTAGAAAATCTTGAATTGAATTTTTTCTTCAAAAATTAAAAACAAATACATTTAATAATATTGAAAAAAGTTGTTAATTTTCAAAAATATCATCTATTGGTAAATAGTTAATCAAAATTAGTTTAGAAATATAGCAGTGAAATTATGAAAGATGAAGCTAAAAATAGATTTGGACTGAGGATCGGATTCTTTGCAATACTATATTACGTAAGATTTGCCCCAATGAATTTTATCTATATTTCATAGGACTTGATTTGAACACATTTTTAATTTTAGTCTTGAAGAGTCATAGCATAATCATGAGCTATTATTTGTAGCTGATCCACTAGGTTAGCTTGTAAAAATCATAAAATTTAATTTTCTATTGGAAGGATTTATAAGAATGCATTTTTTAGAAGTCCGTTTAGAGTTGAACATCAGACTTATTGCTATAACTGTCAAAGGATACGCGTATATAATTTTTTTTGTCGTAAATATCGAAGACCATGTGGTAAGATTCTAGATCTGGTGTTTCAAAGAAAATTTATATATTCAAAAGAATTCGATATCATTTATTCTACTTTATTTGAATATTTTTACTGATGGATAGCCCAAAAAATATAGTTTGCGTAGCGCTGGTTGATAGCGAATTCACCTCAATCCATCCACGAGCTGGTCCCAAACCAGCTAGTTGGCAGCAATATAAATTGCAACGAAGCGGCAAGCAATGTTGGTAGCGCGGGCGGACTTCCAACATATTTTCAGTGTTAATTGTACCATTGGAAATGGGGTGTAAAGTGTGAACTTAATGGAAATTATTTTTGGGGTGCTACACAGATGTGTTGGCTGTTGCCTGACAATCACATTTGCCACGGATACTTGGCGGATGTGGTGGCTTACGAATTTACTTTAAAACGCCAGGGACACGATCGCTGACATCGTGTGCCTACGAAATCCCATGTGAAATCTATATATGGCAGAGAGGAAGGACTATGCAGCACATGGATAATCCTTCGTGCTCGTCCTGCGTCCACCTTGCTGCTTGTACAATTCAGCGGTGTAGTCGTACATTCCCATGCATTTATTCGGTTGCAATCGAATGAATGTGAGCTCACGCCATGTCACCCGTAAATGTTCTGACCGTATGAATAAAGTTAATTGACCGGAAAATGGAAATTTTTATTATTATTTTATTTGGGGCCATTGTGATTTGTTGCTTCAAATGGGGATCACATGTGAGTGCAATTAAGTTGATTGAAATTTTTGGCAAACTCTTTGCGAAACTGAAGAAACGTATTTAAGAAGATCATATTATTGATTGGTAGATTATTTCAGTTTTAGTTTGAAAACGATCTTTGAATCGCTGAGTAAAACTAAGAAGTCTGTTCTTGGAAAAAAAAATAAGATTCAGACAATCACGAATCTTACACAGTGAATTACAAGCAAATTATAAAACCAATTTATATACCTAGCTACTCAATTCCTGCTTTAAATATCCTATAAGTAGTTTAGTAATGCAAAAAACGCCTTTCCTCATTTATTACTGAATAAATTTATAAAAAAATATTTCTAGAATACCACCACTGTATGGATAACTTAATGGCCTTTGTAAGAGTTCTTTATTGTTGGGCACGATTTTTTTTAGCTGAAATATCTCATTCTAAAATCACACGAAGGCAAACAGAGAACGCAAACGATACGCCAAAGTTTTCGATTTGAGGCTAGTGCTGAAATCGCAAAAAAAAAATCTTTAAGTTTGGTTCAAGAACGATGATCATGAGAATTGTCCAAACATTTGAGGATTAATGGAAATCAAGTTTTTCCTAACAACTAATTTTCAAGTTTTAATGTTTTGGTAATATTTTGGTCAGTAGCGTCACAAAAATATTAGTTTCAGGTAAGCACCGCGAATATGAGTTTGCAATGTACCGAAATTTTGGTAAACAAGGCCAGATTTGCTGTAATCGTTCCTAACAATGCATTTGGTAAGGTTTGTTTGTAGAACAATACTTTTGGAAAGTGTCATTCACATGCTAAATATAGCATTTCCCGATTGAAGTAATCTGTCATATTTTCACAATTGAAAAAATCTTTCAGTCAAATTAAAAAAATCTTATTACAAAAAGAAAAAAATCTGTTTCCCAAATGAAACAATCTTTTCCCTAACTGAAAATGTTTTTTACAAATGAAAAAAATCTTTTTCTAGATGAAAAATTGTTTCCCTAGGTGAACTTGTTAAATGAAAAAATATTTTCCGTAAGTGATTTTTTAAATCGGATAAATTAACACTCAAACATCTGAAATTATTATGTGAAGAAAATGCAACTGGCGAAAATTGAAACAAATTTTTAGTAAGGACATGAAAATAATCATAGATTTTTCCCAATTTAATGACCACAATCCTTTAATGCGAGAGAAAGACACACACACATAAATATTACAGATCACACGCAAACACACACACACATACATCAATCATCATTATTTCCTCCATCTCCAAGCGACATGAATGAGATGGAAATTTTCTTAGCAATAAATGATCAGAAAGTCAATGGTGAGTAGTCCTGGAAACCGTGTTTCATAGTTTGACAGTTTTTTTGACCAACTTGGTACTTTTTTGAAACAAACTAATACTCTTCCCAGTTAAGTTTGTGTTTTTCTGAGTCAATTTGGTGTTTTCGGTAACAATTTAGTTCTTTTTCGAACCAAAATAATTGTCTTCCGAATCAAATTAAAAATTGTATTAGCCTGATATTGAAGTCTCATTCATATTTCGAAAGTAAAATACAGCTAGTCCAAGTTTTACACTAATTTACATATTGTATGCAGTTATTTATGTAATACAGCACATCCTAGTACGTTGGATTGTTCATTATTTGCTGGTTCCAAGAACTGAACCACAACTGTTCTATATCTTGAATCTCCAAAAGATTATTCAGGTTTTTTTACCAGTAGATATAAATAAAATTGAAAAAGTCATCAGAATTTTTGCAAGTAGGAGCAAGCAGCAGAATTCAAAACGTGCACAAAGAGAATTATCCTTAGCATGGCCATGGACATCATACAGAAATACACCAGAAAAAATTGCACGACAATTGAAAAAAAGTCGTGGGGATGTCGGCGGCAAAAACTTTTTTAAGGAATTTTCCTTTGAAAAGCGTATTCTGGCTGACTAACTATTTTGTGTAGCTATTCAGGGTTTTGTATTATCAAATAGTTTACATCCAGTATTTTTTCGAACTTTCCAAAGTTTTTATGTTGGCAACTTCACCACTTATGTATTTTTTTGATATACAAAAAACAATTTTTTTGCTTTCCAAAAGAATCATAATTTGAAAATTCTTAGCCAAATGATAGAAGTCCGTGAAAATTAAGTAGTTTGTTCCAAATTTCATATAAATCCGAAAGTATTATTTTGGTCGATTTGTTAAATGTCTAGAATCTTGATCTCAAATCTTGATTTTTTTAGCAGAGTTGGGGTATTTTGAATTTGTTGCAAAATAAGATATAAAAAACTGCTTGAATTTTTAAGAAAATGGAATGGGTTTATTGTGAGTCAGTTTTCTTGATTTTAGATTCCAATAACTAATTAACCCCTAGAATTTTAGTCCTGTTTTGCAATTATTAATTATAACTGGACTCGTTTTTTAACATCAAATCTTTTAAAGACCGTTTTAATCAAAACCAACGAAAAACCAATATTCCTTTCGCCAATTAACCCATCTACTCAGTTTCTAAAGCTTAAAAGTGGTGCAGCTTCTTAATGAATGGATCCTGTAGCGGAAAGTGCATACTTCATCCAAACTCAAAACTTTTCAGGGCGTCCTTCATTCGTCATCTCACGTGGAATCCTAGCCAATAATGATTCACGACATACGAGCTTCCAGATTGCGTTGATTTACGTTGCATTGGCTGGAATATGTTCGAGAGTTTGCTTTTCTGCTTGAAACGAGTAAACACGGCTCGGGGGACAGAGAACGTGCAAGGATAGCCTCCCTGAAAACCAGAGCAAATATTAATATGGGAAGCCTCTGGTCGAATCTAATGTTTCGCTTTGTTGACGTGGCCAGGACGCAATGGGGTTGTTCCAGTTGAAGCAAGGAGGTTGCGTTTCATGTGCCAAACAATTCCACGCACGACAAATGCAAGCCTCCATGGAAAGGACGAGGGCAATATTTGTCATTCGCGGCTTATCGCTGGTTAGGCATCTTATGCAAATACGATATATTCGCAGTGAGCGATCTAAGCGAGAGTAGTTACTGAATATTGATTCACGTTGTCTCTATGTATTTTAGGTTTTGATTAGCCATATGCACGATATATGTAAGTATTTCTCCGCATGCTGAATTGGACTTCGTAAGTGCTTTAAATTCCTATGAGAATTGAAAACATGTTTAAATTTTGATTTGAAAATAAAAACGAATTTGTATACTCGTTGACCTGAAATCGTGTTGAATGGTTTTTAAGAAAACTGAAATTTTATTCCCAAATCGTAGAAACGACATCGCGCTGCAAAAGTTCGTGATATTTCCAAAAAAATGGGAAGCATGTGCAGAAAAATTAGGTCTGTGTTATGTGGACCCACTGTATACGATGTATCTGCGCAAAAAATTCTGTATGCATGGCGCAAATAAATAACTTTCCAAATCCAATAAGTTACAAAAAAATTCAAAATTTATTCCCAACCATAGTGACAAAATAGAGGCCGTAATGGAGCCCTTTTAAAATCTGGTCGACATAATATCGCGAGTCAATTTTTTGACCCTGTTTTTTCAAACTAAAATTGGTCCAAAATGGGTTAAATATTTATAAAAAATTCTAATTACAGTTCGGACTCAACCGATCAAATAGATTTTCCAAAATCGTTTCAACCAGGTCAAGAAACGTGGTTTTGACAAAAACGCGTTTAAAACTGAAACGCCTGTAGAGCCCGCTGAAACATACTCTATTGTATCGACACACTTACACACACACACATATGTATATATATATCTATATATATATCTATATATATATATACACACACACACACACACACACATATATATATATATATATATATATATATATATATATATATATATATATATATATATATATCTGAGCTTCGCTTCGCTTCGCAGACCAAAATAAGGATTTGAATACTATTTTTTGTATATATAGTGCAGAAAAATGTTTTTTCTGGAAAATAAGAGTTCATTATCGAAACCTGATATCTCCAAAAAAATATAAAAAGTCATTCATTCATTCAATCATTCGCATTATGAATGCACATATTTTGCTATGTTTCGAAAGTAAACTCTATAATTAGCAAGTTTAGAAATTATTCGAGCTTTCTATTGTACTATCAAATTGTTTTCATGCAGAGTATACAAAGTTGATGCAGCCAGCAAAAATTAAACAAAATTGCACATTAAACAATCATAGCCTGCCTTGCATACTTTCAGGTGACATTGATTGATCAGGTTTCACGAAGCTGGTGAAACTGAAATTTTTAACAATTTATGTATTTTATGTATTTTTTTAAACTGCCACCGAGGCATAATCGGTAAATTCATAATTTATTTATCTGTGTTATCTTTGCTATTTATTGACAGCAATTAAAATTTATACAACGGTAATTTTGTAGATTTAAACTAGATTAGGATAAATAAACGATGATATTTTAAAGCTTTCGTTGAATAGTAAACGTTAATAACACCTACCTCAGATGAATGATAAAATGAGCCACCTTTTGTGTGAAAATAAAACAACATAGTCAAATAATTTTTTTTATGAAAACTGTTTGCCATATGAATATTTTATGAAATTGGTCTACATTTTTCACCTGGAGAATTTTTTCCTAAAAAATAGTTCTATTAAAAATCCGGACGGGAAAATATCATAAATAAGAACATTAAAATCTTGCTGCAAGAAGCAACCTATAGAAAGTTTAGCGGCCAAATATTAGCGTTTTGCTGCAAACAATTATGATCGCTGTGGAAGAATCAATTTTTATAACCTTAGTTTTTTTGGTTAAAAAGAAAATAGAAATTCATTTCGGTAATCCATTGGAGGCATCTCCCGCAGGAGACCAAGATTTTATTTGGACTGTTTCGTCATTGATGACGAGACTCTTTCGATGGTGTGTCTTTTATCACGAAAATCTAACCACCTAATGCCATATTTCAGAGAAGAAGTTTTCATTTTAATTTATTTTTATAGAAAAATTAGAAAAAAACACAGATTGTCTAGGACATCTGATCGTTCATGCTTCTACAATTAAGATTATGGGTTAACGGCTATAAAATTGGATACACTCAATCCTATTTAACTGAAGATTTCCAATACTGTCACTCAGGTTTGTTTAACAACATTCTGGTCCTTTTTGAAATGCTTCTACGAGATATCAGCAAAACTCGCTAATAAAATAAACTTTATAAAGTAGTAGCAATAGTAAACATTAATAAAGTAAATTTTTAATTAGAAACAACCCTTACACGCAAAAGTTAATTACTCAACTTATTCTAACTAATGCAACATAGCTTCAGTCGAGTTCAATCTGGGTAAATCTCTGAGATGAATACAAAACTAAAACTTCGATCGGAATTAATCAGTATGAACATATGAACAAGTTTTCTGAAATGTGGAACGATATACTTGTCTTCAAGGAGGAAAAAACTTTCAGGAATTGCAAAACTCTCTCACGACTTGAAACATTCTTTGCACGAAAGTCGAAAAAGTCAATGCCACACGATTAACTTGTGAACTATCTCAACCTTTAATTCGAATCTTTGTATTATAAAATCTGTACAGTGAAAAATCAGCTTAAATTTTCACATGGAAAACTTATGAATTTTAATGTTCGAATTTCGTTTTAATTCGATTCATTTTATGAGAGTACTCTTACTATTATTTGCAGTTTTTGAATGCATTGTAACAAGAGAAAAAAAATTGAAGCTAATTTTTGGAGTGGTTTTTTAGCGTAAACTCTACTCAGAATGTCGTGATGTCCTGATTTCGTGTTATCTGGCATATTTTCTTTTTTTTTCTCTCTGTTGGGTGTTTTAACAAATTACTCCCTACCACCCATAAATTGGTCATGATAAATGAACGAAGGAAACTTGTGCCTTTTGTCTTTCTTTCCAAACTATTTAAGGGACGAACTAGATCTGGTTGATCGGAAATGAATTGCATGTAGCTTGGCTGCCGTTTATTAAGGTGGCTCAGTATTTAAGCAATTTATAATTGGAGATTGATTGGTAGAAGGACATTAGGACATACATATACGTATGTAGCTAGATGTGTTGATAAAACTGAAATGCACACATACGTACTTTATTTTCATTGCAGATAATTACGATGAATGTAAATTTGACTTGTGAAAACAACTAAGGGGTTTTTAGGAAAAGTTTTGCTTTAAAATTCAGACAAAGAAGCTGAAAATTTATTGATTGAAATGCTCTTCACGTGGGATTAACCATGCATATTATTTTCATTTTTTCGTTTAAAATTATGAAAACTAAAGAGTATCCAATGTAAGATGACTAAAGTTAACCCCAAGGACACTGTGTTAAAATTCCGCGAAATTTTCTGTTGCAGCAGATTCAAAAATAGATGTTAAGTTTTCAAAATTACCTAATAGTGACCAAAAAAGAGAAGGAGTGATTATATGTGCTATAAAAGAGTTGAAAGGCTGATTTCTTCGTGGTTGTCAAACTCACGCATTTCAAGATTTTTCCAAAAAAAAGTTTATGACTTCCTTTATTAATTGGCTCCAGACTTTGCAGTTGACACGATTTCTAACATCAAACGCAAGTGTGGTGTTCCTTCATTAAAGGACACTTTAGCACAATCATTGGTCGTTCCTTTAATGGATCTTTGACTATCCATTTCCACTTTGGTGACGCTCAAGCTGAAAATTTAATGGTCGAATTGGATTTTAATGAAGTGCTTGTGATGACCCACATTACACTTTCTTAATGCTCTACGAGTGCAATAGGTCTCGTTCAAAATCATCGACAATGTTGCTGATGACTTCTTAAAATTATTAATGGTTTAACAGATATTAAGTGGCAGTCAACCAGTTCTTGTCTAGGAGCTGTACTACCACGCTTGACACAATGTTGCATATGAAAGCGTCTGCGGATTGAGGGCGGAGGGTGCATGTGACATACATAGTTATCAAATATCACTAGTGGTTAGAATACAAGTGGCAGGCATTATGGAAATTAGAAAATTAATGATATTTTGTCAGCTCGCTGTATTCCTTCAAGAGGGTTCGGAGTGGCAAGTGAATACATTCTTCGTATGCTATCCAATTCGTGTACGTTATGGGATTATTCGAGCTGATAACAGATGTTCGACAGAAGGATGAAATTGTATTGATAATTAATAGGCTGATTTATGAAGCTCTTCGACACTTAAATTGTCTGAAGGATGTTTCTGCTTAAATCTGATAATTAAATTCTAGCGTTACATTAATCGTTCTATTTCATATTGCTCAGTCGAACACAGCTTTCAAGTTTATTATCAGTGATGTTTTGAAAAAAATCTTTCCAAAATTATTGTTGATAGCATATCACTTTCTAGATAATTTTGATATGGATAAACCTCATGCAAACTTGAAAATCACAATTTCGGTACTATTTTTTTCATCTCTTCACCTCATCAGGAGTATTATTTCTTTTGCATTGCGCAGCAAATAGCAGGTGTGCCTTATCTAATTCGGAATTCCCCATAAATCATTAACGCATTGATAAACATTTTTCGGACGTAATTAATAGATAATTTCAAAAATCCAGAAATAGATATATGCCAAGATATGTTTCGCATTAAATGATTTTCAATGAATTTGATTAGGGATTACTGTCCATTAATTTTTTTGAAGAATGAAATTAAACATTTATCTTATTCTTGCGTAGAATACTACAAAAAAAATTGTTTGGCGGTTTGATAATGAGGCTGATCACCACCAAAACCTACGGGAATACCATGAGAAATGACTCAAACAATATATCATTTTAATAGATTAAACAGCTTTTATTATAATAAGATACATCACGAATCCATATGTGTAGAAATCTACGCATAAGGATATACAACGCAATTGTCTGGGGATGAGATAAACATTAAGAGTGCACTATTTTCCATTCCATCGTGTTTTTATACGAAGCAGTGCAAATACTTTTTAAATATTTTAATACAATTTCAAATATTTTTCAATATTTCAATACAATTTCAAATATTTGTTAATATTCTAATGCAATTCAAACCTAGGCGAGTCAGAGACGTGAATAAAAATACATTAAAAAAATTGAACTGCTGCTTTTTAATATAATGCCAAGTAGACTATATTCGAAATGGCTTTCATAAATTTAATTAATAATAGAGCAACTTATCAATACAATTGTTGACCGCTCCTATAGAATCGCGGTGGCCATCAATATTTGTTAGAATTAATGAAATAAAAAAAAAAACAATGAAAAACTTCATTGGAATAAAAAAACGGCTTCATAATAGTGTTGATTCATTGCTCAATCGAAACATTTTATCGAAAAATAAGCGAGTGAAAACATTTTATCTACAAGTAAGTAATAAGCTAACGTATTCCACCGGAAAATGCATATGTAAATTTGTAGATGTAGCCATTTTGTTCTATTTAAAAAAAACAGAAATGATTCGATTCGGCACTAGTAAACTAATAATTTCTTTTTGTTTTATTGATTTTAGATAGGCCACTTAGAAGTACCAGCTGATGGTTATCGCAAGGGAAGGTTGTAAGACAAGGCTAAACAATCGAGCTGGTAATTAGATGTAGAATTAATATTTTTATTTGAAGTTTTTGTATAAAAAACATTATATTATATTTAAAACAAAAAACATCGTATAAAAGAATTGTTTGAATATTGTGTAGTTAGTAGCTTAGCTCTTTATGGCAATCAAAAAATACTAAATACTTTGACTACATTTCATAGTCTAAAAAGTTTTCAAAATTCGGATATCATCATAACACATTTATATTTTCATTTATTTATTTTTATTTTATGTACATATTTTGTTTCATTGGCAATTTGCAAGTAATTGCATTTCCGACCAAATTTTTGTTGGTTAAATTACTACTAATCTGCGATAAACGTTTTGGTTCTTTACCAACACGGTGAAGCTATTTTGTTTTAAATGTAAGGAAAATACTTTGAACATTGATTTTTTCAAAACGAACCCAATAAAATAATAAAATAATTATGGACAAATTTATTATGCTCAACAACCAGAAACCCATTTCCTTCACCAAATAGCTAGTCAAACAAATTAGGAAATTGGTTGAAATAATCACCAGATTACTTAGAATAAATGATTCGAAAAAAAAATAGTGTCCAAAATTATATCAATTTTTTTTGAATTAAATTAAAAAGACATCCTAGAATTTAAAGACGATAAGCTTTAATGGTTTATGATCATTTATAGAAGAAGATAATGACATTTTTGGAAAAATCACGCAAGTGTTAATTTGGAATTGAATGAATAAAAGTCTTAAATAATTAACGCCCTTCTCTTTCGTCACCTGTTTGATGGAATAAATGGATGGATGGATGAAATGATGATCTTCAAATCTTCTTGTTCCATACTTTTTCGATCATCTTATCTAATTTTTGAATAGAATTCGGAAGTTTCTCTGGAATTTTAACTTTGGCGATTCACTACATGATTTCTATGAGTTTTAAATCGGGATGACAATTTTTTTTTTATTTTCAGTCATGAAAGTTATGAGCTGAGGCAAAAAAAAACGAATAAAAAAATTAAAGTAATTTTTTAGAAATATGTATTATAAGATATTAAAGTAATGAAGACACTATCCTAATTAGCACGGTCGATGGACACCGAATCATCCTGGAAAATGAGCTATGTTTCCATGGAAAAACGCAATTCCATTTAAGGTATCAAATTATTTAATAGAATTTGGTGATACTTCTGGGCACTTGATGGTCCTGTACATCAATGAGATTCAGCTGTCCCAAGCTGTAGTAAGAATCCTACGACCATTCAGTTCGATGTTTGTTTAATGGTTGGTATAAATTATTATATCGTTTTTCAGTCCAGTTTTCGCCGCACGTACTGTATTCCGTCGGATCCTAGGATATTGCATTTTGATTCGTACCAAAATATATTTTTTCTTTATTCCAATAAAGTCCAATATTACAATAGCATTTATTTAGTTGTTGCTTGTCCGTGAGTTTTCCTTCACACAATGCACTCGTAGTTTAGTTTCCGCTTTACCGTCCTTACACTGATTTGAGATCTAGCAGCTCCAATTTTTTTTGATATACCCACCGAAATGAACGCATGTCATATCGAATCAATTTTCTGCTTTTTATTAAATCAACTATGGATGGCTAACACATTTCAACATTCAAATGCTTAATATTGCCTCCTAAAAAGTAATGATTTATTTCTTATTGTTTTCGTTTTTTGCATATTCACCATATTTTGCTAAACGAAAAATGAACCGCAAATAAACGATAAAAAATCCTGAGGAACATATTCACTTAAACATTTGATTTTTGGCTAAGAGATTTCATTTAATCTTTGGTTAAGTTACAACAATGTACTTGTCTGAAATTCAACGGTGGCTACTGTTCCTCCATTACCAAGCAAACTATAACAAAATACTACTAATTCAATGATAAAAATCATAATTTGTGTGGTCTATATAGTATGCAATAATAAGAAAAATTTACTATTTTTATTGATTTCCATTCTATATTGTATACGCCGTATTAATTGTTTAATGAATTGTAATCGATTATATGCTCAAGGTTATTTGTCACATTAAAACGTGATAGCGATTTGAATCAGAAAGGATATTTTCACATATTATGACCAAAGTAAAGGATTCACTTGCATGTTGTATAGACTTCACAGACTAGTTTACTAGCCCAACAGTAGAAGTAATCGTGTGTAAAATGAATCCAAGCTGGGTGCATAGTACATACCAACTTATATATAATTTTAATTGATTACTCATCGTTTTTAAAGCATTCACGTGCGGCTGCCATTTTCATTGGGTCGCAGGAACTAAACCAAATATTCAGTAAACATCAACCCAAAACAAATCTAAATCATCACCATTTCTAAAATCCACCTTAAATTATGGCTCATATCACCGCCAATTTATAAAACATCACAATTTTTTTCGTGAAGCACTCACATACTATGTCATCAGACTTATTTGAAATGTCTGCAAAATATAATCGCATTTTCTTACGAATCAGTATATTTATTGTCTAAATGTGATTCCATTTCCCAAAAATATGCTTGTCTACTCATCATTCTATTTGAGAGAATTTGCAGCAATTCAAAGACGTGCGAACAAAACTTTCACACGATAACTAGTGATCATCAATCTTTGCAGACATCTCTAGAATATTCAAAGGAAAAATGACGAACGAAATAAATAAATATCGTAGCATCGACATCATCGCTAAATGGAAAAAAATTTTCCTCCAATTATGATAATTATTAAAAATAGATAATAGATGTCTTCGCGGTCCAACATTGTTTGAACTATTCTACGTTTGTTATGATCGCACCCTTGCTCATGTTTGGCTTTAATTTTCTGATAACCATGGAAAAGGGGCTCATCATTGTATGGGGTCAGATGTGTTATTTTTGTAATTTGTCAGCATTTTAATGCATAATATGCAGTCAAATGACTGTGTCGGGATATTCTCAAAAGGAGCGTGATTTGAAATTTTATAAAAATAGTTGTCGACAAGCAAGTGTTATGGATTCTGTTTTGGCTCTTAGTTTGATCGTTTTTCGTTCTTGTTATTGATGGAATGTTGAGAAATGGCTCTTATTAAATTGTTATCATAATTGTATGCCGTTGTGGATAGTTCTTCTCCAAGAGGTTTTTGAAAGACATAAAATCTGATTTAAAAAATATATTGTTTATTGTTAGCAAATTAAATTGCAAAATTTTGAATGCCAATACAGAATTTTTTTAAGGAAAAGTTACAAATATATGTAATCTGAGATTATCAAAATCACATTCGAAATATTCTGGAAATTTAAGCAAACCTTTTACTCCTGATTAGAAATCAAATCAAAAGATTTACTTATTTATGCATAAAAATCACAGACAGAGCATCAAGTAATGTACAAAACTGAAGTTTCTAATTGATTTTTCGAAATATTTCTATTAATACACCAAATGCACCAGATTAGTAGAATTTTATATTCACTAAAGAAAAGCCCACATAATGTTTAGTTTTACCCATTGAATGTTCACTTTTCAGTTCAAAAATTGACCATAAACTAGAAACTTAATATTGAATCAAAAATTGTACTTCAATGTCGAATTTGAATTTATGTTTTGAAATTGAAAATGGGGAACTATACGAGGGTGGGGTGAAAAGTTTCCGGCGCGACCAAGAGATGGCGCCACTAGGTCTTCTTTTGGAGCGGCGTCCTACAGTACCATTACTACCAAGCTGGTATGTACGGTTTCAGCCCAATTGCTACGTTAGTTTGCGTTTAAGAGCACATTGGATGAGACGCTTCCGTTGTTTTCGTGAAAATGGAAAAATTGCAAAAACGTGGTGTCATCAAATACTTCTATTTGAAAGGTTTTACACCAAAACAAATAACAGAAGAGATGGATTTAACACTAGGAGACTCCTTCCCATCATATTCAACTGTTAAGCAGTGAGCTTCTGAATTTAAAATGGGTCGTGTGAGCACGTCTGACGAACCTCGCCCAGGACGGCCCGTTGAGGTCACAACTTCAGAAATGCTTGAGAAAATTCATCAAATAGTGTTGGAAGACCGTTGAAAGTGAATGAGATAACTGAGACCTGTAGGATGTCAGCTGAACGTGTGCGAAATATTTTGCACAACCATTTGAGCATGGCAAAGCTGTGTGCAAAGTGGGTGCCGCGTTTTCCAATCCTCGACCAAAAACTGATTCGAAAAAAACATTTCTACCGACAATTTGGCGCTGTATAGGCGTAATCCAAACAAGTTTTTGCGTCGACTCATAACTGTTGATGAGACGGGTCCACCAATACTCTCCTGAAAATAAAGAACAGTCAAAAAGTGGGTTGGAAAAGGGGAACCAACTCCAAAGAAGGCAAAAACAATTTTATCGGCAAACAAGGTTATGGCTACTGTTTTTTGGGATGCGAGAGGAATTATATACATTAATTATCGTGAAAAGGGTAAGACTATCACTGGTCAATACTACGCAAACATATTGCAACGTTAGAAGCACGGAATGAAAATTAAACGACCTCATTTGGCGGAAAAAAAATTTGTTTCATCACGATAACGCACCAGCGCATTCGTCGATTGTTGCCATGTCCAAAATCCACGAATTGAGGTTTGAATTGATCCTCCCTACTCTCCAGACTTAGCCCCCAGCGACTATTACCTGTTTCCTAACCTCGAAAAATGGCTTGGTGGTAGAAGATTTAAGAGCAACGAAGAAGTTATCGAAGCTGTAAATCAGTATTTTGAAGAGCTTGACGAAAAACTGGTATAACTAAATTAGAACACCGTTATGAGAAATGTATTAGTGTTGATGGAGATGATGTTGAAAAATGAAGCAAAAAAAATTAAAAACATCCCCACCCTCGTATATGAATGAAATGACAATGGACAATAAATTTTAATTTGATCGTGTATTTCATTCATGGAAAAAGGAGCTTATCATTGTATAGGGTCAGATGCGTTAGGTTCATGAATTTTCAGTATCAAGATATCCCTAAAAAAAAGCGTGATATCAAATTTTATAAAAATAGTTCTCGACAAGGAAGTGTTTTGGAATCTGTTTTGGCTTATAGTTTGATTGTTTTTGGTTCTTGTTATTAATGGAGTGTTGAGAAATGGTTCTTATTAAATTGTAATCATAATTGTATGCCAGAATTGTAAAATTCATTTTCAAACGGTTTTTTGTAAGACATAAAGTGTGATTTGAAATTGCGAAATAATGGTTTTTTGTAAAATAAGTAAATCGTGACATTTATTTAATATTCTTGAAAAAACCATAGTATAAATCAAGATATGTTGGGCAATATTATTTATTTTATAAACGTAGGTTGGAAATGTAAAATATTTTTGAAAAAGTTACATCCTTATATTTCCTAAAACAGTTTTTCTTACCTTTTTCAACGTGAATAAGTTTCCATTTTTGAATTTTAATGCACTTTAAAAACAGTTAAATTGTTCAGAGTAAGAAATTGAATTAAAACTGACACTTGCAACATTGTATTCACAATCACTGAAAACACTTAATTGTTGGCTTACGGTAGCCTAACAAAAACCCATATTACTAATTCACTTGATGTCATTCAAATAAAATGATTAAAATCGTGCAAAAGACGACCAAAAAAAAATTTATTCACAGAAAGTGGACTGCCTTTATGGGCGTGTAGACTCCCAATGTATTACAGTTTATCCAATAAGCTTTCTACAAACATTCTTAGCTTTGAAATGATAAACACCTGTTCATTCAGAAGATAGGCAGGTGTTTTATATCACGTTTTATTTCTTATCATTTTGACTATGGACGTAGTAGAAATTTCATTGAGTGTTCAATTCGATTTGATTTATTTGTAGCCTTCATTAAGATTAATAAACGATTAATTGTTGATATGTGTAAAGAATGTAGGAATAATTGCATTAAAGATATTTTTGTTTATTCTAGTTGATAAATTGATTGATTTCACAATAGTTAATTTTTATAAAATAGAAAAGGATTTGTTTTTAAACTGCGCAGCAGATCTCAAATTATCTTAGTGAATATATTTAGTCATAAGATTTTTTTTGTTTGCTGACTTTAATGTTAAGGAACATTTTTTCAATTATTTACTACCAATTAACAACAAATATATTTGATTGGAATCGTGGCGATATTTCATAATTAAAGCACATATATTTTATTCGCCTTTTGTTTAATGCACTACGTATGCTACGATAACATCTAGTATGATAACATATCTAAAGATTACTCATTATCGAGCTTAGGAATTTTTGTTTGGGTATATAAGGTCAGCATAGTCAAGTCCTATCATTCAAACCATTCCTAGAGCACAGTGAACATCTAAGGTACCAAATCCCCCTCACAGTTTGAAATGTATCGATCTTTGGTGTTTGCCTCAATAGTTGCCTTAGCTTTCGCTGCAACCGCCGTTAACCGGTGTATGTATTTCGCTAAAATTCCTCCGAATTTTTGAAACTACGAACTTATTGATTTCAGGTGGCAATCAGCAACCATTTCCCACTTTTGTAGACATCCTGGGATGCGACGAGCAACCATGCTTAGTGGTTAAAGGAACATCCGGAAGATTTCATTTGGAGTTCGTAGTGGGTGAGTACCAGTACTTTTGGCATTCATATTTGATAACTAAATTTTTTCCCCGATGGGATTGATTTGTGAAACGAACAGCAAGACATTTAAGACCTGTGAAATATGTCTCATCAATTAAATATCAATAATAACACATTATACCATTCAATCAAGCAACTTCGTTTTTCAGATCGTGAAATCAAAAATCTCACCACAAACGTTTTGGCAAAAGTGCTAGGGACAAGTGTTAACTATCCAGTACCAGACGAACAAAAGTTCAGTTGCGATCATCTCTTGTATAAAAGTTATTGCCCATTGCACAGAGGCGAAGATGTTGGATATATTTTTGAAATGTTTATTGGCACATTTTATCCAGAAATCGCATTGACTATTGAGATATCGTTGAACGATGAAAACGATCGTGTTGTGACTTGCTTTAGCACTGCCATCAAAGTGGTTAGGGAGCAATAAAGTCACTTAAACATTTTCTCAAATAATCCTATTAGAGTCGCGCTCTCTCCTTTTTCTATATATCATCATATTTTTGCTACCATTTTAAAGAAAATATTGTTTTTCACTTCGTTTATATTAGGTAATAAGCAATAACATACAATAAAAGTAGATTTTTAATAAAGTTAATGTGTTTTCATTGTATATTAGACATTTTTTAAATACTCTTACATCTTTCAGTTAAACCAAATTAAAACCTTTTTCTTGTTAAAAACTTGAACGTGACACAAAGTAACGTCACGGAGCCTGAATTATATTCGGAGAATCTATCTATAACATTTCTTAATTCAAGCTTTTCCCAAGTCAATCAAACCTTAACTACGTCGCTTAAACTTTTTTCCATGCTTTAAATGACAAAGTTACTTAAAATTTTCCTCATGTCACTTAAACCTTTCAACGTTTAATTGAAACTATTTCTCAAATTGTTTAAATTTGTTCGTAAACCGTTTACATTTTTTTCAATTCATTCATTTTACTACAGATTAGAGCATAATGTATTTGATTATTCCTAAACAGCGTAAATGGCGCAAGATCACGTTAGAAATTGTAATGCGTCATGTTAAGACACAGTTTTTTAATTATGTTGCATTTCACCATTGAATCAAATTCTTTTTTAATAGAAAAGAACTATTTCCATATGAGATTTGTCTTTTAAAATGAATTTGACCCAATCTTGAATAAAAAAAAGGGCTTTCTCTAATGACATACAGGTTAAACAGGTGATTTTAGCATTGTCTGCCAACGGGAAAAAATAAAAAGAATACCCTTGGTTCATTAAATGCTTACAGCTTCTTATAGGAGTCGAAACGAAATGTTTGGTAGAAGTTCTGATTAAATAATTGTTCTGCATGAGCTCCGTTAAGAAGATACAAAGATTTTATGAATGAAGGATGGTTAATTTTTCAGACTCGAAAATACTGAAGAGTCAGCAACAGCTTAGGCTTCTTAAAATTACTAACGAGATGCTTTCAAATATATCTGAACACATTACGAACGAATGTATGGTAGAGGGCAAAAATCTGGTACATTGATTGTAGGAGTAAGTGCTCTCAGAAAAGAGTTGCATTCTTAGCTTGTGTAAATGTTACCGATCTACCCAATTTAATAATGCTCTTGAATTGTGGCAAAAGCACTGCGTTTTAAACGGCATATACAATTGACCTGTGCTTTCTTCACTATCAAAAATTAAATTTCTTAAATTGCAATGCATGCAGGAAAACGCAATGAACTTTAAAGGTAATGTACTATCGTATTCAATAAATGATGAACAACTCTGTGATTTGTGGAGTTGTTTCTACAGCTGAATTGCAATATTTTTCACCAAATGAAAGATAAGAATATAGATTTTGAATCTTGACAAAATTCGCATTGAGCTGAAAGTTGGTCTTTTAACATCTTTTAAGACAAAACATCCTAGTCGGTCTCAACTGCATTAAAATTTTCATTAAAGTCAACTATTTAGAACCGAGTCCTAAGCGATAAGAGATATTGCAATTTTAGAGACCAGTCAAATCGCTACGAGATCTTTAACATGGCTCTATCTACGAAATACAGCTCGTGCAAATTTCATACTAATATTCAAAATTATTTTTGATAAATATGTATATCCTTAATGGTATACGTTCTCTGAAAAAAACTCAAAAAAAATTGTATGTCACTTAGTACTCTATAAGCAAGAAACGCATGAATCCTTTTTTCGTTACGATTGATTGGTTGTGACTTTCAGGGCAGATTGTAGACTATGCCAATGAGAGGCACAACATAAAAAATTGCCAAAAATTCAACTTTCCAAGTTTGTGGGTCTTGTCCTAAAAGATAGCTGGGTGTGCCTTTGATGAGCTGTACCTATTTAATAAAGTTCTAAACATTTATTTAATATTTATCTTATCCCTCAGAGACTTATTTGAGAAGCTAAGAACTTTTGTGTTAATTCAAAATTTGACTATAATTAGTGAATTTATTGCATTTTTTATTCAACATCAATCCAACGCATCATTTTTTAAATTAAATTTATTTTTAAATTTTCAATTTATAAGCCATGAATCAATCGAATCATTATCATATTCATATCATTTTGCATATTCAAATCAACGTTTAACCCTTCAAATAGGATCCCTAACTACAAATCAAATCAACAGACTAACTTATTTATAAAGAAAATCAGGAATGCCACAATCAAGAAAAAGTTTCTTAAGTAATTTTCAGGATGATGGCATTCTCGGTTGATGCTGACAAAATAACAGTGACATGTCAATATGTCAGACAAGGGTCTTGTGTACAAAGACCATCTATGTTGCATGTGTACCAATAGGGTGTCAAGGAACAAGGGATAAATAAAAACAACATCGCTCCCTAGTTGCCTGAAACGTATCGAATTTCTAGAAAACCAATAAAATCATGAGTTTTTCCTCACATACCGTAAATATTTGTTTGTTCAATTCAGACTACTATAATACTACTTAGGTGGTGTCACATATGAATGATTTGATTTTTTAACACTTAGTTTAAGTATACAGACAACGTCAGGAAGGGTTAGAGTTAATTAGACATGGTTCTCACGGTGGCAAACAAAAATGTTTTGGGGATGTTACTGCGACGAACAGGTTTCAATCATTCAACCGTAATAGAATGCGACTGAAAATTACCAAAAAAATCTTTTCATTTATTGAAGACATTGATTGCCATATACACACTATATTGCAGAAAATTCTTGTAGAATATATTCGTCTTTTTGTTTAGCTTATAAATAAGATTGCTGTAACTTCTATAGTTTTCTACAAAAATAAACTCAGCAGTTACCAATGGTTTGTAAGAGTTTGCAATACTTTATCGTGAACTATAAGAATAAATTTCGATTACGTGGAGTACCATCAACAATTGTTAATTTTATGTGTGCACTCAGGTGCATATAAAACAACAATCTTTGTGATTGCAATAAACTCTTATCTGATTTCATTTCGTGCCATTATCGTCGTCCTTATTGCATTCTTCACAAGGTGAAAGCAGAGTGTATGTGTGATATGAAAAGGATATTTCACATTTAAGCAGCGTCAGTACATTTGCAACGTAAGTGGAGCAGTATTCACCTAATCCCATGAAGTTTTATCTTCGATTAAAACTTGACGATCGTATTAAATTTCAAGGATAGAACATAATGGTAGCGATGCATCTAAAATAAATTAGCGATTAGATTCAGTATCGTTTAATTGAAATAAAAACAGTTTTACATTTGTGTTAAATGATTTATAGAAGTTTAACTGATTAATTCAGTTTTTTATTGGAAATCAGCGAATTAGAAGTAATGATTTGAAATTAACTTCCTGTTTTTTGTGTTTTGAAAATTTAACACAGTAACTTGTGCAAGAGAATGCACTACTCGTATGAGATTGTGGTAGTCATTAAATACACTATGCACTTTAAATTTTGCATTAAAGGTTTGCACTACGCTCTTTTAGATTATGCAGTATATTTTAGATTTTACACCATGCACCGTGATTATGCATAATGGACTTCGCAATATCTATTGTCTTTACGGTGTATCCTTAAAATACAATACTATAGTATATATGCAATTTTCTACGCTTAACCGTTTTTTTAGTTGAATTATCTGCTTTTAGCAACATCTGTACCGGCATCTTTGGACCAATTTCTAACATGAATGATTCATGCTGTTGTCACGATTGGTTCCCTCGTATGCTAAATATGAAATGTTTTTGATATTGATGTTTCATTAAAAACATCCTTACTCAGATTAAACCAAAAAACAATAACTTTGGAGAAGTAAATTTTGAACTACCTTAAATGAAACTCATTGCCAAAATCTCTTGTGGACTCTACGCAAAATCTTTGTCAAGTAGTGTTGCAAAATAAAGATTTCTTGTCGAAATAATTATTCATAAAAATGAACATTTTGTCGAATAAGACGTGTTTCTTATCATAACATGTTTTATGGTCTATTGTTTTGAACACAGCTGTACATTTCATATGAACAATGGACATCGTTTTGTGAATAGCATTGAAATTTCTGATTTATTGTACTTCTTATCATATGCATGGTAATAAAATATTTCCATTGGCATCAAAGACTTTCAAAAATAATACTATACATGTTACCGTACCGTTAGCGTACATCACAAAAGTTCTAAAACATATTACTCCACATTTCACCTTTTACGTGAAGCATATCCTTGATCCTAACGTGTTCTTTTTCATCGGGTATCCTAGCAATTTCTTTACATCGACAATTTTTTTTATGACGCAGAGATTAAATTTCTAATGAAAATTTTACTGCCACCCTTCCACCCAATTAAATAACATGCTTCTTTTATGAGGTTCCTTCATTTTTTATAACTTCACGTTGTAGTAATAATCTAGTGAAGTCGTGACGGTGAAATGCAATCATTAAACTTTCATTAAGAAGTAGTTATAGCAAGCGATGGTTGGATGTTAAGGATAAGCTTTATTTGATTTCAGATCTCGCCTGGTTGTAGTAAACAAGTAGTTGGATCAACATTTTATACTAAGGACTCATAACTGATGAAAATAAATTTTTACATTGATAATGAAATTTAAAATAAAAGTAAGAAAATGAGATTCTGCTGAAGCTCATTTTGTCATGGATGTTACAAGCGAGTTTAAATTAATTGCGCTAAATGGACGAATCGTTATATATGACTAGCACGTTTTGACCATTTAGGCGATGAATCGTTTAAGCAATGATTTTATTCTTCTTGGCGTTTATAATTCAATAATAAAAATGCATAAGCTTTTGATAGTTTTAATACAGCCTTTAAATGAAACTTTTAGAAGAGTGAACTTAATATGTAACTTCACCTTATAATGAAATATCTTTTTTATGAGCACATCGTCTTCATTTAAAAACAATGACCTACAGTTTGAAGTTTTATGTATCTTTGATTTAAAAATGTATGTATCGATTGAATGTGACATTTTAATATGGCAAGATACAGAAAGTTTTTTTGTTTTACAATTTAGTATGTATATGCAAATGCACGTACATTGTTCGAGAGCTGGTTGCAGCCTTTTTCAGTGTTAACGCTTGAATACAGCTGCAGACATATAATTAGGAGCACTTGAAACGCTACGAAAAACCTAATTTGTCAATGAATCCTTCGATTTTAGCTCACTCCTTTCAGGTTAGGATGTTACCTGGTGGAATAGAAATCGAGGGAGGAAAAGTATAATCAGTCATGGGAAAATTCATTTATTTAAGCAAATATCTAACCACTTTAAAACAATAAATTGCAAAAATATATCAGTAACGTGTCGGGAAACCCTTCTCCTTTACAATCTCTTGTAGGTGAATCGGCTTTGTCGGTATAAGTCTCCTGTATCTCTCCTCATGCATGGATGCCCATGCTTCTTACGCCACTTCGAACAATTGGTCCATGTTTGTGACATTTCTTAATGCTATGGCTGGTTTTATGTCTTCTCACAAGTGCTTGATTGGACTTAAGTCCGGACTTGTTGATGGCCAGTCTAAAACGGCAACGCTGTTGTTCTCCAGAAATTTGCTTGTGTGTTGTGCCACATGTTTGGTGTCATTGTCGTGCTGAAATTTCCATATAGTAGGAAGATTCTCCTCAGCCCATGGCAACATGATGTTTTCTAAAATGTCAACGTATTTTTCCTTGGTTAATATTGCTTCTATACGGCATATTGGTCCGCCGCTGGACTATCCAAAATAGTTCTGCGGCTTTCCACGTGTTTCAGTGCTGGCAATTTGTAGATGTGACAAATCTAACTCTCTCAAGTCTGTAATCTTTTCTCTATTTAGTGGAGTGCAACTCTTAGCCTTTCCCATCGTTTTTGAAATTAAAACCACTTTCTAAAACTTTGACAATCAGTTTAAACTGCAAGGAATACAACTGGCCTTTTCAAACGGATCATAATGCATTTGCATGCCATCCTATTTATAGTTAAATACAGTATTTCTAATAACGTATCCGCTCCAAGTCTTGGATTTTCCAAAACTTTATTGTCATGTCGTCCTTAAAGAAGTAGCATCGGCCAACTCTTTGCCTCCTACAATTGTCATTGATACAGGAAAAAAATAAGCTAAGGGAAATGAGTTATTTTGAACGATTTATGGACTAATTGAGTTTTTCTTTGTAAGCTTCAAGTATTTCTAATGGCATGTCCGCAGCTGTATATCAAAGGATAACACAAAGTAGTCAACAATGAGGAAAGGAACGTTTCGTTTGCGAAATAAGTGCATGTAGTTAAATCCGTTATATTTAAATAATGTGTATCTGAAATTTCTGCCTTACATGAAATTTTTCAATTTTTTTTTGACACCTGTGTTATTTCAGCAGTAAATAATAATTTGTATTTGCTGTTTTCTTTTAAACCAAAAAATATTTGTACAACAATAAATTAATACGTTCTTTATATGCTGAGGACACTTATGTAGGGATGGTGAGTATCTTCAAACTTCCTTAACTTATAAGAAAATGTAAAGAGTTTGTTAACCCAGTACCTGATATATGCGCTTGTCTCTTTGAGTGCACACGATTTCACGTAATAAACCGACAAACATGAACACATCACATTTCAAGTGTTTTATCGACACCATTGGAACACATGTGTGGACAATTTACTTTATCTGGCTTGATTCCGATCGTGGCGAGATACAAGATGAAGATGGACCGGTGCATATGTTTACATGCAAGAGACGATTAATAGACAAGCAGTTGGACGTTGTGTTGTACTAAAGTAAGTATAAAAGAAATATTTATGTACAGTACAAGCATGTGCGGCATCATGTCATTATACTGAATAATTTGTTAAAGAAAGCGAATATGACATCCTGCGTAAGAAATGTAATTTGGAAGCCTACGAACTCCAATCGTTAAGATATTTCAGTTTTTTTTATCGTGATTCATTATCAGAATTGGACGGATCACGCTGAGTTTATGTGGATTTCATGCATTTTAGTCACCTTTATTCATGAAACATTGATAATATTGAAGATATAATATGCTATAGCAATATATTGTATTTTGCTGAGGACTTAAAGTAGGGCAAGATTAATAAATTTTTATTTCATCCTCAAAAGATACTTCGAAATTTATACCTGAATGTTGGGTATAATTTTAAATGTGATAACCATTGATATCCAACTATAGCTCGGTTCATTGTGAGCTTCACTTATTTGTTTATTCTATATGTTTCAGAAAATCGAGACTACTATTTTCTATTTTAGGAGGCCAAGGCTTGATTTGGGCAGTGATGATACATTTCATATTTTGAAACACTACTTCAGTCAAGTGATCAATACCCAGTGACCCCGAAACTTAAAAACTGGAAAAATCAGGCATATGAGTTTTTGAGTGAATTACTTTAACTTAAAAAAATTTAAAGTTCACTCTATGATTAAAATTCATATTAAATGAAATTAATTAACACCTGCCCTAAATTTCTTGCATGGCATGGTTTCACTCAAAAGAAATACTATGTATCCCTAAAAACTTCGTGATCAACATACATAGATATTTACTGGCACTTCAAGTGGATCCGCAAAATAGGGGGAAGGTTATAAATTAGACTGTAATATTCATGGAGATAGTTTTTTCCAAAGATGTTTGGACGTAAAACTACTAAAGCAACAACAAGACCGTGATGACTAAAGTCACTTGACTGAGGCTAGAGATGAGTAGGTACCTACCAACCGCACATATTTGTGACACCATGTGTGCCACTCGCGATCCTGTACACATGATCTTTATGTCTCTTTGTAGGTACTGTATCTTTTCTTGGATTCATGAAAATCTTATGCCCAAGATAGAGTCAGTTATTTTAATGTGTGCACTATATTTGAGCCCATTGGCTCCAAAGGAAAAGCCAACATCAGAGAGGTCTTTAAAAGAGGAGTATATCTCATTAGTGCACCAGCAATTCGGGAGGAGTGCCCATGGAAAGGGATGAATTTTCACGAGCCGCCACAGCCGCACAGTAGTCCGTTCTGAACTTGCTGAAAGCGGTTGGTTCTCTTCGTTTGCGATGCCGTAAGCCCGAGCTAAAATTTAAGTATAGAATATTTTGTCATAGGGATTTCCCGCGTTTTGCTTACGTACGAACAGTGTCAGTTTGTATTCTAAATGTTTTATTTTGATTTGGCAACAGTACTTGCCTACCGTGTACGACATAGTGTTTCGGAAGTGTATACTATGCTTTATATTTAGTTTCTGATGTCAAAGGCATCAAGCTAGCTAGTGTGGCGGCGTTAACCGCGCGAATAGAACCCAAACAGATAGTGCTTTGTGCTGGTGAACGTTTGACTCACAACAAACTCGTTAATTGTGACTTAAGAACAAACTTGAATCAAAATGTTTGTAAACAGTTCGACAGATATGCAACGCGTGACAAACTTTAATCAGTTAACATCAAGTCATCAAAATACACCCTCCAACTTGAACATTCCACGTTTTCCTGATAACATCCTGAGTTGTAATGCTGTTCTTACACCTACATCGCCATATTCCTTATACAGTTCACCTGTTACTTGCCAGTATACACTCTCTCCTGGCTACAAAGGAATATCTAATGGTGCTAAGGATTTCCCAACACATTCAGTTGACATTGCAGACATAACGGCATACATAGATACACCTAATTCAGTGTTTGAAGAAGTTGGAACGACGTTTTGTGGAAACAATTCAATTATAAAGGGTAAGTTTTTGTAGGCTTTACGACTTTAAGGATTTTATGGGTGCGGTGTTTATTCACTCATTAATCCTGGAAAGCATTGATGATTCTTGTAGAGTAACTTTTTGACTAATCAGCCGTTCGTTTGAATGCGATTTTTATATAGCCCAATTTTATCCAACTTTGAGAAAGAATTAACTATAATTTTTGTTAAGTATGTATAATTTTTGGAGAAATATTTATATAGTTTATAAACTCAAAAAATGTTAATTGCCCTTGTTAATTCAAAATAAAACAGACTTTACTTTACTTGAAGTCGCATTCAAACGAACGGTTGAAGAAACTTCCGTTCAAATCCTTCAATATTCGGAAAAAAAATTATTGAACCATTAGAGATATCCACAATCGTTTTTTTAAATAATTAAAAAAAATCAAGCATGAATCAGACTTCTATTTCAAAGCAAACATTTGTTTCACCATATATATTTAAATTACAGACATTGACTGCGATTTAATTTTAATTGCAAAAAATTATTAATTAGTTATAAAACATGACACAAAATTAAAATTAAAAATTTATGAAAAGCGCTTAAGATGTTTATTTTCTCAAAATGGGTATTATGATGTACAAATTTCTGTTTGTTGATTAAACAAGTTTGAAGCATTAAAAAAGTATTTGGTTGTGAATATTCAAATATAGAATATTCAAGATTGATTATTGTTTTGTTAGTTTCGAATTTTTCGAAAGCTACAGCATGAAAGTAGCAATCGAATCTTTGCAAAATCTTTTCCATTCTTGGAGACGATTTTCTGTCTTTTTTAAATCAATTTTTTCAATTGAGTTTTACATTTTCAGAGCTTGATTCAATGTCAGATTTAAAACAATTGTGTTGAATTAATTAGTAATTGCGTGACACGACTCATTTGAAAATTTTCTAGAAATTCACACGATTCATGATAAAATATTGATCAGTTTGTCATGGGTCAAAAAATATTAAATTATAAACGAACAGGCGTAAATTTCAGTTTTCGGACTATGCATTCATTGCAATTTCTTAAATAGATAGCAAAAAGATAATAAAATTCATTTACTATTTAATTAAATAATTCAATCGTTTGTTTGCGATATTGAATTGATAATTCTTACATTAATTGTCTCTTCATTTTTTTAATTGTTATTAAGTTTTGTTCGAATTCTAGTGAGAATTTATTTTTGGAAAATGGTTTAAGCAAGACATGAATTTAGTTTCAAATTGAGTTTTGTCTCAATTGGTATTCACTGCCGATAGTTTTATTACGATAAAATTGGCAAAAATCCCAGCATGAATTGAACATTACAAAAACTACAAGCATCAACCTAAACAAATGATTTTTTTCAGGAGATATTTTTAAATTTGAACCGGAAGATATTGAGCGTTTAAAGAAATCGTGTAAATTCAACGACAACATCGATGTGGAGTACTTTAATTACGACGAAATCAATTGTCAATCAAAAAATCAATCACCATGCTCATCACCGCCCTTGGATCCTTGGCTCACCATAAATTTTCACGACTCCCCAACAACATGCTCACCAAAATGCCAGAAAAGCGAAAACCATTGCATGGAAATGATGCAGGAAATCCAGAAGCTACCTTCAATTGCTAGCACATTTGGCTCACACATAAGTCCGAACGTGAGGAAGTACCAACCGATGTCAGTTGACCATGTGCCCAGCCACACATATGACTCGTATTCACATCCACCCGAAAACTATAACAACGACTTCAGTAGTCCGGAAAAGCCTAACCGGGAGCATAAGGACATTTGGGCAATTAATGATACCAAAGCGGCTAATATTGTCATCGAAATTGAAAAGACTTCGAAGCAGGAGACGGTCAATACCAGGAGCAATGCTGTTAGTGCCGGTGAAATTAAGGATGATTGTTACGGTTTGCAGTGCCAGTGGATGGACTGCAATCAGATATTTCCGAGCCAAAGCAGCCTGGTGGCGCATATCGAAAAAAGGCATGTCGAACTGAAAAAGGGAGAGGAGTTCTCCTGTTTCTGGATCGAATGCCCGAGGCGATACAAGCCGTTCAATGCACGCTACAAATTGCTGATACACATGCGGGTTCACAGCGGAGAAAAGCCGAATAAGTGTCCCGTAAGTTTTGATTTATGTTTTCGACTATCAAACTTCGAAATCAGCAAGAAGTATTTTAAACGCGTATAATAGTTTAAGGAGTGAAATAGACCCAAATAAGTCCCAAACATGCATGTATCTAATACAAATACTTTTCGCTTATGTAGGAAGCCACAAGAACGGCTTAAAAGATGTAGAGCATAATTCATTCTTCGCCAAGGGAATACAAGCTATCATAATTCTTTCCCATTTATTCCCCGATTAGTTATTCTGGAGTATATAATACTCCAATAAAATTCTATCCCCTAACATACATACATACTCATACTGTTGAGAGTTGCCCCATAGGCAATATAGAGTCCGTTCTTGTGCTAACGTAAAACACTGAATAAAAATTATATCAATTTTTGGTTAGATGTTCTTTCCCAATATAATCCCCGGCATTCTAATGAAAGCACGAACGCGTATCCTAGTTTAGACTCATCTCGAATGTATGCTTTGCCTATATGCTCCGGAAATATATGGTAGCTCAACCATATATGTTTTTACCATGCCACCTTCATGCGAATATTACTGCATGAGTTATGTGTGTACTCATCCTGTAATATATGAAAATTGTAGAGTTCGGTTGCCGATAATTTTCCATTTTAACAGTTAATACAAGAAAATCCATAAAAAATGGATTTAGCTCGGAAAAGTAAAATATTGTGGTAGACTGAAAAAATGGGGGAAAAGTTCAGGTGATGCTTGAAATCTTATATATTTGAAGTATATTGAATATAGGCAAGAATCTGAGTATCTTAGGTATATAAATTATGGTTGATATTTGCCGATCATGAAACATCTATCGAAAGATTTTATTTTAAACACCAACAGAAGATAAAATAGGTACTTATTCTGTCAACAAATATTTATATTGGATGGGGCTGCAAATATTGATCTTATTTTTTTCGTCGCAAAAATAATTTCAGGGTAACATGAGAATGTGGTTTTCAAGTAAACTTATTTTTGATAAAAATCGTGTCAAGTAAATTCTCACAGAAGGATATTTTTTCAGAATCAGTTTTAATGATTTCAAGTTGGTTTTGTTTGAATTTATTCTTGAATTGAAAAAAAATATTTCAACAAATTTCCAGTCTTAGGGGACTGTTAGCTTTAGACATTGGTGACACGATAGAATACACAATTCTGTAATGTTATGAAGAAATCTCAAATACTATGGGTTCAATCTAATAATGCAGAAAGTAGTAGCGTTTCAAATTATTGGTTGGATATAGATTTTTGGTTGAAATTTTCCATGAAATCCTTTTGCTTCAACATTCTAAATTCATTTTTTCCTGTAATTCGCCCTTTTATACAATCTCAGACTTGAATTCTTTGTGTCTGTATTTTCTGGGTTTTGACTTGAGGTTCAAATGGTTTTCTAAAAATTTCAATTAAAAACTGCAGGATAGTTTTCAAAACAGAACACGAATTTCCGCTTTTTACCAACCAATCGTTTAATGAAATAAAATCAATATTCACGAAGTATTTTCTATCCTATTTTAGTTTACCGGCTGTAACAAGGCATTTTCGAGATTGGAAAATTTGAAAATTCATCAAAGATCGCACACTGGAGAGAGACCATACGGCTGCCAATATGAAGGCTGTATAAAAGCTTTCAGTAATAGCTCCGACCGAGCGAAACATCAAAGGACACATTATGATACCGTAAGTAATATTTGCTCGTATGTGAAAATTTAATTGCATGCTTCTAACCCGTTTTCCGAAATCAAATTGTTTCATTTCACCCTTGTTTCCTATTGAAGTCACATATCTGTTGATTTCCATCAACTGATTAATTTGATTTCAAAGAATTGCATTGCTAATCATTCGGAAATTAAACATCAAATCATTTTACGAATACCATGAGCCCATGATTACAATTCTATATTCATTGCGTATTGCAGAAACCCTATGCATGTCAAGTGACAGGATGCACTAAGCGCTACACGGATCCATCCAGTTTGCGGAAGCACGTTAAAAATCATTCTGATCGGGATCAAGCAGCCGTTAGACGAAAATCAGCTTCACTTCGAAATCAAACCAATAACAGTAATCATGATCCGGAAAATTCTGTTTCCGCAACGAAAATCCGTCGACATTCCGAATCATCAATATTGCCGGATCCTGCCGCAGGATGTTCACTATCCATTTCGTCAGCTAGACCGAACACTCCCACTTCAGCTCCGTATCCGTGTCACAGTGGTGACTACTTTATTTTCGATGATGTCTTTAACGAGGTCACAAATGCAAACTCCGCCGTTCGTCCTGTTGCGATAGACAATCCTGCACTGCCGCCCAATCAGCGCGCCCCGGGACGACAGTCAAATCAAAGTGGACTTGTCCTAGCCGCAATCCAGGCCAAATCAAATCCGCAAAACAATAACTCCAATAATCCTCTAGGGCCGCGGATGCACGACGACTCCGGCCATACGAGTAATAATTCGATGAACTTTAATGAGCTCTCCAACTGCATTGTGACCATCGAAAGTAATCAAATCCCGGCTTCGGATGCAATTGAGGCAGCTAGCCCGCGACCCTGCTATGATCCGAACGCCCCACGTGACCATGACTCTGACCCGGATTTGTATCGAAACCAGCACTGCAACTCCTTTAATGCCGCGGATAATTACCCTAATCACCCCACTGAGCGATTATCAATTAATCAGCCGACGGAAGAGGACGAGGAGTTCGTTTCGTTCGAGTACGTGAAAAAGCTGCTTGCGGATGGCGACGGGGTGGACATGGACTATCTGGACGACGTGCAATTGGAGAGCAGCTTCGATATGAACTATTTAAATGACATAATCTAGGATACCCTCACTACATCTCAGCCTCATCTAGGTTCCCGGAAGCAATCCTTCCGAATTATATTTCTGGCTTTTAGGTTACAATTTAAACATTAAATACTCCTAGCTCATAAGGCTCCACTAAGTGTTCAATTGATAAAAAAATCGTAGAACTGTGAAACTACAAATGAAGCTCCCGAACAACTGGCAAAATAAACGGTCATGCTTTGGATTGATACTGCAAGAGTCTAATGTAATTACGAGAACTGCAACCCTTTACAAATAAGGATAGTTGTTGCGGAACTCACTCATTTGTGTTTGATTACAACATGGTGAACAACATGGATGTAATTAGCGTTAGCTTTGACTGCGTATTAAAATTCTGTTGGAATAATAGCGTTGGTGGCACTCATCCAAATGCATATAGATACTATCTCATAATATTGCTCGGCAATTAAGGGATATGGTTTCATTTCAATGTTTGGAATACAATATGAAAACAATGCAAGTGGATTATTATTTATAAGAGTTGATCTGTTTGCGGTCAATTAAATTTTGACCATTCAACGGTTTTTGCACATAATTAGAATGGGAAAATGTAAAAAGACAATGTTTCGTGATAATGATTTTGATATAAAAGATATAGGTTAAACTTAATAATAATAATTAAATTCCGAAATATAATAGTTTTGAAAGGAGAGAAGTGTTTAATGTGTTTGGTGAATTTAATGCAGATTTATCGTATGACATACTGTTTAGGCTTTCTGCGGGTGAGAGTATCTAGCATTAGCTAAACAATATCAAAGTCACAAAGATCTGAGAATTGTCTTATCATGTTTGCCTTTTTTACATTTTATTTGCTTGGCAACTGAAGAATGGCAACTTTTTTATGAATTATTTCTTCGAAAAAGGATTCTGCAGGCAGCAGTGGTGCAACTAATTTTGGTTACTGTAGCCATTTTGTTTGTCATTCATTTACCTAGCAGGACATCTGATATCAAATAAAATATATACTCTGCTCCGTGAAAGACATTTCAAGACAAATTGTTCTATTTTAAGTTTCTTAAATCAGAAATGATGTTTAAATGGAATAAACCAAATAACATTCCAATTTTTAAACGTTTTTTTCTTTAAACTGGAAAATTAAAACTAACTTATTAAAAACTACTAGCGTTGTGTCTGCATTATAGGTTTGAGATTTTTTTTATTAAATTTAGTGATGAGAAGGTATCGACTTACGTGCAAGCTTTTAATCCAGCATTATTTATGAAGTACCATCAACCGCGACAACTTTTCCAGGAAGGACAACTTTGCCAAGACGGACAACTTTGTCACCTTTTTAAAATATATTGTTTGAAACTCAAGGAAGGTCTCCAAAGAAAACAAGTTCTTATGTTTTTATGTCGCATAGAAGACGTTTTTTGTCTTATCAGTGATTTTTAGGCTGTTATGAGTGAAAATATGTTTTATTTGCAATTCAATCAACTTAGAAGGTTCGCAAAAGTGTTTTATTTCTACCGTATAATCCAAAAGTAAGTCAAAACTGACTAATTTATCGTACAAAGCATATAATAAGCTTTCGAAATCACTTTTGGAACTTGCTACAATGTAATTTTTCGGTTGATATTAGTTGGCAAAGCTATACCAGGAATCTTGGGTAGAATGGGACAATTTTGCCAACCTAGAATTTAGTCGTTTCCTCAGATTCTTTCATAGTTTTTTTTTCAAAACGGAGATTTTTTAAGTATTATTTCGTCTATTTTTCAGCTCAGTTATGCCAGCAATCACAAAAACAAAATTGAAAGGAGGGAAATTGTGTCACTTTTATTAGGTAACTTTGCAGCATGTTGTATCAGCAGCAGGAAAAATGCAGAACAACTGAACCTCCTGCGCTGAACCATAGATAATTAAGTCAAATGTCTCCTTGATAAAAACCCAGCACGCTAGACTGCATGCACTAAGCTATGAAGCAGAAGAAGAAATAATTCAATGAGTCCTTGTTTGCACCAAACGGGGCATGCTCTAAGACAACATAGATCTATGACTCATCGTGAGAATCTATCTAAATTCTTTGGGTGAAGGAGTTAAACGGTTTAAAATCAATCTACCTGGTTGTTCTTGTTCGCGAGAACAAGATAGAAGTCAGCTTAAAGTGCACTTTAGCCATTTGAATTCGTCCCTGAAAGGTATCAGTGTTTTTCATAAATGGAATTACCTATGATAAGGCGAATTTAAGTTGAAGTTCTTGGCGTAATTAAGTGTTGGAAATGCTGTGAAAATTCAGCTTTTTTGTGGGTATGAAAAATTTGAGGTATAGTACCTTAGAACGATGGACAATGGGTGGATCTTTCATTTTTTCAGTGTTTGCGATGAGGTTTCCGACATAGTGAATGATGTGTAGACTATTGAGCTCCTTTACACGGAAAATGTACGAAAAACGTTCGTTCTCTTTTTAATTGAAATTCCAATCTTCTTGTTTAATTCACTAATTTCCATTATTTTGAATAATACATACATATTTGAATGATAAAATTTATTTTTCTTGTGTTTTTTTTAAGTCTTTACTAATTTTTGGACAGTTGGCAAAGTATCTGTCTGCCAGGTAATTTTGTCAACACCGTTTTTCACGCAAAAAATGGTAATATTTGCGCATGTGGCCAAACTACCACGTATTCTTAAACTAGCGATCAAGACTAATCGTTTGAGACGGGTTTGAAGCAATAATTGTGAGCATTTTGAATAGGCAAACGATGAGATGGAAGAATAAAGGAGCAAAGTTATTTCAGTTTAGATCCCTTACAAAGTAAATCATATTCTTTGCGATCATTTCTAGAAACCGTTGAGGGATTCAAAATATTCTTGACATATTAAAATAGTGGGCGATTGGGAACTTACAAAGAAAGTAGTTTTAATCTTTTATGCCTATTTTCTGCAAAAATATTTGAAAATTCCGGTAGATTTTTATGTAGCAAATTATATAATAACGAATATTTTATTCGATTGGAAGGCTGATGTAAAAAAAACGTAAGAAGCTATTTTGAAAACCTTCTGGTAAATCAATTGGAAAATATTCATTTGCTGAGCCATGTTTTACCGAAACATTATTTCATTAAGAATATTTTCTGAAAAACTTATCTATATAATCTCGTATCGAAACTTTTTGATGAGCAATTTCGTACTACCTCATTAAAAACTTCATGGAAATGGGAATTAAAGTTTTACAAATAATTTTCATTGCAACACAGTTTTGTGGATAAATCATCAAACGAATTTCAATAAAACCGCTTTCATACGATTTCATTTCGAAAAGATTATTCAAATTTTTATTAAATTTTCTTACAAAATTTTTAATATATGTTTTATTTTCTAACTTCACGTCAGAAATTGTTATGAAGATTTTTTTTTAAAAAATTTACGCTACAATTTATCACAAAATTTTACGGAAATATTATTCAGTCGTTAATTAATTAATTCACCCGAAATAAAAAGACCATCCGAAAGTTTCACTGCCGATTTTAGGTACGCAGGTTTCCAATGTGAAAATGGCAAATATTCCAAGTTTCCCTTGCAGTTGCTGTGTTTGCTAAGCAAAACTAACAAATATTCTAAGTTATTGTATCGAAAAGAAAACAGGTATTACTGCCAAGCTGTGGAAAAAATAAAAATAAATTGGTTTTAAGTGAAAGGTGTAATACATCATACACCATCCAAAACAAGAAACAACGCAACTTTTGATAAGATGCAATCACGCATGGAATGACAAGCAAGAACCTAAAAACAGTCTAACTTCAATGGGAATACCCGAAATGTTTCAGATAGTTCTGTAGCTTCCCACCAATCGTACAAGATGCGAAAGCATCAAAATGAGCCACAAGGTTAAGTGATAACACCGTGATAAGGAAAATCGAGCGTCGACACTCATCGGTAGAATTACCAAAGTGAAATTGATTTGTGAAGATAGTGGAGGCAGTGGTCGTTTATAAATTGAAGAATCTTAAAAACAGTGTAAAGTGCTTAGCCTAGTGTACTCCCAAAATGTTAAAAGTGAACTTTACGTCATTAACTTTGTTGACAATAGCATTTTTAGTTGTTAACGGATCACGTCGTCCAAGAGAATCATTGCGATATGTCGGTCAAACAATTCCACCCAATTGTACGGCATCATATGTTTGCGATCCAGATTTTTCACATGAGAGCTCAGGATGCCTGCGATGGCGAGTTCAAAGGATAACGTGCAACAAACGACTTGTTCGCCTTGAAAAACCATCGTATGTTGAAGTGGTAACAGTGAGACCGCGTGCAAGAGGAAGAACACAAACAGCTACTCCGGTCGAAGTAACCACGAAAGGTGCGTGAACATTTTA
Organism: Oxycera nigricornis; assembly: GCA_963942545.1. NCBI lineage: Eukaryota > Metazoa > Arthropoda > Insecta > Diptera > Stratiomyidae > Oxycera > Oxycera nigricornis. The sequence continues at coordinate 109,047,437 of OZ012660.1, read as the reverse complement.
ATTACGTTTGTTTTCATTTGAAATTTTATTACCAAGAATTGAATCTAAGCAACCTAGTATAAATAACTGCTAACTACACCACAAACCACCATTCGTAACGAAAAAATTGATCTTTTTGTTAAAATTTGCACGATCTACAAATTCGCAGATACTAAATGTTTTTGCGATAACGCTTACCGTATATTTGTAAATAGCCGATTTTTGATATCTTTGACTTTGTATGAAAATTCATTAAAAATGGGATTCATGGAGACGTTTCACATTTCATTCATATTGATGTTTTAAGAGTATGTGGCAATTTTCATATATTTGCGAATTTTTCCGAGGCTTGAACCTTTTTCGTCTTTTTTTGACTGGACAATACAAAATGTTACATACATTTAAACTCATTTTCCATATTATCTCAATGCTTTGAGTTCGAATCAAGAAACTGGGTGTTCACTTGAATTTTTCACCTTTGAAATTCTTTTAGTTAAATATTATTCCGGACAAATTTTGTTAAGTCATTTTTCAATGGTATTCGCAGAAAAAATTCTTCACAAAAAATTGACATTTTAGATCAACCATGATTTATTTCTTAATTGTTTTTGTTATATCTTAAGGTACGAACAGTGTTGTGTGATGAATTGAGGTTTGGAATTAATATTTTGATTGTGTTTTTCTCACGATTGAAGGTTTCAAAATGTAAGTGTGTGTGTTGAGTAGTTTTAGATATAAAAAAGTCCGAAATTTGAAAGAACTCTTGGGTAACTTGACTTTGATTATTTGACATATTCCACAATAAACTGCCAGGGAAATTTCAGAAACCTATAAATTATAAATACAAATTATAAACAGTGTTTTTTTAATTAAAAAAACGGGATTTATTGAGCGTTTTTATTTTTAATATATTTTTTTTTATTCAATTTCTGGCAAAATTTCTTTGCTTTAAAATAAAATGTTGGACGAATTAAGCATAACAGCTTTCATTTACTTTATAACTTCACTTTGTTCGAATGTTTGCATGTCGAGGTTTTTACTTTGAAATCTCTTAAATAGCGCTTCTCAACAGGCTTTGACATTTTCACAAATGAGTAAATCTTTTTTCCAATTGATTTTGACTTTTATTAAAACGTTAGGATGTTTTGTAAATTGGTTTTCAATTTTTCATAAAATTTTGAAACTTTTCTCCTACACAAAAACGGATGCTTAAATCTATCGAGGTAAAGTTCATTAGTTTTGAGAACAGATACAAACCATTTAGTAAACGGTCCAATTTGTTTTTTGGGAAAAGTCCAAATCCATTTGGGAAAAGTCCAAATCCATTTGGGAAAAGTCCATACCATTTGGAAAAGGGTCTAAACTAAATTGAAAATTGCAATGATCAAAAACATAACGACAGTCTTCTTACATGAGTATTTCGATTGCATAGCATTTGTGGTCTTCAAGTCAAATCAAAAAACATCAGCTTATTTTGTGAAATAATTTAAATGTTATGGGAACAGGTTCCAGCGTTTTGAGAAAAGTTTAAACTGTTTGGGAAAATATTCAAAAGATTTGCAAAAAAGACAATGTATTAACAATCAGAAGCTCCGCTTCCTTTATATTACATAGCTTTTAATCTAAAATATGAATATGTTATTTCTAAAATGTATCTCTCAATGTTTTACTAAATTAATTTTTTTTAATATGATTTTCAGCTGTTCAATCCGTACATATAATTGATGTGCCCTGTATAACAGGATATCTCCCAGATCGAAGCGGAAGATGTCGTGAAATGTGGTGAACGAGTTCATATCCTTGTTGCTTCTTCAAATGTTGTGTGTCACTAAAATGAAATTGTTTTTTATATTATAAGCTGACTTTGATTAGTTGAGGTGTAGTACATGTCACTGAGAAAATGTGGAGACCGATGCTTTTTTATATGAATACTAATAACTAATTTAGATGTAATGATTGTTGGAAATAAACGAAAAATATTTGAAAATCCAATTTTTGGTTATATGGCACGTTATAAATTTTCTGGAACTATTCAACATTTGAAATTGCGAAATTCATATTAATTTTAAGATTCGTAGTTTTGAATTTGAGTCCATTTAACAATTTTCAAGAACATTAACACATCGTTATATTTCCATAGAATTCTTGCATACTGATCATAAATATGTAAACATCAATAAGGATAAATGCGTAAAGAAAATAGGAGAGATGAAAGTAAAAATCTGTGAAACGCAAGTGGTATAAAGTTGTTATTATTATTATTTGAAAGGAATAGTTTTCTTGAAGATTCCTTGAATTTCTGATAGCACAAATGAAAAAATAATGATAAAATCTACGAGCTTCTTTGAAAAATGCTTCCTTTCAATAATAAGGTTCGTTTAGGTTATGAGAATGCTAAGTCCAACGGCTTCTGCTTCACTTAGACTAGTTTTGGTCCATTGTACCCTGTTTCATAAACTAAATTTTTGTTATCTTTGTTTCTTGCATTTTTTGAGGAACTTCACTAACATTTTATTGTGAAAATGTAGCACCTAGATTTTGACTATCATTTACGTTTATCGAAATACTTTTGGATGTTTTTTTCCGAGGTCAGAAACACGTCAAAATCAGTTTTCAATCTCGTATCAAATCATGCAAAATATATAATCTACTTATAGTCTTTATATTTTATAGCCAAACCCAAATCATTATCCTTTAATACAACCCCTACGATACCGGTTTCAGGTGAATTCTAATAAATAAAAAAACTTGCAAACGATTTAACAGATACAAATATTCATAAAATTCAAATTTACCATTTAGGGAACGCAGTTTGGTTAATGCTTTTTCAATTCACTGAAAGCTGCGGCGATTTTGTGAAAGGCTTTTATACATATTGGGTCTGGTTTGGGCTTTCCATTCAGTTCAATTTATTTTCACATGTCTCCTCTGTCCTCTCGCCCTTAATCGTCAAGGATAAACTAAACGAGAGATGCCAAGGCGTGTATCCTGATCCTGATACAGGACAATCACGCATATCTACTCAACCGTCCATAAATTCGACATGTTTGTATGATAAATGTTTATTGAATAAAGATTGGCAAACTGTTGCTAAATTTTTCACCATATTTCAATGTTCATGTTTTTCCAGGATTTTCATGTTTCAGTTGTTCACGTTTTAGAGGCTTTTCCAATTTCATTTCGCTCACAGGAAAATTCAGTGTATATTTGATGGTTCTATTCGAAAGGGATATTCAACATCGGCCAAAGGAATGCTCGAATGAAAAATGTACAGGATATTTTTCCATTATGGCGAAAAAACGCTTTGAAAGTTTATTATGGTTGGATGGAAGTTATGGAATATGGCGGTACATGCCGAACATTTATTTTGAATATCGCATGCATGTGAATGAGAATCTTATATTTTCTGGAAAAAAAGGTGAATATGTGTAGTCGACTGCCATTTATATTTATGCATTGATTTATGTTTATGGCTGAAACGAGTGTATTGGAATTTTTCTGAAAACAGTGCCTATAAAAATAAACTTTTACCTGTGTATAATCACTTGGGATTGTTTCCTTATAGATATTTTTATTTTCGATGCATAATTTTCAGCTCAAATTAAAACATTAAGCATTTTTCGTGTTGATTTGAATTCATTACTACTTCAAAATGTAATATTCTTTCAAAATTAAAAGTCAAACATTTTGATTCATCATAGACTTTTGTATTACACACTTTAACTGAATTTTTCCATAAAATGCAGTTCAAAGCAAAAATAGTCAACGGCAGTCGTTTTAAGCATAACAACTTATAAATTTTTACTCAGTCATAATGGATTTTTAATGTTGGCTATTTATTCTTCAGGGAATAAATTGAATGCTAATGGAGAGCATTTATGATGCTCTGATGCTGCAAAAGTAATTTGGTGACATTATCCAGATACATTGCGGATGGCTTTAATACCTAGCAGTGAATATGTGTATTGTATCTAGCTGTGATTTTGGAGTCAATTTTCCGAATTTTTAAGATGCTAACATAGAGGATACATAAGAAATTTTTTGACCAAATTGTATGGATGCTTGGAAAAACCATGTAAAGTATGTGGTTTTAATTTAGTCTATTAATTTAATTTATTTAACCGCTAGAGCAACTCGATATCAGTGAAATAAATTTTCAAGTAAATAACACGAATTTTCATAAGCTATTTTAAACGTACTTGATCCAGAAGTTTTAAAATGAATGAAAATTATTGTAAACATTGAAGTTTTAAAATGAAAATTATCATTTAGCACAAATTATCCAATAATTTAGTAATTATTATCGTGAACATACTTCACTACATATTTGAGAATTTTCCTGTCTATTCAGTGGAGAGTTTTTCATCACTGGTGTATTCGTTTTGAAAGCACCTCGCAAAGGAGGTTTCATTAAAAACATTGGCAAAAATAAGTAGATTGATGCTAGGATGTGCGTTAAACATCACTAGTTGATGTTATAAGAAAATCAAATTAAATTTGCCTTTAAGTTTAAATCCAATTTCAACTACGATTGCATCCATATTTTCTATAGCGTTTCCTAAAAATAATCAATGATGCCGTTATCTTCATTTATCAGCATGAGTTTATATTTTTCCGTAGCCTTTCGCATTGTTTTAAAACTGGATCTTATAATCATCTTTCCAATTTTCTTACAAATTTCCAACACATATTGCATTCTTTTTTAAATAAATATCCATACTGTAAGACCTGAGCTGTTCAACTTCATATAAACAAAATCATCCCTTTCTTCGAGATGTTTTTAAATATGTGAATCAGTAATACGTATCTGTGTGTTTATAAAAACTAGCTACTAGAGAATATTTTCTGAACCAGTGTTGATATCAAGTAATTTTTAATCAATTTTAATTTGCCTTACTCACAAGATGCCTCCAAAATTGAAAATTGCAGAAAGATCTGCAAAGTAATGTTAACATTTGGATATGATTTGTAAATCATGAAGGGTTTGCAGTGGAACGGTGTCATTTTTTCAATATGTTTGAAGATTCCATACTGAAAAATTGAAATCATTTATACATATATTTAACGGAAATATTTGTTGCTGATTTTTGTAAATAAACGATAAAATGTTGGTTGAAAAATCTCGTTCGCATAGAATTGAATTATTTTCATATTCTTATCTCATTTCCTCATAGTGCTAATCAATCGGTGATATAATGTGGCAACTTTACGTTGCTGGTGTCGTTGGGTGCTTCATCTACCTCAACAGATAATTTTTCTTCGCCTATTTGAAGCTCCGCCTATAAATTCATCATTTCTACTATTTTATTCACTACAGCTGAATTTTATTTAACTCCCGCTTCGCTCATTCTTTGTGCTGTGTTGTCCTTGCAATCTATCATCTAGTTAAGTTGCAAATCTATTATGATATGTCAATGCTGCAATCCTTTATAAGTGTTATCAATACTTTCTACGATGCTTTTCTGTACAAATTTCTATGAAGAATGCCTCAGAATTACCACGGCTCTCACTTGTGATGGACTGGAAGCAAAAAGATTTTACATATTATACACGGAAATTATTTTCTATTGCGTTCAAAGAACCCATCGCTCATAAAACGATAGCATATGCCATTTTTTTTATACATATGCATTTATACAAAATCCATTAAAATTTGCAATATGATACCTTTCAGAATACTGCCGAACTCAACTATTGTCAATCATTTTCATAAGAAACAAACTCATTATGTCTTAACACACAAAATTCATACTATTCAATCCTGAGTCACCATCCAAATCAAAAGAAATGATCAAACTCATATGTATGCTCGCAATTTTCATCAAATGATCCAACAGAATTATATTCAGAATCCACCTTCCACGAAACTAAAAACGCGACAAAAATTCTAGGGATCAATGTATAGTATACAATGACGATTTTTCTATCCAACAGTCCGTCATCACACTGAAAACTCAGACATCAACATTGAGAAAACTCGGAGATACACTCACAAAAAGATCTTCGTCTGGTAGTGCGTCTGGCGTTTTTTTAACGATATGTTTACACATCCACCAGATGTGTATCCGATGGTGAAGCCAACATGAAATTAAGTAAATGTCGTTAGTCATCATAGACAACTCAAATTCAAATTATTAGCTTTGAATTTGAGAAATCTGTGACATCTGAAAGTGGTTTTTGTGTACATTACGGAGCCAATTCGAAAACGTTTTTTTAACCAGCCTCCTCTCAACGTAATTTTTGGTCCACGTTCCCACACCCTCAGAGCGTAAAAACCATATTTCATCGAGGAACTTCAACCCAGCATGGTGTCTAGGCTAATCGTGTTAACTCAAGGATCAAGGATCGGCTTCCAGTTTTGTGTTTTTGTAGGTTCATTAGTTTCACTTATTAGGCGACGAGTCATTTACCTACGGTCGTCTTTTTATTTATATGTTCTTTTGGTTTTCATAAATGTTGGGATGGATACTATAACTTGTTACCGGGTGACAGATAAATGATGTTTATGCAGCGCGCAACAGTTGGATCATATTTCCTTGAAGAAAAAATTGTTAAAGTTCAACGACTTGACTATCGGAGCAGATCCTAGTTTTGGGTAGATACTGTTTACATAGGTCTACTGATTTTTTAGTGTTCTACAGTAGCTAATTTGTATTGTGGGAAATTTTCTGTGCATGGATGATATCAGCATATTTTACAACGAGACAGTTGTTGCTTTTCTGTATTGCAAACAATACATGAACCTAGTAATATAAAGTCGCTGAGCAACAACGGCAACATATTACCAAGTTAACCAAATCCAAGTGACTAGGATGGGCATTTATCAACATGAAAACTATAAAACCACTTAACCACTTTACTGATACTTATCTCATAGTATGCTTTCATATGCAATCATTTTAATTCACATTCTCTGTTGATTTCAGAAAATTTCAAATGGTTAGTATCTATGTTGGGCACACAAAATTCATCGTCCTGAATGCAAAATATCTTGGCTCATCTTTAATACGATATAATGGAGTGTCTTCTCTTAAAAGCTAAGCAATTAAAATGCTTGGATGTTAATATTCAGTTTGCATCTTATTTCACATGCATGTATCTCTACTAACGATAATTAAGTGAAGATATGCGATATGCGTATGAGAGTGTATTAAACAGAATATGATATTCATATTCAGAACAATGGGATAAGAGATAAGTTTTTGTTAAGAAAAAGACATATTGATGAATAAATGATAAAAAAGTAAACTAATAAAAATAAATTGAATGAAAATACAAAATAATTTTACAACCTGAACATGAAAAAAAACAATCAATTTTGACAAACAAGGATCAAAATCAAATGAAGTGAAGTGTTAACAATTTTACTGGAAACTTAATTTTAATTAGCATTATTTCTAATACAGTAACTAATATTCTCAACTATTTACTTAACTCTACCGCGACAAGGACTTGAATTAAATGTGTTCATTTATCCGTAATATAGATGATACCATACAGTTGTTTGCGAAAATCAATTTACTATCATATACATACGTTTTCTATATCACGTTGGGAACTTCTGCAAAACATTCTATTCCAACACGACTTTCAAGTTCTGCACTTTACCTGGAATATAACCGAAAATAATCATGATATTTCATAGATAGTGTCATCTTCACAAACATTGAGTTGTTGTTCATGGGCCATTTACGAGGTACGGACTTGAAATGAAACGATAAAATCTCACCCCTTTTTTGTACATGAAATATGAAAGTGCTATTTCCACTTATCGTGAATTTCACGTGGTTCATGTTGATACCACGACCGAACCGTTACGCATAATGGAAAATACTGAAATCCCTGAAGTGTATGGAAAAGTGGTGGAGTGTGGAGCATACAAATATGTACGGATAAGATTATTTACCAAGGAAAACGATATGAACAGAAAAAAGTTTAAAAAAATTCACATACATACATAGGTACTTGATCAAACTTTTGGAAAAGATAAATTATATTCGAAAATGTATTTTCATGTTGGCCTATTTCGATGATTTGTTGAAAACTGTTTCTGGCTGGAAGTGGTTTGAAAACATTTCACAGAACCATTTTAATTTAGGATAGAGTTGTTTTGTCTGTTACACAAGAAGGTATATTTAGTGTGATATTGGTAATCTGAGAAAAACCAGAAAGGTTTTCGTTATAACATGCCTTTTTGAGCTGAGAAAGGATATATACGTTTCTTTGCATGGAAAAAAATACTTTACTGATGTTTGATTATTTAAAATATGAGACATATTTATTTTTAAAATTAAAAATTTATTAAACGCTGCAATTCAAGTATTAAGAAAGTATCAGATTTTGCAGTTGCAAGTTTAACAGCTCTATGTACAACCTCCTTAGTTAATGCAGGCTTTAATAGTGATTGAATTCAATCAATTTTCTTTTAAAAAATGTCTAAAACAAAATTTGAGCATTTCTCAAAATATTTCCAGAGAAATATCAATTAAATAGAAAATTTGTTCTCAACGACCTGACAAATTAACTTGCTCTAATTCACTTGGAAGCAAAAAAATGTAAAACTCAACTTTATTTGCAATAATAAAAACAAAAAAAAACTTAAGTAATTTTTGTAACAAATCTGTTAATAATAGGCACTTACTTACTTGAAAATTAACGGAATATTTGAAGTAAATTTCAAGGAAACTCCTTTTAACAAATGAAATGTGCTTAAGTAATATTTTACATTTGAAAACCTGAGTAAATTTACGTTGACTTTTTATGAAAAATTTTCCAAACAATTTGGAATTAGCGGTAAAAATGTTCTTTAAGTTTCTAATGTTAAATAATAAAATAATAAAAATAAATAAAAGTAACGAACTAGCAAGAAAAAAATCGGAGCTGTTTTGGTGGATTTAGAAGTATTGATGATGCTATCGCTTCATAGACCAGGGCGCATCTGTTAAAAAACGACTATATTTGGCCATTGAAAGGGGGTGAACATATTTTTGCGGGAAACGTTGTGTAATAGCTTGTATAACAATAATTGACTCTCAAAAAAGTCGGGAACATTCAAAAAAACCGAAATGCCTTTTTTTAGCATTTAAAAGGCATTTACGATCTACATAGTTTGCGTAGAAAATCTTTACAATATAATAAAATAGCACACAAATTTTCATCAAAATCGATTCAGTAGATTGCCCATACTAATACGGCTAGGGATTCAGTTGATGGAAGCATAGTTCCTTCCTAATAATAATGAGTTATTACACAACTCAACGGCCAACTGAAAACAGACCCGCCCTGGTCTATCATTGATTCTAATATTTCTCTGTGTCTATAACTAGCACTAATGTCGGTCTTTTAGCTAAAAAAATACTTTGAACAATGTTTCCAGTGTGTAAAATTGGTTGTCTTCTGTGAGGAGTTTAAATTGCTTGTTCTTGAGTACCTACCTACTTTGTTTTGGCTTAGATGAAGTACTAAAGATTTTATTACAGCTGATCAAAGATAAATTTTGCTTTGATTTTTGACATTTTTATATTTCGTTTAAATCTTGCAAGTATTTGATTTTTTGCCCATAGTTTAAAATTTTTGTAGGCACGTTTCATCAATTTTTCTGTCTTTCTCTCATTATAATCGAGTCTATTTCAATAACCTTTTACTGTGATGTGAAATTCCAAATTTAATGCTATGCCATCGCAACTTTGCAAAACATTTCTAACGCAATATTATTGAATATTTTTCGTAAAGAAAATAACTTTGGTCAATCCATTTAGAAAAGGCTTTCCAATTTTGAATAGTGTGGACCAAATTTTATTGAATATCAATAGGTTTATATCCGATTTGGAAATCAATAACACAAACAGCTATTTATATGTGATTTTGCAAAAAAAAATCATCAGAGCGTTGCAGCAACTGTAATCTTACATACTTGAGTTTTCATCAAAATCAAGCTTGGTATCTAACTCCAAGATATCTAACTGGGCTCTCTCATGCATATTCTTTTCATATCAATATCGAAGTGATGATCTTATAGTAAATGAAACATAACAGTGCAGAGCTTAATAAATGTGACAAATTGCGTTGAGACTGTAGTAGCTGAATATGTTGAAATAGCATCAAAATTTTTTGGATATATAATTTAAGATTTCCAAATAGCGTGGTTAGTAATGAAAAAAATCATAACTAATTTTATTGACGTCACATTTTTTAAGCTGAAAAGATATTAAGCGACGTAATGTATCTAAGCGTTGCGTTGGTTGGACACCAACTGAGATGAGATAGTGCGACGTATCTACACCTTTTGTGGCTGCGAAAGATGCTGGCGGCTCTAGGGAAGGTGTTGTAAAAATCTAGGCTAAGGTCAAGTTGAAAGCTTCATCGGAGGTCGCGGTTGGTTTCAATAATGATCGGCTGCATTCCATATTTGCTTTAGGCTACCAACGTAGCTTCGAGTCTCAGATTTTGTCGTCGAACTACGGCAATTATGGTCGCCGCTGTTGATCTTTTTCCCGGACCATTAGTATGATTCGCGATACTGTCCGTGGAGTTTTCCATTGATTGGTTTCTCTGTTGCCAAAATTTCAGTGTAATTCGTGCCATAATGCGGACTAGACATGGTTAATAAGGTCGACGGGAACGAATCGATTGCGAACAGTGCACGCAGTTCGCAATCGAAGGATCATTATAATCCGTCTGTGAGGTTGTTGCAAATACCGAAAGCAGAAAATGGCTCATGTGGCTTTCATCTGTCCAGGAGCAAATGGGATCCGTATCCTTGGGTGATTTTAAGTTCCAGTGATGAATATTTTCCACTAATCAAGTTTACTTATGGCGTATTTATTTATTGAATTGTTGTTTTTGCGTAATTCGGTTGAAGGTCAGTGCTGTTGATGACAAAACCCCTGCGGAAGTTAGTGGTCTAAAAGCGGGAGATTGTGTTCTAGAGGTGAGTGTTGTACAAACAAGCTTATTTGCATATCATTTCTATCGAGAAAAAATTAAAACCACACATAAGTAACACTCGATGAAGACTTCATAAAAGAATTAGAGTGGTGCTAATAGCGTTTACTGTTTGCTGGTGAATTTGAGTTGAAATGAATCAAAAAAAGATGTTCTAGATATTTGGAACACATGAAACGTTGCGGTGCATAAAATGCTCAATAACTAATAAACTTATGTAGCTGATTTACACTACACCATGGGAAATTATAAAACTTCCAATTTCTTAAACACGATTCTAGTTATTGTTGTGTTTTTATTATAACTGGTTTGCTTCAGCGTGACCGCACAAGTTTGAGATTAACCAAAAGGAATTGAATCGTTAACTATTTCTGCACAGTTAAGACGTTAATTTATGGGACACCCGGTAGTCCATTTGCAAAATATATAAAACTTTGAATAACACTTTAGACCGCTTCAGTGGATTCACATTGCGGACAAAAGGAGACAATAGTATGCTATTACAAAAATAACAATTTGAATCAATGTAACGTTTGTTCTCATATTGCTTATTTTTTAATTCATAATTGTAGGAGAAGTACATTTGGCACATTACATTTTTTTATATATTCAGGGCTACTTTGTCCAATTTTCATATTCAGACTGTGGCCACATTAATATGTTTGTTCGTATTAGCAAAAAAAATGGAAACACTTTGGAAAGGTCTTTTTCTTTCAACTAATTATCAATTAAAATTATGTCATACTCGTTAAAACAGTTTCTCAAGCACACGAATATGTTATCTTAATGATGTCAAATTGCCATAATTTTATAATTTTATGATTGACCCCACTGAGTTTTTCAACCAAAAATTAATTTTGGATATATACATATAAAAGTAAATAAATAAAAGTTTCGTGGATCATTTAATAAATGAACATCGATTTCTCATCTGCATGGAAAGTAAACATCATAAATTCAATTAATTTAAAACTACAATTGAGAATTCAGAGGCCGAAGATTATATACATTCGGGAATCTTGAAAAAATTTCATTAATTTTAATTAAGTTATATTGTGCGATAAAATTTATAGTCAAACTATAATTGCAAAACTTGTTGATTTCATGGCTGTATAAAATGTTGCATAAAATAATAAAAACCCAAACTTCACAGCCTGTTTTCATAAAATTAATTTATTTGACATACTTTCAAATTGTGAAACCATAGCTAATTTTTTAAAAAACAAATTTGGATGAATCCTGCGCCAATTTTTATTTTTTTTAGGTAAATGGTGAAGATGTTGTCGGTTTGCGTATATCTGAGGTAGCAAACCTGGTGAAACAAAAACCGGACGATGTAAGCCTTCTTGTATGGAGCACTGGAATTGATTTGGGATGCAATCCAGAGGTAAAATATACTGAGAAACAATTTTGATGGTAGCTTTTTGGTAAAACCAAAATTTTTTCAATTGTAAAATAATCATTTTTGCAGTGGATAATCTTCTTAAAGTATTCCAAGGGAGTATTTCCACTAATTCAAATTACGGATGTAGGGTAGGTGGCTCGAAAACACTTCAAAAGAACCTTGTGTGTGTATCTTTTCTATGTGATTTCGCCTGACCTAAATTGTAAACGAATGCTGATGATTTTTTTGTTTTCTATCATTGCCAGAACTTTCAAAGCAATTTTTAACCGGTATTTATTTTCATTTAATTACGCCCACTTCATTAACCGTAGCAACTACCCCTAGTTTTGAATTCTGTAAATTTGGTCTACAGAATCTGAGAAAACGAAATATATAAATAATGAATTAAGCTCAGAATTGAATTTTTTTTTGAATTTTAATTAATAAACATAAAACAATTTGAACCTACCCTGCCTCCTTAAAGTAAAACTTTAATCAAGTTTGTTTGATCAAATAATATCCAATTCCTTTGATTTCAACCAAATTTAGTTTGTCTTGCCATTTCATATCTACTCTCGTTGATGTATTTACATATAAGGTATACTAAATTTGTGATTTACAGAGCATTTGCTGTGGTCCGATGCCTCTAAATTTGGAAAGGCTTTCAGCTTGTATGCAAGCAATTCTGTCGGGAATTGAGTGTCCTGTTTGCATGGATACAATTCCTCCGCCTGCAATCCAATGCCATAATGGACATTTACTTTGTGCCAAATGTCGAATGCGGTCGGAACGATGTCCTGTGTGCCGAGAGCGTTACAGTCACGGACGTTCATTAATTGCTGAACAAGTTTACAACTCCGTAATGGATGCATTTTGCTTAAGAAATGCTCAAGGGAAATTAAGAGAAAGATTATTTGGTGCCAAGCGGAAACCAAGCATATCCCGATCACTTTCGGATGTCAATAAAAATACAATAATCCAAAATCCAACAAATAAGTTTCTAGCGAAAATAATGGGCAAAGCTACATCGCTCGATAATTTAAGCTTCAAAAAGGATCCCGGTCATTGTCTGGTAGCCAACGAAATTGCCGAAGTGAAATCGGTATCGACCGATAATATAGCGCAGCAGGTTGCAGCTGGACTCATTGCAATTCCTCGTTGTCCCTCAAATAATCGTCTTAGTTGCGAAGGAAACGCTCCCGAAATGCTAAAAGGACAAATATTCACTAAGCGTCCCACGTCGTCATTAAATGCATCAGCCGAGTACAATAATGGGATTGGTAATTGTGATGGTGAGGCGACCATCCCCATTCCCATTCCAGTGCCGAAAAGGATCGACGATAAAATATTCTATTGTCCGTCCGGGGAGAGATGTGAAGGCAAGAAATTCAATGGTAAGTACTTTGGAATCCAGGTTTTCAAATTTAAGTCATTCCACTGAATGCGCTTTTGTAGACTAAATAGATAATACTAGTGCAGGACACAGAGCCTCCGTCTGAATATGGGTTTGATGTTGATGCAGGGCAAACAAATGAAATTAGTGTTAATTCTCGGAGTTTATGGACCATCCAATAAATGTTTGTCGATGGTTGGGATTTTCAAGTATTTCAGTTTGATTAAGAGCTTCGAATGGAATTTATTGGATTGTGTTGAGTGTATTGAGAATCCAATATGATCTCGATTAATTGAAGCCAATAGAAACAAATAGGCGAATCAAAGACTTTAAGTAACCCTTGAGTCGATCTAATGATTTAAATAGACAAAAGCAAGCATATTAACTGTTAATGTTTCAAGATCTTTTCCATTTTTTTGAAAATTACTACTGATTTGAAAATTCAGCCCGAATAACGAATGTTCAAAAACTGCATCGATTGTGAGTTGGTGCAATTTTCTTAGAAAAATTTAGTTTGCTTGTTTTACTTCGTTGTTAATGAATATGAGAAGATTGTGTGTTTCAGATGAAAGTTAATCGTTGTAATATTTTTTTAGTTTTTGCTTACTTTCTCGTTGGCTTCATTTGTCTTTTCACACTTTTTAAAAAAAAAACATATTTCACATATTCCACATATTCTATTTTGGGTTGGCTTAATGGCTATAGAATAAAATGTTGCACCAGAATGAACTATAAAGGAAAATCAACTGTTTTTCACATGTTTGTGTCCACCCGAATTCTCAGAGTTGAAATACGCCTAAGTTAATCGATGGTTCTAGTGAATTCTATTATGTTGCATGCAAACATCCATTCTTGCCTTGGTAATCCTTTTTTTATTCTCATTCCAACAATTCCAACAATAAGCCCAATCACTTCATCAGCACACCAACAAAAATCACCACATACCGATTGTATCGTTCGGGACATCAAGTGCAGAAGTAGCATTGCCACCGAGGACACCTATTCAAGATGCTGCACTAATTCTTCAACTCGACGACAAGCAGTTCTGGCTGAAGCTGAAAGTCGATAAGTAACGTGAAAGATAGATAAATAGATATTGTACGGCAATGGCTTGGTTGGTGACATTCTAGTCACTTGATCATGCCATCGTGCCTTGTCAAGCTCTTCAATTTTTTATCGGTTTAACCATTTTTTCCTCTACTTTCTATAATGTTTCTCTCGCTTCTTATTCTTCCTCGTTCAACCTTTCAGTGAAGGAGGTATTTTTACATCGGGTCTTCTTCAAGGAAGCGAGGACGAAAGTTGCAAGTACATGATCGAAGTCAAAATCAGGAACAAAATGAGGGATAAAATGCTCGAACGGGAACTGATAACGAGGTCAATTGTACACTCATTGATGAGGACTTCGTGGAATGATGCGCTTGATAAAAAGCTGGGAGTTTCTTATGATGCGAATGCAATAAGGACAACATTCGCGACCGGTGACAGTGAAGCTGAATTATTACTAAGAATAGAAGTTAAGCGGCGACGTGATGAATAATGAGAGGGTTTTTCCCCTTTATTCTTTGGAAGTGCTTTGCAGACGCAGGTATTATTATCGAATTATGCAAAGAGTTCATTTTTAAGAAACCTCCAGACAAGGCATCAGTAAAGCGAGACGTCGTTGAACTTTTCAACTCATTTTGTGGTTAAATAAATGTTGATTAAATAACTTGAAATGTCAATGTTTATTACTCATGCTAAAATAAAAATCGTCTATGAAGACATTTCCACGCTTTTTGATATTGCATCTGGCAGCAACATTTGTGATTACTTTCAGGCCATTAATACGCGAAAAAAAAACTTTTGGAAACCATACTGCAAATCAAATAAAGCGATGAATGAAAATTAAATAATTATTAAGAGTTGAAATTTTCAA
The DNA here is from genome assembly GCA_963942545.1 of Oxycera nigricornis. Taxonomy (NCBI): domain Eukaryota; kingdom Metazoa; phylum Arthropoda; class Insecta; order Diptera; family Stratiomyidae; genus Oxycera; species Oxycera nigricornis. The sequence goes on along the minus strand of OZ012660.1, from coordinate 109,031,819 downwards.
GTCCTTGAAATTTCGTTTTTAACATTTCATCTTCTACCAAATGTTTAGATATGTACATACTTGGCCATTTGCCTCATTCTCAATTGCCCACAATTTTCCTGCGAACTTGATTGTAAACGACATGGCATATGCGTTTGAGCCGTTAATTGTCGAAGAATAAACGCAACAATCCGTGATCTAACACGCGAGAAATCTGGTTTCGTGGAAGACAGTTCTGCCAGTTCGGCTTAGTGGAAGCTAGAGAATAATAAATGTTTCTGCATTTCAACTTTTCTGCTTTGATATTCTCATTGATGGATAGAGTGGGCTAATTGTGTTCCAGCTTTGGGTCTTGTTGCCGTAATTCATGATATCAAATCCGTGTTGATGCAAGCCCGAATCAAGCAGCCTGAACGTAGAAAATATTCCCTCATTTATTTCAAATTTGGAAAAAAACATTGGAGCAATATTAACATGGAGCAATATCAACATGTTCTTAAAAAATTTCAAATGGTTTTCTATCTCTTCGTATAACTTATAATAACCAACAAATGGAAAACTCTGCAGACAATATACGTTCAAATAACATGCCTTTAGAACTAATCAGTTTTAATTTTTCAAATCATAAATTAATCTTCCAATTTTTAAGCCTATTTTTAGTGTAACAACGAAATAATGATGCTCTAATTTTAAAACTCATCTTTCAGGGATTCATTTGGTTTTTATTAAGTTTTTCCAGCCGGTTGTTCTACCGGCTGAAGCTTGGACCCATGCATCACGGATAATCAAAAGTCTGTCAAATGGTTTAAAAAAATTTAAGTAGGAGTTTAACGCTTTGTTAAATTCGTTGTATTTAAAATTGTCACGATTGTAATATATTTTTTTCTGAGACGAATGGATGGGTGGTGCATTATATACTATATATAACTATCCTGCGTTTGCTCAAAAATTAATGGTCAAACTTATGGATCCGCGTGCCAAAAAGGGTTTGAAATGATCCTTACTATTGGAGATTCGACAAGAAGTAACAATACATATTGAAATTGATTGAATTAAAAATGCAATTGCAAATTGCAAGAAATCCTCAGTTTTCCTGTTAGCGTTGTTAATATCAGAGTTCCATATTGTTTGTAAAAAATTTAATACGCTTATTGTAATAATCAACTTCTTCTCTGGACTACCCTTTTTCGTTAGATACTAAAAACCTGGCAACATTTTTTTAATCGTGAGCGAAGTAGCCTTTAACTATGCCCGGAAGTAGCAAGTTTTACATTAACATTCAGTTTCAAGTTTAGAAGAACAATTTGCAAAATAAAATTTTTTATGTTCGATATTTTTAAAATTTGAAAGTTATATGTAAATTTTTATAATATAGTTGAAATAGCCCAACTGCAATACCGCAAGTTCATAATTTTTAAAAAAATTCGGAGACTCTTTTTTTGAATTTCTTACTAATTTGGCGCGACGCGAGCTATTTCTAAAGCTAGGAAAAACCTAATTTTCGAAGCTCGCACAATGAAGGTGACTACTTTTTAACTATGACTTTAACTAGGTAAATATATACAGCTGCAGATTACTTTTATTTATATGTTAGATAATGGGGTTTGAGACAAGATTTATCGATTGAAAACAAAATTAAATTTTCACTATCACTTTATTGATAGCGATCACTGGACGATCAAACCAAAGAGATAGTTGAAGATTCTAACGTCGTAAAGATTCCATTCTAATATTTATTTATTTTGAAAAGAATATAAGATGGAAAATTACATTAATACAATCAATGTATACTTCAGAATTTAATTATTGGATGCATTTTTAAATCAATATTTTTTTAGTCAAAATCAAAACCAAATAGTTACTTAACAACATCAAGGCTCAAATTCATCAAGGCTAATTCAAAGTAGGTATTTCCAAATTGATATTTTCATTTTATATCATCAGAATCATTCGAAGACGTTTCGTGATTTAGTCCTTGTGCTCTGTCTACAAGTTAATTTATAAAATTGATTAAGAAAAATGTGAATAGGGTACACAATCTTTTGTACGGTAAACAATACGTCCAATTTCTTTTAAAGGCAACCTTAAAAATTCAACTTTATTGAAACTTTGATTTTATTTTGATTGATATCTTTATATACTGAAAGTCTTATTATGCTTTCATCTGGAAAGTCTGAAAGCGTGTCGGAACCCCAAGTTTTCGGGTCCTCACCCTTAAAACCCCATTTATATCGAAGATAAAGGTATCGCTATGAATTTCGGTGACTATGGCTAGAGCGTCCGCTTAAATAGAAAATTATATGAGAATGGCATGAAAAAGTAGATTATCTGGTTGAAAACAGTTTGATTCTAATGACATGAATCATTTTAAAGATTCTTTGTACTCTATCAACATCGTTACGTATCGAAATGAATTTTAAGGAAATTTATTCAGTAATGCTAAATATAGTAATATTTAAAGTAGTTTTAAAATTTTAATTGAAGTTGATGATAATAAAAACATCGTTTTTATTATATCCGGTGCATTCTTTCAAACTTGTTTTGAATATTTGTTAAAATCCTTGATTGAATAATTAGCTCGTTATTGTTCCGTAAAAGTCAAATGAGCTAGCTCGAGTGCATAGTATAACAATTTAATGAAATCGTAGCATGCGTACATTTTTCAAAAAAAGTGAACTGTACTATACTGTGACTGCACATTTAAAGAACAATAATTCAAGGCATGCATCTAGCTTTGATTGTAGCCACATAATATAACTGGTCCAAACGAAAGTCCATATTATATGAATCTTTGTGACTTAACTGATTCTCTATATATATTAGCATCAGGTAAACAGGTAAGAATAAGTGATGTGAAGTTGCATCAGTGGGCCAGAATTTCCGTCATGCAAACCTTTCGTTTTCAAAGTACAACATTTAAACTAAAAGCAAAATAGATTGAAACAGTGACGTCGATCATACAACTTTCAGTAATTTGGTCACATTAAACGAGAAATTCGTGCAGTTGAAAAAAGCTTGTGAAATCAGTTGATAGCAACGAGCAGTTAGCAGTCGCTACTATGATGCAAAACATGCTACGTACGTACATATATGTACGATAACCTCTGCAACACTAGTTTTCTTAGGCATCTGGTTGCACCGGATGGGGGTATGGTCATCAAACAATGGAAACCTGACTACAGTACGTCTTTTAATTACGACAACTGAAGAAAGTGAACGTGGATGTGAAATAAGCTTCTGCTTTTCAATAAAATGACTCACACCTTCGAGGTTTGAACTAGATGTTCAATGAGCAAAAATACACACATTAGCGGCTGAAACTTGGTTGCATTGCTTATCGTTACTTTATACTTCAAAGTTCGTTTCGGAAAGCATGCGAAAATAATTGTGCAAGTAAATTATTTACGAGGCTTGCTTGCAGATTAGGTAGAAATAAAAAAAACATTGGGTCACTCATTACAAAGCATGTGCAGTGGTTTATTTTTTTGCATTTCAGCTCATATGTGCATTTACAGAAGGTGTCTTCTTTGGTACTTTTGGGGCTAAAAAATCAATAAATTTATTTTAGTGTTTTTCCATGTACATTCGTATTTTTGCAATAGATCTTTTATTTTATCGACCATGGAATGATTTGGAGCAGTTCAAATCAACGTAATTCATGCAAAATTATACCAAAAATCTTGAGATCAATCTAGTTCAATATTGTTCCACGTTTATGCACGCGTAAAGCATACTACATATGAATGTGTTGATAGAAATGTAAGCAAGTAACTTTATCATGTCTTCCACGTAATGTATCTGCCACACACGCTCCTGCTATATTTGAATCGACCTTTAATCGTCAGAAAGTAGAATTTCTTTGCGCTAAACTAAAATTCTTATAATCTAGATTATTAAAAATAATCACTTATATCCTGGAGATGCATTTTTTTAAAAAAAATATGTAAAGGTTTTGAAAAGCAGCCGTTAAATTTAAGCAGTAGCAGATTTACCATTGAAGCAAAGTAAGTATACTTCCATGTCGATGTTGGAATTTATTTCGCTAAATGTTTCCCTTTTTCCTTAAAAATTTATGAGCCGCTTGTTATTTCAATTTATTTAGGAAACTATGAAAAATGGAAAGTTAAATTCTTCTTTGCGATGCAAGAATTAATGTAAGCGTTGCTTTCAAGCCATTCATGATTTGCAAATTTAAGCTTTCTGGCTTACGCTGGCGTGACACCTGTAATGGAGATGTATAACCTTTTTCGTGTTGATGTTTGCCGATTAGAGAACGTGGAAGTAGCGAAAACGCTACTACCGCATTTTTTCAGTATTTTAAAAGGTTGGTAAATACATGAAAAATCATGTATTTGCATAAAACGTGCATAGAAAGTAAAAAATCGCGAAAGTAATATCATATTTCTCTTCACTTATATACCTTACGTAAAATGCAGTGGAAGCATAATGTAGGAAGCTGCATTAACCTACTCTCAGGTCCACGTCGTAGTCGATTGATAAAATTTATTATTTGTATGAAATAATTATTTCAATATTTGAATCTAAATTACTTTTTCACCGAAATTGGGATAAAAATGCTACTGGGCCTAAGATTTAAAACTTTCAGAAAAATAATCCAACAAATAATTTCGATTGTTGAAAATCGTGAATGAAAAAAATTATCTCACAAATTATACATAGCCATTGATATACCAAAAAATTGTAACAAAATAAAACTCTGATTAAATATTTATTTGAATAAAAATTCTGTAACTTAAAAATTAATGTTATTCAATATACAAAAATGTTTCAAGTAAAAATTTTCCACAAAAAAATCATTTGGCACAAACATTTTCGAAAGTGAATCAGACACAAAGCAAAATAAACGAATCGAAGAATTATTTTCATGGTGAAAATGTTTGCCACAGGAAATACTCGTCAGTAAATTTGAACCGAAATTTTATGAAAGAAAGACATTTTTTCTAGCCGAAAATGATTCTAAATAATAGTTATTTAAGCAACACTATCATAACTTTTAAGTGCGGACGTAATACTGATATGTAAGCTCCCGCCTAGGGAAAAAATATGCTGGATCATTTTCTTGCACAGGAGTTTATGTACGCCTTCGCATCGTTAAGGGGGTTAACCTAAATATAATTCTCAAAAACTTGTTTTCCCAAAATTCCATAAAATATAAAAATTAGAGCAAGCAAATCACTGGCAAACAATTAAATATATACACGGAGCAAATGATTGGCTTGGAAAGACACCCCTCATTATTCACTAGAGCACCGTTTCATAATCTTTTTAGTTTCGCGATAGAATAAAAAGCGGCAAAAAATACTAAAAACCTTATGATCCTCAATCATACGTTATTAGGTATTATTCCTGTATATTTTTAAATATTATTATTTAGAAAGCATTCATTAAAGCTTGTCGTTCATTATTTAATAAAAAGAGTTTTTCGTATGGGTGCCTTTTTTTAACAGAATGCGACCTACTGGACCAACAGTTTGAGGAAAATTGCACAAGAGGCTCAAAATAGTAGCAAATCTGTTGTTGGGGTCCAACAGAATTACAAAAGAATTGATGCGTTATTGCATACTGTACCGGACACTTTGTAGTATCTATGGTTACTTTTTATAAGTTCTCGAATAGAAACAAGTTGGTTTTGTTACCGACACTTCGCACAATGTTTCTGAGTTCCACTGTTCGGGATGCTCTGATGCCATATGCGTGAAGCGATATAACTCGTAATTATCCGGGCGCGTTGCTTCGCTCAGTGTTTCAATGTTCCGAAAGCTGGATGCTATGATGCCACTGAGTGAAGTGCAAGTGATCTCTGCTTGAGAATGCCTCGCTTTATATAGGCAGAAAAGTATAATAGTATTAGTGTTTACAATATATCTTAATGCTAGATGCGGCGTCCACCGCTTGTGTAGTTGTTCGCGTGTAGCGTAAAGCGTTGTAGCCGGCGAAAACTTTGTTTTGCGTCGCTGGCGTTACAATACGCAACCGGGAATAGCAGACTAAGTAATAAGTCATTAAATATATCGAAGTTTTATGTATCTAAACGCGTTATTCTCGAATCATCGGTTTCAAAATTGATGTACACGATAGCAAAAAAAACTAATGTTCAACATCGCAGTAATTTTCAACACACATTAAAAATAGGACATACAACAACAACAAAATGTTTGAGAACCCATCAAAAGTCAAAATTTGGTGGGAAATTTGCACTTTTTATAACGAATGTTACACAGGCGTTTTTCTTTCTCCATTTTGAAGGGTTCATCCATGAATTATGTTTGTTTTTAACGTAGAATAAATTTTTTTTATCCACATCAATACAATAGACACTATAACATTTTGGGTCTCGCGTTCAAGCCTTTCCAGCAGTGAGCACTGTAATGTATGGAGAAGCAATATGAAAATTATTGCAAAAATAAGTAAAAACAACTGAAAATTGACAAAAATTTTGCACTTTATTCAAGAAAACCTCTAATTTAACTTTTGAAGCATTGTCAAAGAAATCAGGATTTTTCGCGTGTTTATTAAGGAATGTATCTAAGTTTAAAATTTCGCGGTAGGGCTCATAAATATACAAATGGAGTTAATGTCATGTTTTCAATATGAATTCTGAACCTCAAGCTCAACCAAGTAAAATTTAGTGACTCTAAAAGTGTCTCTACCTTAATAGGGGTGGCTTCTAAACGAAGAAGTTGGTGATTCTAGTAAAAATTTAGACATCGACAACGACGAAAATAATAAAATAGAATTCTAATTCTGAATATAGTATATCTGATATTTATCTGCAAATTATTCGAGTTGAATTTGAGGATCTTGAATTGATGGAAGTCAATGGATATCGAGAAAATGTAAAGCTTATAACAAATTTAAATGGAAGAAACAAAAATCAAGCAAAAATTACTCCAAGACAAAATAATTTTTAGAGATTGAAATGAGAAGATTAATTTTTGATTTGGAAAATTAAAACTGGTTAGTTCTGAAACCATGTTTTTATACATATATTGTTTGCAGGATTTTCCATTTGTTTGTTATTAGAAGTTATGTGAAGAGATAGAAAACCATTCGGGAAAAATTCCAGAACATTTTAATATATTTGCAATGTTTATTTTACAAAATTGAAATAAATGAGGGGATACTATAACCGTTCAGGCTGTTTACCTTTTGATTCGGGCTTGAATTAAAACGGATTTGATATCATGAATCACGGCAACAAGATCCAAAGCTGGAACACAACTAGCCCCATTCTATCCAGCAATTAGAATATCAAAGCAGAAAGGGTAAAATGCGGAAACATTCATTGTACTCTTGCCTCTACTAAGCCGAGCTAGCAAAACTGTCTTCCACGAAACCAGGTTTCTCGCGTGCTAGATCACGGATCTTCAGGTGATTGCTGCGTTTATTCTTCGACAACTAACGGCTCAAACGCGTATGCCATGTCGTTAACAGTCACGTTCACAACACACACTTGTGGGCGGTTGAAAATTAGGCGAAAAGTTAAGTACATACATATTTCCATGTTTGGTAGAATCCAGAAGTTTGTCAGGTGCGCAAGAAATCTTGGAACAATGCTACCTATGAATGATGAAACGGAACTTAAACGTGTGAGTATCTACAGGTATGAGTATCTTGTGTGTTTAGCAAGCAAGCTAGCCAGATAGCGAGCATGCTGGCTTTCTTTAACTTCTCCACTTTGGTTGGTTGGCTGTGCTATGGAAAACCGTTGGTGCGGTCAACTAACTGACTAACCCACTAACGTAAATGAGTCTGATTAAGTAATAATTGTATTTGATTTACGTTGAGATTAAGACCTGTTCGGGGAGTCGAATATCCAGCCACTGTTTGTGTGCGCATTTTATCCAAGTTTCGTGAGAGAATCGGTCGTCTTTCGCGGAAGATCCACAGTTTTGGGGTTCATAAATCTATCCGCTGAAGTGAATGGTATCTGTGAAGTTCTTGTGCGCTATTTCTAACAGTAAGACTACGAATCGGAAGTTGTTCATACTTGGTTCTATTAGTTCATTATATCAAACTTCATTTTAACGTACATCATATTATATACATTGTGAAGGAAACTATTTGCAACCAAATGTAAAGCAGAAGTTAAAGGAATAGTGGTGTTTGGAGTACTGACAATATTTAAGTGAGATATTTGGTGAGTCTTTTGAAAATGTGTAAAAAAACACATTACTTCTTATGGAAGTCAATTATGTATTTTATATTTTTAATCTTGCAGAGCGGACAGTTCTATTAATTGATTTAAAAGTTCTAAGACTAGAAATGTACGTCTCTTTCCAGCCTGAATTCAAATTATTATCATTTCGCTCTGAATCGTCAAATTCAATGAAACTTTTTGTAATCAAAAGATGATTCTTTTACGATACGCTTTGTCCTACAATTTTATTCTATTTAAAAAAAACGGTTGTAACACCATGCACAAGCCAGTCAAATTGCCTTCCGACCTAGGTCCTGTTCATATTTTCAATTCATGGATTAATAAAAAAAAGTATTTCTGTGTATATTGTCATTGAAGCAAATGTAACCAAAAATAACTCAAGCTTATATCCTCGTGACTCCATTTTCGGTTTACAAAAGAAAAATGAAGTCTTACACACATTTCAATTATAATACAACCCCACAATCAAGATAAATTTATCAAGAAATGTAATCATACTAACAAAAAACAACAACTTCCAGCATTAATTGAACTGGGATAATGCAATTCAAAGTATAACAGAAATTATTTATATTCCGTGAAAAATCACGGCACAAAGATTATTGCAATTACATGAAAATTATATCAATGTTTGCACTTAGTCACTATGTTATTAAAACAAACAATAGCAATGCCATAATTCACTGTTGTGATTAAATTTAAAGGCAATCAAAAGTTTTTTTCGAGCTTCTGTAACCTCGAATCGTTTTCGAATCAAAGCGTTTAATTGAACGGAGGTCATATCATCATCATTTATTGTTTCGTTTTATTGTATTTCATAGTATAATACAACATACTACTAACCAAAAACAAACACATACTTTCTTACGATTTATGACTTTAACCCAAACAAAAACGATAAATTCTAGGCTAAATTAATTGAGTTGAACAGGATCTAGAATTTTGCATTGGAATTTGGCTGAAAATTTTCAATTAAGAGTTTCAACATGTAAAGAATTTTGAAATGATTAATTTTTTTGAAATATGACCTTCAAATCCCTGAAGATTAAATTTCATTAGAACTTTAGGCAAAATGTATAAAAAATATTGAATGAAAAAACAGCATCTTTTGAAAAAATCTTTCCAAGTCGAATCACAATAAAAATGTAATGTAAGTCAAAGAACCATTTATAAACTATTTTGAGAATAATACCAGTCAGGACTCAATTTTATCAAATGTGTCCTCAATAATCTTTTAAAAAATACTTCATTCTTCCCAAGTGAAGTCAATAATAACGTGAAATAGGAAACGGACATAAACGTTATATATTCCATTAAACAGGACTAATTACTCTGCCAAATTATATATATATTTGTGATGAAAGTGATAATTTGCATGATGAACACACATCAAAACCACATGTGATGAATATTCTCTACTGTTACCTTAAATCTGATTTCAAAAAATTGGCACATTGAAGGTTCTTGTTGTAACAGAAAATCAACGGTTGACCCATAAGGTTTTAGTAAACATCAATTACAGCATACAATATGACAATGCATGCAAATACTCAGTAGAGGTTAAGTAGGTGCATTAATTACTCTCAAATTTCTATAAATTTGGACTAATTACATGGGTTTTCCAGCGAGCCATAATATTTGGGTTGAAATTGGTTGATATGATTTAAAATAGTCACAAAAATGTTTGCTGGGCGTAAATTTATATAGTGAAACCACACGGAAACATTTTTCAAATGAAAAATTAAACCAGTGATTTGTTTTTTGTTTTTATTTTTCTGAATCGTTCCCAAAATTATGGCGATACATCATTAAAAGCCTAGAATCTGTTTTTGCATTTTAGAATGAAATCGAAACAGTTTTGAAGGAAATCTTTTTAAAGAAATTTCTCTATATTTCCGCTTTGAAGTTTTTTATGTCAAATTGCTTCTATTGAATTTATTTTCAAAAAAAATACCATGAAAATGCTTTTAAGAACTTTTCCAAAAATATGCGATAAATTGCATCACTTTCTTTTTTCATCATTTATTTCATAATCCACCAATTAGTATTTTTTTGGAGCTAAATTTTACTTCGAAAATCGATACGAATATTTTTTCGTTGTAAGGTCACTTGCTAGAAACTATATACTTACCAAACATGATGATGGATTAGTATTCATCAGAGATTCAGGCAATCTGAAAGACGCGATTAGCTTATTAACACTGTTACGCGCATTTTTTTGTCCAGTAATCGTGACTAGCGACAGAATTATCAGCCGCAAAAGAGGATTAGTAATGTTGTTAATATAAGCGCCACTCACTTTGAGTGGCAAGTCTACCCGGGTAGCAAACCTGAAGGTTCTTCAGGAAAAAAGCAAAGCAAAACATTAATCTGCAAACAACAATGAAAAATTCACAATAATTAAAAAATAACATCGACCTCTTCCTGGAAACCTTTCAACGAGCAGTCCAGAAAAACATCAAGTGAATGAAAGCAAAGTACAAACTACAGAGAGTTCCACAAACTTGTGCAAGCTAAACTAATAGCAGGGAAGAAATATGTGGTAGAAAAGTTGTTTTCCCGAGCACAAAGGATATGTTAATAATTTAAATAATGAGCTAAAAGCTATGATTAAAGAAGTTAAACACTGGGTATTTGTCTGAATAGATTAACAGCTGCAAAAATACTTACTGATTGTGTTTGGGAGGCAACAAAAGGATGAAAGTGCCCAATAAAATTTACGGCACCAGCTGATTTACATAGGGCTTAAACTATTCATTGATGAAAGACAAACTATTTCAGTCCGTTAATTTGCAATTCGCGAAAAACACACTAATATGGACCAGATTCACAGAATCTTTAATATAAATGAAAAAAATCTTGCTTGGAGATTATTTATGCTCAATGGTCTTTCTTTAAGTCTTTGAAACATTTGATAAGGTGGGTAAGGACTTGAATATAAACTGTACAAAAGCGTACACTGCCAATAATATGATATTTAAATAATATTTGAAAAAATATTCTCATGAAAACATAAAAATGAATATTCGGAATATGAGAAAATATCGTCAGAAATGCCTAAAAGCAGTGTTTTTGCGTCAATTCTGTGATTATTTTAGGCTAGACAATCCAATATCTGACTTTGCTGATGATGCGGTGGTTATAAACACAAAAACAAAACAAAACTGAGAACTAAACACAATGAGATATGCCAATTTTAAACATCGAAAAATAAATTCCCGGTAGAAATGAACCGGCAAATTATGCAAATTCAGTCAAATAGCTTGGTATTACTCCGGAGCTTGAACTGAGATAAGCATAGTTAATGTTGCATGGTATATTAGGGATATTAATTTTTGCAGGAATCACAAGATGATGACAATCAAAGAAACGATCCAGAAATACGCAACAGTGCACGAGCGACGGTCCAGAATTGGCTAAAGTCGGTTCCGGTCTCATAGACGATATTGACAATGGCTAAACAGGACTAAGTCCCTAGGTTTACTCTAAGTGGTTAGCTATTGATATGTGAGCCACAAAATAAATATAAAAAACAGCGAAAGAGAAATTACTACACGATAAGTATATCAACAGCAAAATAAATTCAAAAGTGTGATGTGATGATAATGAAAAAAATCTCTGCCATTTTCTTCTGATGAAATTTAGCTTACGGACAGTTGGTTTTCGAAAACTGATTGTGCGAAACTTTTTCTTGATGTATTTCTTTTTCCTTCATTTTCAATTAATTCAAAAGACTATTGTTTGGATAATTTTCATAAAAATATATATGTTTGAATCGTTTTGAATTTGAATAGAATGAAAACCACACCAGCAGCGATATTATTAGAATTTTTAACTATAAATATATATTGCTGCACATGAAATTTTACCGAAAATGCTAAAGAAATGAAACAATTTGAAATAGTAGTTGAATTAAAATAGTTTGAACGAACTATTTTAAACATTGTTGGTGATAAAGCGTAAGCGGTGGTAACAATTTTTATGTGGTTCTAGCAACCTTCTTTTATTATTTTATTAAGTTAAATATTCACAAGAAGATTATATTATTTGACACAAAGAAGGAAATGATTTTGCGAATTTTTAACTTCCCAGTATATGGGAAGTTCTTGTAATCGCCTCGAGAATCGAAATTGAAATTTTCAACTTTTCTTTACGTTTTGAGGTCTATAGAGTATATATAAAGTGTTTTTAGAAAGAAGTATGTATGTGTGTGTGTCTGTGTATGTACGTACATACGTACGTACGTGCGTTCGCGGGCAGTTTTTCTACGAGCATAACTCACGTAAACAAAGTCGTATCGACTTCGTTGAGGTGTCAGTCGAAGCGTCTTTGTAATCTTAAGAGCTGATTAGTTTTTGGGAAACTTCGGTCGGGGGAGTTTTTTTTAACCTGATTTTCAAACCTAAGTAATCAATGTTTATAAAATTTATATACTCCAAATAGTTTTTGTGGAAAAACCAGCAAAAGTTTTTTTCATGATTACAAAAAAAAATTTAATAAAACATAAAAACTCATTAAACGTTCAAGGTCATTTAGGTCATTCATTATATCTCGAGAACCAAATATAATCTTTCCATCATTAAGGTGGCAATCAACGCGTATCAACATCTTTATGATGCTTTTATATTTAAAAAAAATCGTTAAAGCGATTTTTGTGATTTATTAATTTTTTTTGGAAAAGTAATGTTTTTTTCAAAAAAAAAATTCATTTTTAACCTGATTTGCACATCGTAATAGTTAATGTTTATTGAATTTATAAACTTTTATCAATTTTTGTAGAGGAACCTGCAAAAACTTTTCTCATGACTACAAAAAAAATTAAATTAAAAATAAAAAATCATTCAAAGTCACCATGTAAAAAGGGTTCATTCGAATCATTATACCTTAAATCTCTTATTCTAAAGACATTGTTGTAAAGTCAATCAAAGTTTATTAGTGTTTGCAAAATTTGAGCAGATTTCCAATAGTCTCCGCAGCACCATGTTTTAACTGTAATGAAAAAACTGCTTTGAAACCTGCCCCCCCCACCGATTGATCCGCGTGAAAAATCAATCAAACCAATGCACCAAAATCCTTACGTAATCAATTGACGCTCGCGTAGATGTTACGATTATTATTAAGTCATTCCAATAACTTTTATGAGGTACATTTTTATTATTTGAAGTAGTATTATTTCCATAATTATTATTGTGTTTAATATTTTTAATATCTATGTAGATATTACTGGGAAGTTGACCGTGTGGACCTCATGGGTCGCACCTCACGGCTTGTTATGTTTTGAACCTCCGCGTATGTGACGAAACAACTACATTGTGCTTGGTTTGCGACTCTGATAACACAATTTTCAGATGAAATGAAAGTTTTTTCGTTTCCAGAACTTGGCGTGATACCATGATGTTATTTTTAGTTTGAGCAAATTATATATGTTCCGGAATTGAAAATTTCCAGTACTTCGAAATGTATAATTTGATAAGACTTTTTTCATAACAATAATTTTTTTTTTAATTTTACCTGAAATATTTTTGATATATAATTATTGCTGGGTGGGTATAGCGAGCTTTCGAAAATTTTGATTTATTATTTTGATGCATGAAAAAACTTGATTAGTCATTAATTACAAATAAAAAATTTTAATCTAGAATTTTTCAGTATTAATTATAACTCATTTCCTTATTTCAGCCGGAAAATCTTGAAATGATGTATTTTTGGGATTCGCTCGAAGCAACTTGTATGTAAGGATTCAAATGGCATACGCGAATGTCATAGTTGAAATTCTCTCTCATCTGTTGAATCGAGTGAACGTGAATCAACATTGGCACCTTGATACACCACATGTGAAACATACAGCACGTGGTCACACAAGTGCTAGGGGACATGTTGAAGCTGTGCAAAATTAATGCTTGCTCTGATGGTGTATTGGGTTTGCACTTGAGTCGTGTCCCGTGGGATCCATATCCTTGGGTCAGTGGTATCCAGGACACGTCCAATGCATACTTGGCCGGGATTAGGAGCGGCGACACAATTCTTGAAATAAACGGCTTCGATATAATTGGGCAAAAAATCTCTGAATTAGCTACACTTATCCGTGGATATTGGAAAAGTGGAGCTAGTGAAGTTGAATTTCTTGTTTGGCGTAGTAAAACCGAACAAAATGTAAGTATGAATATTGGAAACTAATCTAAATGTTATGGTAAATTGTCTTTGATTTAGTTTTTAAATGAAAGAGTATAGTATCTGCAATGGTCCTTGAAAATGTTTTGATTTTTCAGTCGATATCAGAATAGTGTAGTTATAAGCACGATTCTTGAACAAATAAAATTAAACTGTCCTTAAGCATTAATTTACCACAGATTTAGTTATGTTCTGAACTATGAGGAGATCACAAGAATTTTGGTGTTTCAGAATTAGCTCAAGAGCTTTAACGACTGCTTTTGGGATAATCTCCAATTATTCAAAACAAATTTTCGATTTATCTTTACTGAGTGGAAATATGACAAAAATATCTTGCCATTTTTATTTAATATTGTATGACTGGCAAGGCACCCGGGATGCGTTTCGTATTTTCGGAACTTGTTTAAAAATGTTTTTAAAGTCACTGCTGTCTAAAGGTTCCTGACAATAATTATATCTGCAGTTATCATATATGATATATGGTTGGAAGAGGTATTAAACAAGGCAACTGTTAATAGAAACTCACAGGTCCGAGTACCTACACCGTTTTCCCCAGTCTTAAGGGGCTAATCTCCTGCAGATATCGTTCCCCCGAAACACTTATTTGGCTTTACACGCTTCATGCCGTTCCTTAGTTTCCTTTTTAATTGGTTCCAATTTCAATTTCTGCCTTGACAAACGAAAAAGTATTCCATGGAAAGTTTGTTGCGAACTTGAAAAACCTAAGCTTAATAACAAAAGCAATTTCTTTATCAAATACACAAACCAATCTGAAACTTATACGTTCATACTTTAATCTACGATCACACTGCGCGGATACTTAGTAAAATCACTTGAAAAATTAGACAATGTTAATGATAGAATATTGGTGGAATTTATCAAGATTGTTCAGTAACGTTCAATTAGAAGTTTTTCTACTTAGAAAAATGTGTCGAGAGTAAATTTGTAATTTTGTTTGAAAGATTTTTACGAAGATTATTGAGTAGCATATTACACAAAAAAAATTATATGCGATTGTATTTGATGGAAATAAAAAGTTAAGATAACGTTGCAAAAAAATATTTCTCAATCTTTTTAGCATCGCGAGTCCCGTGAAAAGCCTTAAAGAATACCAAAATTCTTACGACCCTCACTAAGTATTGTTTAGTTGTAGTACTAAGTAGTATTTAATTAAAGGTTGGAGGTTATCACTTAAAAAATGAGTTTTTCATATACTTATCTTTATTTTTGAGTTTGAGAAACGATGTTGTAGAGCAAATAACTTTCAAAATAAAACAACAACGAAAAATTGCAATTTACATATTTAACATATTTCAATTACAAAACTATTCCTTGTACAACATAGATTCGAAAATATTTTAAAATGTTAAATCTTATGAAAATTATCTTGAAACTGAACTTTACAAACGAAATTTCAATTTAATTTTCACAGCTTTAAGGAAATTATGAAATTGACCCACAAATTCGACAAAAATCTTCAGAAAAATAATAAAATCCGAATGTTTGCTCAAATACACATTTTAAACTGTCCATATGCAAATAATTTAATAGAGAAACTTTCTTGATATGGTCAATCGAAAGATCACGGAACTATCCAGGAATTAAGAAACATATTGCATGAATCTATGAATTGTTATTCTTAAAATTGATTTGAAATAATTATTATGAAAATCTATATGTTAAAATTTTATGAAAATATGACATATACAGGATCATATTGATGCAAGAGAAACCTCTTAAAAAATATCACAAAACAAAATGATATACTCAAAAAGCATTACCAAAAAAATTTGTAAGCATGAAATTTTCTTTTGAAAACATTCTTCGATTATTTTACGAAAAAATTTCAAGAAATTTTGATGATAAATTTTCGCGAATAAAATAATCAAAGTTTTCATAAACCACGTTCTAAAATATTGTAAGATTCCCAAAAAACACAATAGCCATAAAACTCTAGGATTAATATCTTTTTGATATTTTTCGCAAAATAAGTTGTCAATAATTTTTAATTGGGTGTTGCATAAAAATAATCAATTTCTATGCAAAATTGTGAAAACATATTGCTTTGAATTTTAGCTAGAATGTCTATTTATTCGTGAAGCCAACGCAATAAGGTTATAGGAATTTGCTAGGTCTTCATGTTCTATTGCAAGTATATACCGCAGCTTTGACTTTCTAATTATTTTGTTAGTAACTAATTTTTCAATTGTTCCATATGAAGTGATAATAGTATGAACTTCTTATAATTATTTCAATAATTTTTAGCGATTACCAGTGTATTTTAAATTATTTTTTTTTGATTATTTTCGTAAAATTTTTAATTTAAAGATGATAAAAATTATTAATTCTTTAAAAATTTCGAAGCATAACACTAGCGTTGCTGTAGATGAATAATTTATACACTCAAAGTAACAATTTAATGTAAACTAGGTTGAAATTTTCTCGCAAATATTTAAATTGGCAGCAGAAGAAGTTTGAATATTTAAAAAGGCAAATCTGCTTGATCCGTCTACCAATTTGCCTGAAAGACTAAACTGTTGGTTTTATTTTGTAGTATTTCATGCTTCAATAATTCTAGATTTGCTAATTTTGACGATTTAACTCTTTTTCCTTTTAGCAGACCATAAATCAACAGTCACTTCAGAAATTCGCTACTTGCTTGCAGAATATTGCCCAATTACTCGAGTGTCCTATTTGTCTTGAGGTGAGTATACTCTCGTCAAAAGCTTCTTCTTGATCATGATGAAGATACTTCCTAAAATTGCTGTTAAGAGAATGATATCTGCAGATGAATGCATGTATGAATGTATGGACAGACAGTGGAATAATAAAAAAATAGTCTTTACTTAATAAATATTGAAATTACAAATGGAAGGTGAAATTTAAATAAGTGTTGGAATGTTTTTAACAATGATACGTATTATGAGACATTTAACCCAATAAATTATGGGTGCAAAATCTCAAATTGGGAGTAGTGCTGCATACATATTGCAGCATGGATTCATCCTTAAAACTGATTATGGAGGCTGTTTAACGAACGAACTGTACTATGCATGTCCACATTCGTAGTTAGTTCGAACGACACAATTTGGGGCTACGTGTTTCCGTAAATATATCCTGTCCTACATTCCACAGAAACGGACAACGTGCGAATTTATACTTTAACGAAGTTAAGTGGGCAAATTCATTACCACAATCTCCTTTCACATCTACGTTTTTATATATAATTTATACGAGGATGGTGAAATCCGTTCATTTATATAATATGCACAAGTGTGTGAATATGGATGTGAGAACTTACCGATAATGTCGTGTGAATGAACATATCTTAAGCATATGTAGGGTATCTGGATAGCATCTCTGAACAGAATGTGATACAGGTCCCTTGATAAAACATACCTATATGTATGCATGCACATTTACAGATTGTGAAACCGCCGGGATGGCAATGCTGTAATGGTCACGTACTTTGCAATAGCTGTCGTCTTCGAACAACGAAATGTTCTATTTGTCGTGCCACCTTGGGACCAAAAGGAAGATGTTTGCTATCCGACAAGCTTTTCACATTGTTGGCCGAATCGTTTCCTTGCAATGGTAAGTAGTGCTTATTAATTTCATTCTGACTATTTCGTATTTTGTTGTTTTTTTAATTTTCAAATAGACACCTGGAAAAACTTTAACATCTGAGGCGTAATATCTGAATTCGAATCGAGTTTTATGATACCAGTTTTCAATTTACCATTTTTCTTGAGATATCCTTGATTTCAGCACAAATGTATCTTCAGAAGAATAGTATGTTTGCAGCAAAGTTTCGAAAGATCATTGAACACCCTACCAAAAGCTTGACAAGTTTAGTAACTTCGTTATAAAGTTTATGTGTTTCATAATCAGACTAATTTCGGACTCAATTTAATTCGCTACTATCAAGGATTAGTCTTCTTCATACAGAAAGCTGAAGTTATTTTTTATACACTTGTTACATCAAAATTACTAGAAAACAAGCTCTACATGGGCGGATACTTGTAAAGCTGATCCTAAACTCTCGATGGTGATGACTACAGACCCATTTGCGGCTATAGCTTCCAAACGACTAGGCTCGACCGTGTTATACTTGTGTGTACAAAAAAGTCCTATGATACGGTGGAAGCTCAGTTTCAATGAAATCCTTATTTCTCACTGAAAACGCGAGCAGGAAGCTTTCAAGCAAAATAAATGTTACAAGAGATTTTTTCCAAATTAAATTGGTTCTTTTCTGAAGCAAATTGGTGATTTTCCAAATCATGTTAGCGCTCTTTCAAATCAAATTAAAACGTTCTCAATCCACCATTTTGATTTAGAAACGCACTTATTGGATTTGAAAAATTACCAATTTGATTCGGAAAAGAACTTAATCTAGTGGAATACGGTATATATCGGTTTTCAGACAATCAAGCCATTCAACTTTGTTTTCCATATTTCCGTCCATCACTTATGCATGATTCGTTTGTTAAATGTTGGTAACATGCTTAACTTTTTTTTCTCAAACTTTAGTATCATTAACGATGACTTATGTGAGGACGTATCTATTGTCTTTTGTTTTGCGCACCTCTTCAGCAGAAAATAGTGAAATACTGAAACATTGTTCCTTTTTCCAGCCAGCCCGCAAAATAGGGAATCATCTTGTAAGGAGCCGAAGACCATAACCGCCATACGATACATTAAACGGAAAAGTAAACAAATTGTAACGATAAAAGTAAGCTCAGGAGTTGTGGATGAGCGGAAGCAATCGCCTCCTGCTTCGGCAGCCACTTTTTCAGTGCTAAATAACAGTTATCATTGCCCTACTGGGAAATCATGTGTAAGCCCCAACTCAAGTGAACTCCACCGTTCGCAGCTACTGTGCAGCCAATGGGATGTCTTAACCCATTTAAGTCGGGTCCATCAACTATCAGTGGCACAACACTATGGCACGTATGGTGAACGGATCGAAGTCCAGCTCATGAATAAATCCATTTCCTGCATTTCCCTCGTCCCTGACGGGCGATCCGAACAAGAAAGGACGACTTTGGATGCGTCCACTCAACCCATTCTGATGAAAGCTTCATCTGAGTTATGTGATATCGAAATTTCACCCGCTATGAATCAGGTATTAATGTCCTTAGACGGGCCAGAGCGAGACGAGAAAAGGAGCATTTTATCAAATCGAAGGACTTCAACGACTTCAGGTGACGAAGTTTGTGCCAATGCCACCGACAGGTCCAACGATAAGAGTTTAGGGGTGGAGATGTTCTTCGTAGCAAGAATGCCGCTGCATGATGGGGTTGCACAAAAAAGTGATGGCAACGCTACTACCGCCCGAGGCAATGAAAGATGTGCAATTTTCATCTGGTATTGTGGCAGCGAGGAAAATGCAAAAACAAATCAGGCTGTGATCGAATGCAAACGTGCAAGTACTGCTACCGCCACTGTTACGAATAAATGGAATGGTTTTATTCATCCGCTGACGAAGACTTGGAATTCAATTCGATGCCAGAAGGAATTTCTAGAATTGGAATTCGATGTTGCGAATTTTTTCGATATTGTGATCGCTGCTAAATAGGTTTCTGTGTATATTTTTTTCAGTATTTTTTTTACTTTTACCTAGCATTGCATGCTACGTATGTACGTGATTGTAATTTTATGCGACGTGACATTAATAAATTGCATAGAGTTTAACTTGGCGTTATCACGAAGGACTTGATGGTTGATTGATATAGGGGAGCTGTTCGGCATAACAATTTCGATCCGACTTCTTCAATCTTATTTGCTGAGGTGAACATAGCTTGATCGGAAACAATAATATTTGTTGGTGCTTTATAATATTTTCGAAGTTTCTAAATACCATTTAATTTGAGTTTTAATACACTTTGTTCAAAAATTTTTTGGCTTGCATGACGATGTCAATACTTAGCAAGGTTTGTCTTAAAATCATTAACCATATTTGCCATCTCTTACTTATGCGAAAATCGTTTATCTTGTATGGTGCTTCCAAAAATTAACTACAGAAATATTCTATTACCACTGAAGCATAATTTACTAGTGTATAGTTCCAATAACGATCCACTTAAAACTGTTATGGCAGTACTGCAGTGTAAAATATATTGTCAAAATTGAAAATGAGCCTTGCTAGCACTTTGCTCGACACATAGTAGGTGCTACTGACACGAAAAGCAAATAAGGTGCACCTTTATTTCTTAGTTCTTGATTTACTTTACTTTTTTGTTTTTGTCTAGCTATCTGCGAAGAAACCAGGGAGTAGACGTAGCTAATTAGTATAAATAAATATTTTCAATGAAAAATCTGTAACTTAATTTTTAAATATGTTTAAATAAAAACTGAATTTTTCAAGTCGACTGTCAAGACATCTCTAAATCTACCAATCCGATTGTGTCCAAATTTTTACTGTATCTTTAGTACATCCATAGTTTTAGCTAAAATCTTTGTATTAACTTTCATAGTTTTCTGTTTTTTTTTCAAGCTTAAGCGGGTAGTCCACTGTTAAAATGCTCAAAATGATTTTTTTTCAAACAGCTACCAAAAAAAAAACTATCCAAGATATCGATTTAAAATTTTATATACATCTTTATTGAGGTTAAAAATTAGCATTTTCATTGGGAAAAAATATTTGAAAACAAAATAGCGACCACCCCAATGGATGGCCGCAGCACCGCCGAAAAAAGCAAATTGCGCCTCGTAAATTCCAGCACAAAACAAGCATCTGTGAACAAATTTCCAAAAATATTTCATTAGTTTTGAGTATAAGCTACTGCGCGGGCCTAAATATAGAACAAAATTTTTTTCTGAAGATTTGGGAAACATTTTTTTGATTAAAAATAACTCAAAAAACTTGATAACCAATGTTCAAAAGTATACCAATTTTTTTAATCGCTTTAGGGCTCTAAATGTAGGCCTGTGCAGTTCTTTATACTCAAAACTAATGAAATATTTTTGGTAATTTGTTCACAGATGCTTATTTTATCCAGGAATTTACGGGACGCAATTTACTTTTTTTCGGCGGTGCTGCGGCGATCCATTGGAGCGGTCGTCATTTTGTTTTTTTAATAATTTTTTCCGAAGAAAATGTAAACTTTTAACCTCAATAAAGAAGTATATAAAATTTCAAATCGGCTAAAAAACTATGCATGATAGTATTTTTTGGAAGCTGTTTGAAAAAAAAATCATTTTGAGCAGTTAACAGTGGAATTAATCGAAAAATGTCGAAAATCCGAATTCAATTTTCAACTCATCCCCAAGATATCCAATTTTCGATATTTTGATTAAATATTTTGCAGTAATTGACACACAGGTCTACTAAATAAAGCGGTTTATTATTTGCTGATTTCAGATAAGCAGAACAGCTGGAAACGTGGCAGCCGCTTATAAACTGTCGGACTAATTAATTGACTAAAATATTTTTAGGTACTGGTTAATTACGTTGTGTAAGAATCACTTGATTTAAACTCCACATTTATTATTTAATATACCGATGTTTCGTATGTGTGCCTAAATTTTTTCACAGAATGTGATCTCCTTTATTTTTGATCAGGATCTTCAGTTTGAAAATGATGGTCTAAAATCAGTTAAGGCCACTGTTGCTATAAAAGTCTATATAACATAATTATTATTATTTTGTTATGTGAAAATAACGTCTTTAAAGACAATGCTTAGCATGAAATACTTTGAATTACTGCATGATATGTTTATTTCACTCAATTGTTTTATTGACAACAAGCTTGTTGAACCAATGAACTGAAGTGCAACTCCTGTTCTAAGTACAATGAATAGAAATATGCGAATAACCAAACTGCACATAGAGCCGACTGATAGTCTTCAATTTTCTGTAAATGATAATCTGTTTCTCAAAAGCTGTAGTATATATATTACCTATGTCAATAACAAGCGTAACCGCTCATTAGGGAGATATCTCATGATTCTGATATCATGTTTAATGAGCCACACCCTGACCAAAACTACCACCATTATACCTAAGAAGATGCAGGTATATAACACCTGAAATATTCTCTGAACAATACACTCCCCGAATGCTTTAAAAAGAGCAAGAGGGTAAATAAAAAGTTTTTCAACAGTTTTCCTTTCACAAAGAGAGGTTAAATTTGATGACTTCTAAAATGTTCAATTTGGATAAAGTATAGTCTTGAATTAAAATGGCGATACATACGAATAATAAGTTTTTCTGAGCTAAAAATGGTTCTGCGGTTTTTTTTAATGATTTTATTTTGTTAAATATTTGAGGCAAATGTAAGTTATAAATTTTTTTAATTTTTAAATAAAAATATTCGCATAAGAAAAAGTAAAAGCATTAAATCAGCAATAAGTTTAATACCTATATAATCGGAATGCTAAGACAGACAATAATTTGCTGCTTAGAAGCAATTACGTTAATTTGCTTTGAATTTAACCTCGTCTACCCTCTACTACTACATATTTTCATATCCTTACGAGAATTGTATTCCATCGGACTTTGGCGTTGGCAGCAGGATTAGGACCGTGAAAGTGAAAAACTCACCACCCCTACTCACCTTCCTTTTCAGCTAAATTTCTATCATCAAAAACAGTCTATAAGGATGGATTATGTAAGGGGCGAAAGAAATTAGGGTCACAGACCTGGCCGAATGAAATAGAAAGTGATTAGAAGTTTGCGAATGAATCTTGAATTCATTATGGAATGTTTTCATTTGAAATAAGACCGACCGCATTGAGATAAGAAAATTTTCGTAATGTGAATAAGAATTTCTTGGGAGGTTGGTGCACGACGTCATTAGGACGGTGGATTGCTGGGAAACAGTGCTAATGAGTGTGGCGAGTTCACCAAGAAAATGTTGAAGTGCTGAGTGCTTTTTTAGTTCATTTCTGATCAAATTGCTTTGATGCCAGGGAAAAAGTTTTCTGTTTTTATTCGCTAGTAAGTACATACTTCAAGACCGTTTTCAGGAGCCTGTATATTGCAGAAGTTTTCCTTCGTATTTGGTTTGGGGTGCGAACGTATACCGGAAAAAAATTCAATAAATGTTGTATTCAAAGTCAAAAAGTTGATTGTTCTCTTGTTTTGTTTGCGAACATGTTCACAAGTAGGAACAGGTTTCCCTAGTGTAAATATCAAGCAGAAATGATTTTATCTTAAATAAATGGCGTATAATAAAGCGGAATTGTATGTAGAAACGTGGTAAATTGCGATGGATTATACAAGATTAATTCTAGCGTCTTGGGCATATAAATAACTATGTTGATTTTCGCCGATGTGAGACATTTTTGGAATAATCTTCCTGTAAAATAAAACCAAACGTGGCACGAATAAAACTTCGAAAAGTCATTTTCTAATTTGTTTCTAGTTATTGAACCAATTTGTTTTACTAACTGAAAGAAATAACTTTCGTAGGAAAATCTAACATCGATGCTGTTGTAATATTTATTATTACTTATCAATAATTTGGTGGCATTGATAGTTTACAAAGAAAACTCCACGAGTAACAGGTATCTAAAAAATGGATCTAAATATCATTCTGAACAATATTCCAACAAGCAAGAAAAATCACGAGAGAATTATATTTTGTTTTTTCACATTATTGCTTAGGGAGCAGGCGGCATTTAATTTCAAAATTCTCGAATCATTCCCTAAACTTGAAAAGGATCGTAAGTTTTCGGCCAGCCCATCAGTTTCTTAGGTAAAGTTTTAATTTTTTTAAACTTTTCATTATTTTTAGCACTTTCAGCAATTGATACTTTTAAAAATCAGATGTTCTTTACAGATCTTTTCAAGCATGCAAAAATAAAAACAATAAACAATTTATAGTCACTATGAATGAAGCGTAGATACGAACAATATTATTTAATTTCACTCATTCTAGTGTCGTTGCTGTGGTTTCAGCCAAAGCCAGTTAACATTATGTAAGATTTTTTTTACTTATGATAACTTATCGATTATTGTTACTTTATATTACGTGTTTTTAAAGATCAACTGTAAAGAGCAAATTTTCTAAGGTATTATTGCTTATGAAAGATGAAACAGTTCTAATTTTTCTTGTTATTTTCCACAACAACTTTAAACTGATGTTGAAAAAAATAAATTTCGACTTTTGGGACACATAATAAAAAAAAATGAAAGAAAAAGTGAACTTATATGAGAATATTGAACCCACTCCCATTTGCTTTGCTTTGAATCATTTCATTGCAGAACAATACCAATACATACTACAATATCGGTTTGGTGCCATTTATAAAGATTTGTTTGATAATTATTATTGTTGTTTTTCGTTTCCACTAAAAATTCAATCAATTTTTTTTTTAATCAAAATATGAATGAATTTTTGCGAGACAAATGTCATAAAACGAGCTGCAAATATTGAAGACCCAATTTATTGGTAAATTTAAGGAATGCGTCAGACTATTTGGGATTATCTCAGCATTTTTCTTGTACTCAAATCATGACTGTAAGTATGTCCTGCTAGGGTTGAAATAATTTCGTTTAAGAAACACAAAAATATGCAAATTCAATCAAAAATCTATGCTGAAACTAAGAAATTCATTTTAACTACACATTTTGATGAAGTTGCCTCAACAAGCCACGATTTTCATATTGTTTCCATAACCAACCTGAAGGTTGTTGGCGTTAAATTTAAATAATTCATCGAATGAATGTATGGATTCATTCTGCAACCAATTCGGTAAATTTCTGCTGAATGCATACTGCATATACAATTGGTAAAATTTTGTATGACGTTGTGTGTCCATGCATACATAGGAACCTACCTCAACTAGTACGCGATTCATTGTATAGTACGTGGTTGTGTCTACCGAATGGTTTTGGTTGTCCAGGAAGTACTGTTCCAGGACCGTAAAAAAATCACTCGAAATTTATTCAGGACAAAAGTTGGTAATGTGAACTCATGCATAATCCATGCATCCCATTGCCTTCCACTAGTCATATATGAACGAGTGAAAGTGTGTGTGGATTGCAGCTCTTGTACACACTCACTTTGTCTACATTTCATGGACCAGTGAAGTCTACAGGATTCAACTTTTGATATATGGTTTCGCCCATTAAGAAACAGTGTTACGCGGAGAAAATATTGTCAATTTTTTTTTGTATTTTTAGATTCGGGTTGATCATGCATAATTGAAGGGCTGACTCCACAAAGGTTCTATCTGCAATATTGAGCAAAAAGAAGTTCCAGTGTAAAATGTATCTATCCAAACAAGTATGTTTAGTGGTGTTCTCTTTTGGTCAGTTTTCAAAATATTAAAGACTCTCTTAAGACACGATGTTAGCAGACAGTGTAAATTGGTTCCATTCAAGCTAAATTATAGGAATTTTTTTCTTGTTCTTGATAAATTGTGAAAATATTGATAGAGCCTTTTTCAATAAGTGCTTTGAGTTCTGAAAGTGATCTAGTATTTCGTAAGAAATTCAACTGACAATATATGCTCTCCGGCATATAAGGGAAAGCCTCATGCATGCTCAATCTATTTCTAGAAAAAGGAGCTAAAACTCTATACAATTAATTTCACTTCTCAGACAACTCGTGTTTAAAACTTGAATAAATATAAATTGGTGCTGAGCATGCTTCCAAATAAATATGTAGCAACGATAAAGACATAACGATTGTTTTCATGGTTATGGCGTTTAGGAATGTAGTTAAACAATACTGAACCTATTCTTGGTAGAAGAACAGCACCACATTTCCAATTAAGGTTCATTTTAATTTCTCTTAACATTCGATTGACTTTAAATCAATTTGACCAAATAAATAAATATTGGGGTAAAATTTATTTTCATGCCATTCATCCTTTTTATATCAATCAGAAAATGTAGGTTGAGATATCCATCTGTAAGTGAAATCCTTGAGTAATGATTTCACAAAATGTCTTCATTTTATTGAGGAAGCTTTTATGGCTAGTATCGACCAATCTTCCTTTTTTTCTTGTTCCAAGCTGACAGAATATCATTTTCATAAGTTTTTCGAATTATGATTGGAATTTCACGACTGTTATGAAGCATTTGATATAATTATTCATAATTTAATGTCCAATTGTGCAAAGTATGTGAGCTTGGATTCCGGAACTTTCGTGAATTATCTGGTACCTCGGTGCCATATAGCTTTCAATGACTGCATTTAACTCGGTTTTCTCCAAAATTTAGTATCTCTGAAGGTTTCATTCTAGTGCCAATTTTATTCCTATTTTGATCAAAGATTGGCCTTTTTGTCTTTTTTGCAACTGCTTCTTCTCGGCAAACTATTTTCATTCATCTTCCAACTTAGAAGCTATAATTTTAGCATCTTGTTCCATTGGTGTTTAGAGAATGGTGTAATTCTTAACGCCAACGAATGATTCATGAGGTACTATGTTTATTCTGAAAAAAATATTTTGAGAACTTCATCAATATGAATATCAATTGTTATCTTAGACCTTGAAGTTCTTTTTGGTAGTAGATTTTGCTTGGTATGCATTACATTGACAATCGAGCACTTCGCTAAACTTTGTCTCTATAAATATTCTTCTAAGTTTTTAAGTGACCATCAGAAATACTTTCGACCACGCTACGGTTATATAATCTACTTTTTACACTAGCAATCCTGCATTGCAATTGTCCAACGTCAATTTGCATAATCTTTCTTTTTAAACACAGCCTACCGTACTTGAAGGATTCGAACCGCTTGAACATTTTCTAGCTTCTCATATGCCACCATCGAAGGATGTATCTTGATCAGTGCTATTTTTCAAATTCAAAATATGCAGCCTCCTGTTCATATTTTTAACGTTATTTTATGTTACTCATACAACCTTCTTTCGAGAACATTGCACTTTGTTTTGTAACGTTGAAAGATTTGATGCACCAAAATGATTTGGACAATGCATCGAAGGAATGAAAAACATGATGTACACTATGACTGAAAACAATTACCCTCAACAAGCCGCGAGGTGCGACCCTTGAGGTCCACACGGTCAACTTCCCAGTAATATCTACATAAACATAAACAACATTACAACAATGAGAGGTATTCATAGCAGTAACAGGAATGAGTTAATAAGAATCATATCGTCTACGGGAGGGTCCATTGATTACGTAAGGTTTTTGGTCGATGAGGACAGATTGAATATTCACGCGGATCAATCGGTGGGGGCCTTTTTGGTCTTGAAAATTTTTGTTGGTTTTAATAATTTAAGCATTTTTTTAAAATAAAAGACTATAAAAACTATGTAAAATCTGCTCAAATTATGCAAATATTTTAAAACTTTGATTGAATTTACAACAATTTTTTAGAATAAAAAAAATAAATTAAAAGCATTCGTATGAACCCTCTTTAAATGGTAACTTTGAATGATTTTTTATTTTTCATTTTTTTTTTATAATCAAGGAAGAAAATTTTGCCGGTTTCTCTTCAAAACCTGATAAGAATGTATACATTTTATAAACATTTATTACTGTGCTGTGCAAATCAGGTTAAAAAATATTTTTTATGAAAAAAACTATAATTTTTGCATTTTCTTCTATTAAATTAAAAAAAAGCTGAAACGAGTTTTTATAATGTATAAACTTCACAAAGATATTAATACACGTCAACTGACACCTTAATGATGCAAATATTATATCTGGTTCGTGAGATATAGAGAATGATAAAAATGATCTTGAAAATCATGATGACTTTTAATAGTTTTTTTATTTTTAATTGAATTTTTTACGTAATCATGACAAAATGTTTTGATGTTGTTTTTACAAACATTGTTCGGAGTATATAAATTTTATAAACATTGTCTACTTATTTACGCAAATCAGGTTAAAAATTTATTGTTTATGAAAAAAACCCTAATTTTTTGCACTTTTTTTTCTTAAATTAAAAAACGGCTCCAACGATTTTTTAAAAAATTTGACAGATTCACACAAATGTTGATACGCGTCGATTGACACCTCTATAATGCAAATCGTATGTTTGGTTGGCGAGATATAACGCATGACAGAAATGACCTTCAAAGGGTCAAAACAGCAAACCCCCCGACCGAAGTATCCCAAAAACGAATCAGCTCTTAAGATTGCAAAGACGCTTCGATTGACACCTTAACGAAGTCGATACGACTTTGTTTACGTGAGTTATGCTCGTAGAAAAAAGTGTCCACGAACGTACGTACGTACGTACGTACACACACACACATACATACTTCTTTCTAAAAACACTTTATATATACTCTATAGACCTCAAAACGTAAAGAAATGTTGAAAATTTCAATTTCGATTTTCGAGGCGATTACAAGAACTTCCCATATACTGGGAAGTTAAAAATATGTAATTTTAAATCAAAAAATATTATCAGAAATTACAGCAGCAACTTTGATTTAAAACTTCTTACCAGGCGTCTTTTTTACTTAAATTTGGCAATCGTAAATAATTTAATTGAAAAAATTTCTCTTATATTTTTCATTATAACCGTACTGTAATCTGATGCAGTTTTTTGATAATACGCACCTATTTCATATCATCAGATTTTGATCCATATGAACTTTAGTGAAATGTTCCCTTCTTGATCCGATTCTTATTTTTCGGGAAATAATTTAGTATTTATATAAAAAGGCGTGTCCAACAACATCATGATTTTGCTCCAAAGTGTTATATTCACGTTATATTTTTAGTTTTTTTGACAAGCAAAACTCAGCTTTGTTATTTATTTCAAAAATTTCCCAAATTGAACTGAACACGATAGTCATGTATGAGCCATAGCATGAAATTTGCATACAACCGACCTCATCATCACGGTGTAAAGTCCATGAATATACTACACTTCTGTTTTGAATACTTCACACAGAATATTGTATGCAAAAGTTTTTGGGACAAATGCAATGCAAGGACAAAGGTTAAATTACACGATTCACACTACATAAACAGGAATCGTTCCGTTTCCGTTCAACGTACCGAAAACAGGATGTGGACTCGATGTCGAAGAATGGGTCGATGGTGATGGGATTCCATATGTATCCGATATAAGTTTTCCGTAACCAACCGATATAAGTTTTCCGCAACCCAGGACACTACAATAGATTATATGCTGAACGAATTCATGCCTGCAAACAATCTACAATACGCAAAGGACTTCGCTCCATGGGTAATACCATTCGAGTTCAGGATCGAAGGCTATGAATGCAAATCAGAGAGAAACGATGGTTGAAGTAGTTGCCGAATGGTTTGTCTAATAGGCTAGAACCACTGTGGCGACATATTGTTGAGAACACAGGAAGTTGGCAATTCTACGAGCTATCAGGACGACTTTGGAAATATGTCGGCTGGTGTCCTTCGTCGGTCCAAACAAGAATCATGCACAAATGTTTCTAATTGCGGATGTGAGTGGTGGTCGTGTTGAGTAGAAATTTTGATGCTGCAACCATTATTAATTGCATGAACTTTTGAAAGTACATCCTCGGAAAGGTAGCGCTGATTAAAGTTGAAGAAACGTAGATCCGATTTGGTGGAAAATCCTAATGCTTCTCTCTTCATTGAGCCTCAATCTACAGGCTGAAATGTTCATCTAGCGTAGCAAATATGTGTTTTTTCATGATTAGACGGTCAGTTTAAGGCTGTTCTGAGTTAACCGAAAATAATTTTGCACAACCAATTTCAATGCCAACTAGTAAACTTCTTAAGTCCTTGTCCCTAAATCTCTTATCAATAAATTCTGTCATTTTTGAAACAAATATGTATAAAATGCCTGCAACAATGAATTGTAAATTACTAAGTTGAAGCTATTATTCAAATAGTTCATATATATTTTGCTCAGAAAACCACAATGTCAATACCATTACCATAGAATCCTGTAAAGTAAATTGAATTTAGCGGTTTGAAATTTCTTATACATCATTGACAATTTCGAATTAATTATATGCTTCTACAAACTTTTAATTCCTAAAATAATTTTGAAAATTGTCAACAATTCACAAAAATCTTGGCCTTTCTTCGTCGTCCATGTCAATTTTTCACGCCAAACTTTCGGATGGCATTCGAAAAAGAAATGAATCGGTAGATTCTTCATCCAGCATCCACTTCACTGTGACTAGCTGCAAGACGAGTTCCATCGTTAGCAGGCGTCCTCGTTGAATTCGAGACCAGGGAAGCAATAAGGATCAGGCAGAAGTTGAGCATCAGCGTTGCACTCATTACGAATGAAGTTATTCACAAAATTTGTGTCAACTTGGACAGGAATATAAATCAATTGAAAAGTTCATAAAAGTTTTGTCTGTCGTTTTAGATTGTCGCGTTCGCCAGAATTGTTAGCTCCCTTTTACGGATACTTTCTTTTTGGGATGATTACAGAACTTTTTGCTGTTCGCTTTTGTTTTTCGGATTGTTGCTGAGAGAGTCTTTGAATTCATGAACGTTGAGTACATCAGTACAGCAGAGCTGCAAAGATCAAATATATTTCTAGGTATATTTCAGAGAGAGTTTGTAATTTTGTTTGGACAAAATTTAATTTTTGCCTCGTTTATTCTATGGAACATAAGAATAAAGTGCCAATATTTATCTTAAATTAGGGAACTCAGAACAAAACTATCGTGACTTTCCGCCCAGAGTTTATGTATAAAGACAAAGTCATTAATTACTAAAAGAAAATCTATGGAAATTGGGTCTCAACTTAAGAGCTTAAAGGACGTATTTTGCTAGGTGA
This sequence comes from Oxycera nigricornis, assembly GCA_963942545.1. Classification (NCBI taxonomy): domain Eukaryota; kingdom Metazoa; phylum Arthropoda; class Insecta; order Diptera; family Stratiomyidae; genus Oxycera; species Oxycera nigricornis. The sequence continues at coordinate 109,000,802 of OZ012660.1, read as the reverse complement.
AAAGTATGAAAAACCTGATTCAATATTCAACTTGCGCCGATTCTGACAGCTTTTTTGAGGTACCCTGCTCTGTTTAATATTAAAACAGCACAATATAAAGGATTCATTGTTTGGAGAATTTAGCAACTTTACCTTCCAAACTAATAAAAGGTTTGGTCAATTTATAGATTCACATTGCCAATGGCTATACTCATGTATAGAGTAGTATCGAGCAAACTAACATCGACTCGACTGTTTTAAAGTATTTTTCTCGACCATGCTGAACTACAACAAAACCTTTCACAAAAATTTTCTGGCATTTAAATTTTACAGTTGAAAAAAAAACAAGTGACGATAACAGAAAACTTTTCGTTCTCACTTCAATTGTTCAGCATGCTAGAAGATTCAGTTCTGTCACGAAACGTTGGTAAAACTTTATCTTTTCTAGAAGAAAGAAATGAAGAAGCCTCGGAAATGTTCATTTTTCAGAGAATGAAACGAGAAAAAATACACTTAAATTCTACAGAAGACTTGAAAATCTCAGTAGCTTACAGAGAATGGAGCTTTGTGATGACGATGGTATCCATTGGCTAAAGAAGTTCAGTTCAGTTTAGGAATTCGAATCCTTTGTAGGCCCATTATCAGAGTCATTGATTGAATGCCATCTTTTTGGGGTAGCGAACGATATGCGCGTGGTGGACTGGTGAATGCGATGGAGGATTAAAGGGATGATAAATTGTATTTAGCGACACCACCATTAATCTTTTCTTAGTTGATTGTCGACCGTCAGCTTGCTATCAAGTTGACAATCAATTTTCAAGCATACCTACTTCTTTTAAGTCACAATGCGATAGTAGGGACACGAAAGAAAATGAGAAACATTTTGAGCATTTTGCGAAAGTGCCAATACACTGCAAATTTATTTCCAAAATTTTATGAAACTAAAATATCGCTTCAATTACCTATCCTTCAAATCTATGTCATCTATTCATATTCAAAAAATCAATGAAAATTGATTAAAAACAATTAAAAATATAGATTAAAACAAAGAATTTGAGTGTTCTAACGTTAATGGATTGAAAAATGTTGAAGTTACAAATTCTTAATATCACTGAGATAGCTTTAAATTACCGTTATTATTAAGTATAAGCCTTAGCAGCCAGAACTATGCACAGTATACTCGAGTAACTATAAACAGTTCCTGCGAGTTCGATTTTGATGTACAGAGTACATCCAAGTTGTAACTCAAGTATTTTCTGGTGAAATGAATAAAATAAAAAATAACTGACATCCCAGAAATAATCTTTCCGCCTGTTTCACCAGATCAGATCTATGTTACCTAAATTTTCCATTACGAAAAGCATGTCAATTCATTGATATTTCAGGATTTTAGCCACGCTATGTTTTCGTCGATCTTTTAAATGAATAATTGGCAGTTCCGGAAGGTAAAGGCTCGATTTGGGATGGTGGATTAATGATGAAGATAAAGTGGTAAGCTCAATTTCATGCATTATTTGCTCAAAATTTTTGTGTACATACATACATACTTTTCAAGAGTTCTGCTATCACCCATCAAACGATAAATGCATTCCAACATCAACAATATCAAATAAACATCCCTACAGCTCGTGATAGTTCACAAAATCATCGGTTGCAAGGTGGCTGAGTAAATTACTCGACCACCTTGCAATCGCTGATTTTATTCCATAAATATTTTATAGGACAATGATGGTCTTTTTGCAAACACTGCCCGGTCGAGTTCAAATGAAAAAATTTTTTTACTGCCCCGTCAATCATTCAATTAAAAGTTGAAATTTAAATTGATACTAGGGTATCATTTTACTTCGGAATAGAGATCTATCAATTGGATTTATTGCATCATACATAAGGTAGATTATTCTGTGGCACACTTCACTGAAAAGTTCTGATTTGTTGTCGGTAAGCCGTTAATTTTAATTATTTATAAATGGCAATCAACAAATCGACCGAAAAGTTAAATTGTTTGTGATTTCCTTCTACTAAAAGTTAGGCTCACTGTATTACAAATGATAATCTGGATTTAGAAACACTTTTAGACTATTGAATTGGGGTTTAAATAATTTTCATCCAATCCTTGCATTTAACCTATGGGTATTCAAAAATTTTTGTAATAAGTTTATGTTTCTAAAAATCTACAATGATAGCTTAACGCTTGATGAATAACCAGTTAATTTTAAATTTTTATAAACTATGTAATTGAAAATATTAAAGCAATCAATTTGAATCGCATTCACCCTCTATATTCCATATTTTTTTAAAATATCAAATATCATATTTAATTGATTGAACGCGGAAGCTCCGATATCAAATAGAATAATGGCTTCACCAAGATGCTTGATAAATTTTATTGTGTGTGCAATGCATTTTGTATATATCACATATTCACGATTTTTGTTAAATAGTTTTGCACTTAGTAATGATTGATGTAGTAGTAATTGTTTAAAAGTGTATTGCAGGAAAAAATATGGATATTATTAACTTCCCAGTAAATGGGAAGTTCTTGTAATCGCCTCGAAAATCGAAATTGAAATTTTCAACTTTTCTTTACGTTTTGAGGTCTATAGATCTAGTCTATATACAAAGTGTTTTTAGAAAGGGAGATGTATGTGTGTGTGTGTGTGCTTCGATTGACACCTTAACGAAGTCGATATGACTTCGTTTACGTGAGTTATGCTCGTAGAAAAAAGTGTCCACGAACGTACGTACGTACATACGTACGTACGTTAGTTTTTGGAAAACTTCGGTCAGGGGGGTTTGCTGTTTTGCCTGTTTGAAGGTCATTTCTGTCATGTGCTATATCTCGCGAACCAAACATACGATTTTTTTGAACAAGGTGTCAATCGACGCTGATTGACGTTTGTCAAATTTTTAAAAAAATTCTTCGAGCGGTTATCAAATTTTTTAAAAAAAGTGCAAAAAATAAGGTTTTTTTCAAAAACAATAAGTTTTTAACCTTATTTTCAAGCCTTAGTAATCAAAGTTTATAAAATTTATATATTCCAAACAGTGTTCGCAAAAACGTCATCAAAATTTTTTCTCATGATTACGTAAAAAAATAAATTAAAAATAAAAAATCATTAAAAGTCATCATGATTTTCAAGGTCATTTTTATCATTCACTATATCTTACGAACCAGATATAATATTTGCATCATTAGGGTGTCAATAGACGTGTATTAACATTTTCGTGATTTTTTAAACATTATATAAAAATTGTTTCAGCGTTTTTTTTAATTTAATAGAAGAAAATACGAAAAATTAGGGTTTTTTCATAAAAAATATTTTTTTTTACCTGATTTGCACAACATAGTAATAAATGTTTATAAAATGTAGACATTCTTATCGGTTTTTGAAGAGAAACTGACAAAAATTTTTTCCATGATTATAAAAAAATAAATTAAAAATAAAAAACCATTCAAAGTTACCATGTAAAGAGGGTTCATACGAGTGCTATTACTTTATATCTTTTATTTTAAAAAAATTGTTGTAAATTCAATCAAAATTTTAAGATTTTTGCATAATTTGAGCAGATTTTTAATAGTTTTTATAGTCTTTTAATTAAAAAAAATGCTTAAATTTTGAAAACCAACAAAAAATTTCAAGATCAAAAAGGCCCCACCAATTGATCCGCGTGAATATTCATCGACCAAAAACCTTACATAATCAATGGACCCTCCCGTAGACGATATGATTCATATTAACTCTTTCCTGTTACTATTACCTCTCATTGTTGTAATGTTGTTGATGTTTATGTAGATATTACTGGGAAGTTGACCGTGTGGACCTCAAGGGTCGCACCTCGCGGCTTGTTTTTATAATAGAAGCGCAATCAAGCCATGTTATAGATGGCAAAAAAAACACCCGCATTTTACATTGGCGGTCTTTGCAAACACTGAACAATTTCTCTAATTTTCAAAATAAAGACGTACATTCGTCACGTTTTCATGAAGTGTGAGTGAATTCAGAATCTTAATTTTCGTAAACAGGTGCTTGATACATTTTAATAGTTAAACATCCATATTATCTATTATAGATTATGCCTTTGGAAATTTGAAAAAGAGTAAACACATTTTTGAAAATTCATGTAAAATGTAATAATCGAAAGCAACAAGTCACTGGCTGTAAAATATGTTTTTGTACATTAAATAACAGATTCACATCTTTACGTTCCTTCTGATTTATTTCATAATTTACAAAATGTGACTAACATTACATTTTCAATATGAACGGTGAATTCACAAACAAAATAAATATTCCCTTAGAGCGATTCCATGTCAAGTGGGACAACTTCGGAACTTCACCCCTTTCGATTTGGCTGAAAATTTAGCCACTTGTTTTGTATGTAAAGTCATATGGATTTTTCAACTCTCAGCTCGAAATATCGATCCTGTGGTTAGGAAAATTATAAAAAAATAATGGAAAGCAATAAAAGCCGTTATATAGGTAAATATTTGATAAATTCATAGTAAAAATTACACCTGGGCAAAAATATTTAAACACCCATCAAAAGTTGCACAATACACTTTACTTCAAGGTGACATTATTTGTTGTTGGTAATTCTGACTTTCGCGCCTTCTACAGGGCAGGAAGAACGAAAAATCGTTAAAAAAGTCGATTTTCCGCAAAAATCATGACTTTTTCACAATTTTTTTGAAATTTTTCTGAACGGGATCGTGTTTAGTGAGTCATTTTACGTCGAAAAACTTATTTTGGGTAGTTTTTTAAAAACAAATTAGAGCTTTTCATAAAAAAAATGCAAAATATACTTTGATAATCTAAAAAAACAGTCAAAAATTTAAAAAAATCACCCTGGGCGCAGTTTTACATAATTTGAGCTGATACTTGGGAAATCGTCACGGCTTTACATACAGAACAAGTGGGTAAACTTTCAGCCAAATCAAAAGGGGTGAATCGGGGAATCGCTCTTTACTGAATTGAAAACTTTAAATTTAATTTTCCTGAAACACTTTTTACTATGCAAAAGTTTATTTATTTGAAGCTGCAAATATATTTTTCACCGACATTTGAATACAGAAATTACTGAGCAGACATTATGGTATAGGTTTTTTTCTAAGTAAAATCATCTTTTTGGGGAAATAAAATAGGTTTTATTTACTTTATTTTAGACCGTAAGATTTTTTAACTAAGTATTTGATTATTACAAGAATGGCGTACTTCATATTTTACCACACTTCACGGCATTTTCCTCTTCGATCGGGTAAATTTCCTGACCGACACGGAACATCAATTATTTGAACTGGTTTCACGCCAAATTTAGGCTTAGTAGTATTCACTTCCAGAAGATTATCACTAACACTGTTTTCAGTGGTAACATCGATCTCGGCAGTTGATGGTGTGATGATTTCCACATAAGACGGAACTGTGATTCGTTTTAAACTCTTGTTGCATGATACTTTTTTCACACACCATTTAAGACAATCATCTTCGACATCTTTGGACTTTTCGCAACACGTATAATAAGCTGTACAGTTTTCTGGAATGACCTCTCCAACATATCGTAGTGTGTCATTTTCAATTGGCTCTGTGGGATTTAGAGCAGATGGATCTTCAGTAGTTGTGGCAACTGATAGTACGTTTATAGTGATCGAAATGAAGACAATGATGAACATGAACACATCCTAAAATTGTTGAAGAAATTTCATAGATAAATAATCATAATGTTTGATAAAATCCACTTCAAATACACATAATAAAATCATTCAAGTTAAATCACCAATAATAATTATTTTTGGACGTACTTTTCCAGTCATTTCTTGAATTTTCCAATTAATTTTAATAACAAGAACAAATATCTCAATGCTTATGAACGAACTGAACATGAATCGCTTCCGAAAATTTTTCCAAGCTTTTCATAGATAATCTAAGCTATTGTAGTCCAGGTACAAAACGTTCAAAATAAGATATCATAGCCAAACGTTGCTAAAAAATTGGATAATACTGAATACTAAACAATTGACTTTTGTCACAAAAGTTTTGCAAATTAAAGGAACCTAAAATTCATAGAAATCAATTGGAATCGATGAAAACTGAAAAAAATCAACAGCAAAATGAATCTCAATTATCTAGAATATTATGTAGATGCTTAGAGTAATGGAATACTCCAAATGTGTTGAATCATCGGACTAGCAACAATATTCAAGAATTTGATGCTCGGCTGAAAATAGATAAGACGAATGTAATGTTTTTGATATGCAAATTACTTTTTCTCAGAAAAATCACACATGCAATAAGTATATCGACGTATTATGTTTTGTTTGGTAGTGGAAATATTCAATACACGCAGAAAGTATCTTTGTACATTTTTATTGTTTGATTGAAGCGGAAACATTGTTTTCGTTCATAATTGAGAGAAAATGTGTTTATTTTGGATGTTTTGTATTGACCTTCCATGTCTGAACAAAAATTTGAGTGTACGTTTGACTGTACTCGTATCTATGGATGTCGATTCCAATTATACTTATTTGTTTCAGACTGCAGGCCATTAGAAATATTTTGTTTTGGTAAATTGTTTGCGAATTGCTGGCCGTATATATTAATATTGGCCTCCATCAAACCTGGACTTTCTTATCATCTCTGTTCTAAGAAAACCAAGAAAATGCTCAAAGAATCAATTTTAAATGAGAAAAATATCCTTAAGCCAATTTTTAGTTCAGTAATCAACAACAATTTTATCTTCTGACGCAATATCTTCACTTTCAAGTCTACCAACTTTTTTAATTGTTTGCCGTTACATTAGTATTTTAGTAATGAGTTAAAAATTAATTTCATTCTCTGTTCGAATTAACACAGGGATTACAGCAGTAGGAGTGAATATTTTAAATTCAACAGCACGAAAATCGATCTGATTCTTCGAATAGAACAGCCTGCAAGTCAGCGAATAAGTAATGATGTTCAATAATGTATGTATGAATGCTATATGTAATCACTTTATTTTGTTATAAGCATGGTATTCGTTCAATATTGTAAAAATGCAACCGAAAGTCATTGTCTGATATTATCATTCACAGAAGTGCATCACAGAATTGAAGAAATATGCACAAGTTACGTAAAAACGTCTCAAAGAAAAAGTGAATTCAACGAAAATAGGATAACCAGTCCCACGTACACACACACACACATCCACACTTACATATGAATAATTTCTTCCTTCCAATGGCAAGTTTGAGAATGAATTCTTCGTTTGAACGTTTTTTTCCATTGAAATTCCTAAATAAAATTTAACTTCGTTTGAAATTTCGATTTTGATTGATGTATTTCGTAAATTTGAAACCAATATTCAATATTTCCTTGTTTGAAATTCACTATACAGCCTTGAATGCATGATTTGATCCAATATAACATCTGGTAAAAATAATTTAGTAACAAAATTGCTTGAATTTATTGACCAAAATTAAATAGCAACAAAAATAAGGATAACACATTTTTACGAAAATTTAATGATTTTCCCGTACATCTGTTTTAATTAATTTTTATAATTTCCAGATACTAACCAATTTGAATTAATTTTTTAACCTCAAAATTATATCCAATTCATAGCGAAATTTATAATTAAAAAACATTTTGGAGCTGTTTTGTTATACTTTTAAATGGGAAATATATCAGACAAAATAGGCATAAAAAATGATTAATGTGGATAGCAGTTAAAAAAATTTATTGGACCTCATAGGTGTTGTGGAAGGTTGTGCGTACAATTAGTCTAAATTTGCAATTTCGAGCATCGTGCATAAAGAATGATTTCTCCCACAAACGACTTTTGGATTCGTTTTTGAATCAACACACACACATATATATATATATATATATATATATATATATATATATATATATATATATATATATATATAATGTTTCTAAAAGTCCACCGCGGTCGACATATTTGCAAAATAACCTTGTCAAGATAATTTTTATTGCAACTTTGACTGGTCAAATCTGATTAAACTGCCCATGCGAAAATTTCGCTCTTAACAAATTTTCCGTATTCGGCATAAATTTTTCGTAGATGAAAAGGAATTGGTTGATTAAATTGGCAACCCTCTTTAGCAAGAGTGGCCTACTTAGGCCACAATAGGCCCATTGTGATACCACACAAGATTGAGACGACATTAGAACCTAGTTGCTGGGTGATGATCACCAATTAGATTCTCGTTTGAAGCTGCCTAAGCAACTAATATTTAAATTAGCTACTTCCGTATCCTGGCCAGGAAGGGTGAGCCTAAAGTTTGCATGCGTTTCCTGGATAGTGCTGGGCATTCGCACAGAAAATGTTGGATTGTTTCTTCCTCTTCTTCCGATATGCAGCGATCTGCGTGTATGCCAATTAGACAATGGCCCGTAATTACCGATACGATAGAACTCAAGGTTTCACGACTCGTGTTGAGGAGCAGATTGGTGCGTATTAAAAGGAGTACATATAGAAAATATATGAACAAAAATCCATTAAAGGCTCTTACATCAATCATACAAAATATCTACACTGAACATGTTAGGTTACCTACCACTGACAAACATATCTTTATGAATCATCCTAATAGTTTCCTTGTATATAGTATGCTGGGTGGTTTAGTGGTTAGAGTGCTTGCTTCATTTGCACGGAGTACCAGGTTCGAGGCTGCTTGGTGACAAGTAGTTTTCGGGAATGCGACTTGGTGTCGGAATATAAGTTCACTCAGCTTTCAGTGGGTACTTGAGTTATATTAGGATAATAAGTCCTCCGTTGGTCATTTTAATGAAGTAACTCTTGCACAAATTGGGGTATTCTGCCATCGTTTGTTGTAATTATAATTATGAATCATTCTTCAAATAGAGGACAAAGAGGACCAATCCTCATCCTCGAAATATGTTGTCCTCTACATTCTCCCGTAGTACTTGTTCTGTAGATTTTTGTCATCTTTGTTCATGCTTTTTTGAGCTGAGCTGAAGCTCAGCTGAAGGGTGTTCGATGGCCAAAAATTTTAAGGATACATTTTTTATACGACAAGATATTTAGTCTATTTTACTAAATTTGAAATTGTAACTTTAATTTTTGGATTCAATCGCTATGTAAATGCCTTTTTTAACTATCGGTTTTAAAAAAAGTAGTGCAAGGAATTTGAATTACTAGCTTTTAAATGATAGATTCTTATTGACACTTTCAACTGTATTCATTTGAACTTCTTCACCCTGACGCAACCAACCATTTTATCTACTGAAAATTCACTTTAAAATATTTACCTTTCAAATGATTATCCTCATGCATACAAACGATGTCTGCATCATTATAAATCCAAGTCATTATCCTTGAAACTTCCATAATTTCTTAAGTGCTATCATCAGTTCCTTACTTATCTACTCGTTAAGGAAACAAAATTCAATTAAGCGATGCATGACGGAGAGGAGTGTAATCCCAGCAAAAATGGTATTGTCACTTTTTTAACGTGCCATATTTTCTTATATTCATTCAGTAGAAAGTAAAATAATCTTTCAAGTATTTTTGAGGAGTCATCAAGTAAACAAATAATTAAAATATTGAAGCGATTGAATTGATGCTAGTAAAAGGTAATAATTGCAAAGTTTTTTCGTCTCAAACACTTATGTGATGAAATTATATTTAGAAGAGGATAATATGCATTTGCAAATAATATGTTGCTGGACATGCGCAATAATATACCAATTTGTTTTTACCTAACTTAAAACAATGGCATTTTTAAAGGAAAAATTATATATGACTGTTAATTTTTCGTCCAGAAATTAAGAATTTATTGTTCACCAAAAAGCTGATTGTTTTGAAAGGAAGGAAAATCTTTAACTATTTTGGTTGTCCGATAACTATTCTGCTCTTATAGTTCAAAGATTTAACTTGAAGCTATTTCGCACGGACATGAATTCAGTATAATTTTTATGAATTGTTTGTTCTTTATTTTTTTTGTTAAAAATAAATGGTGTTTACAAATGATTTAACTTTTAAAAATTCTACCTTAAGATTAAAATTATTTGAGAAAAACTTCAATAAAACTTTATCGGAAATTATTTAAAAATATGAATGAGATCATTTGATCCTTATAAATTACTAATTATGCTCAAAAAGCATACGTTGTAACAAAAACAGGCTTCGAAGTCTTATTGTTTCCACTAAAATCCATATCAACAATTACTCATTCAAAATTGAAATTTTCCTTAATTCACTGTCAATTAAGATGCCCATTATTCATTCTTTTTAAATCAAAAAATTAGGTTCATGCTAAAATATACATATTTCAAATTAGTAAAGTTCTTTCAAAGAACCACTTCAATTGAATGCTTCAGTTGGCACCAATCAATTTATTTCGCAGTTAATTTTGCTAGATTGGAAGGACTTCGTTCTCAAAGTAAGAAGAAATCAACAAGTATTCCTGGAATCTTGGAATATTGGAATCTTTATATTGTGCAGTGCCAAATTCAAAGGAAATTCCACTCCAATAATATTGGGTTGCATCATGAAGACGAAACATTCTAATTATCGAGTCGAGAAATTGTCAAAATGACGAAGACGCTATCGTCGCATCGAAGATGATTACGTCGAGTGAAAACTCAAAGGATTCGGGGTCAAATACCTAGTTATATTTATTCGGTATATTCAAACAAACAATTCATTTGAAGGAGCTTGTAAATTTGCATCGGTATGCTCATTTTGAATACTTGAACTTTGAACTGTGGCAAAGACTAACTAACAGTTAGTATTCATATTTGCCTATCTAATATGGAATTCATATTTGTTATATCTGCAATATTGTGAAGCCAGAACAGCAATAAGGGAGCCATGCTATTTACTTGTTTACGTAGGTGTTTCGCTTTCTTCCGTGAGAGTTGAATGTTGCTTGGAATATATAATCTGTCATTTATCGAATTTATTTTGGAAATTCAGACCACATATTATTTGTTCATTCTCAGGTATGTAACAATCGTCCATTCAAGTATAGGCGTACACATATGAGTATTTATTTTGCACACTTATTTCAAAACCATCGCCTTCATCAGTATGCTTCTACCGATTCATTCCTGAATATCTCTTGAAATTTGTGGAAAAAGCGAAAAAGAGATTGTCAAGGAAGTTACAATTTGAACCATCCACTAGCATTTCAGCAAACCTGCCACCCTTAACTTAGAGGAAGCTGCTATATAGGTTCACTCAAATACATTTCACATGGAAGCCAAGCCCATTTCAACGTCACATTCAATTTGTAACGTTGTTCAAATGATTTTGCTCCGGTTTTTGTGTACGTAGTAAGATTCAGGTTGACGATTTCTTAGACATTCACATATTTATTTAAAATGACAGACAAGGATATTCATCATGAATGACTTCCAGATATCATACTGCGAACACGCCTTTAACCTTGAGGTCATTCAGGGGTTGTGCGAGGGTAGAAATGCATGACTTTTTTTTTTCATATTTTAAAATTCAAAGCATTTTACACAATCAAGTTAAAACAGTAACGTAGCTGATGATGTTAGATGCGAATATTTTGGGGGACGCTTTTCCACAATATTTCTTAGATTTTTGAAGATCGATTTGCATGGGAAAAAAGTCCGGTGCGGTTTTAAAGATATCTCAAGCAGGAAATTTTTGAACATATTTTGACAAAAAGTGCGTGAAGTTCGATAATTGGATTTTCTGATCAATTAATAACTGATGAAAAGTTTGAAGTATTACTGATTCACAAATGCATTTGAGCTACAAAGCTTATTTTTGAAAATTGCATGTACCCTCTCTTATTTATTACTTAACGTTTGACATTGTAAGGGAAAATTAAAACTCAATTTTTTTTAGATGATTTGTTTTTAATTGTTGATTATTATTTTTATGTTCGAGAGGATCTACTAAATTTTGATTGATAATTTAAAAGTTTTTGGGAAAGTTATTGCTATCTTAATAAGTTCTCAAAAATAGTTATTTACGAACCATTTATAGAATAAATTGGTGTTAATGAGAAAATTCATAACAAAATAAAACCCAACTCAGATGCTCGTTCATTTAATTTCGTTCTTTAGACACTAAACACCAAGTTATATGCAAGAAGCACAACAGCGAAGCAAGGTGGCAAACTATATCAAATATCGGAACTGTCTAGTGCAGAAACTGCAAAGAAGTGTAAACTTTAGCAAAAGAATCAAATGAACACAATCACAAGGAAAGTTTCTATTACACATTGTCGTCGTTTCTTCCTCTTGGATATACTTTTTTCACAAAGACATTTCGTAGCATCCTTGAAGATAAATTGTTAATTTTGAGTTAAAAACTTTTCAGGCTTCAGGTGATTGTCGACTCTTTCAGTTTGTATGCCTCCTGAAAATAGTGGATGTATAGGCAAAAGGATAAGTGCCTCCATAACGAACTTGAACGAACATTTTCTAGGGTATATATATATGAATCGGATCAATTCTTATATAATATATATAGGTACAAACTTGATACATACCAGTTGATACGAGCGTGAACTTTAGCGAGTGTTGTGCATCTTACGGGTGAAACTTTTTTCTGAAGTTTTCAGTTTATGTAGCACGAAGAAATCGGAATTTGCATTATTATTTAGATGTGTGATTTTGTGCATGAAAATGGTAATGAGAAGGTTGAAAGAGTTTTCACTGAATTATGATTTGGCATTTTTGAAAATTTTATTGGAGATCATTCGCAAAACTTTCGTTGCAATGCTGAAATAATTTTTGAGTTAAATGACTTTTAGTCGTCGTTAATCTGTTGAAAGTTATTTTTCTGCCCTTCTTACGATTTTCCTGTAACAGCAATTCTTGCGAGAACTTTTAATGCCTAAATTGGATTTTCTCGTAGTAAACGGCGACACTCATCGGAAAGTACGTACGCAATTTTCAGTGCAGATAGAAAAGTTTTAATCTAAAGAAATTAATAGACATAATTTTTTCTCTTGATGATATTTTTTGGAATAAATGCTAAAAGTTAAGTACGTAATTTAAGCAAAACTTAAAGAGATTTTTACCAACATCGTAAAGAATTTCATAAAATTGCCATTTTGATTGGTTTGTTTGGTTATGTTAATTCCAATAGAACTGATTGGTCGATATTAATTTTTCCATCGGAAACTATCGTTTTCTTAAAAAAATACTATGAATTTTTTTCTCTGCCTTTTTTGGTGCCAGACTGCTTATGACTCATTCATTTCAAAACTTTATAAAGCTTTTAAAAGCACACAGATTTGGTAAAGACAATGAAGCTTTGATTTCAAGGTTTAATTTTGATACTATTAAGTCAATAATTGAAACAACAAAGCAAACTATATTCTGCAATTTATTTTTGGTTCTTAAGGAAACATAAAATAAGAACATAAAATAATATAATCTAATATAATAAATATAATCGAAATTATTCTTTACCATTTTAAGATTTTTTAATTTCAAGATATTTTTTACTCGGTATTCAATTAATTTAATTGGCATGGATGTTTTCGTTGTTTAATTTATCAATTTATTTACCGATTATCGGTTTGAAATCTGAAAAATTGTCTGCTGCAATTGAAACCAGACGCAAATTTTGTATTTCTTTTAAAACTTACTTCGGCAAACTTTTCGCCCGCAATTGGGTTTGTAAAAACCAATTATTTCAACTAAAAATGTTTCAGTCGAAAAAATTATATCAGCGATGCAACACTTACAATCAAACTTATGAAGTCCATCAAACGAAAAAGCAGGAGGTTTTTTTAATGGTGTGTTTTGCACACAAGTATTTCAGCATTCTCTACTGACTATTCCTTTTTTCCTTTGTTAAGTGTTAAATGTTAAATGTGTTAAATGATTACGTCAGATAGTATTTCATTTTATTGAAAGAAAATTTACGCTTCTTAGCAAATGCAATTTATTTCTAACCTATGATTTTGTTATACTCTTTGTTAGGAGCAGGTTGTTTCTTATTTGTTATTTGATTATTTTTTACGCAATCACTTACTTGAACAATTCATTTCTTTCAGGGTATACAAAGCCTATTGCGTTTGCCTGCAAAAGGAATCAAGAATACAAACAAATTTTCAACCCACAACTCAAATGAAAAACGAAGAGCTAGCCATGGATTCAAAGAATTCGGATAGTGCAAGAAGGAAATATACATTAATCTCTCGGGAATACATCCTAAACAAAAGTATGTATGTTTGAATGTGAGAGCCTGCAAAACCTTTTTGAAAGCATGTCAAGAGTTCTGTTCATGGTTATTTATGAACGACCAAAAAAAAAGTTCAGGGTAACAAAGAAAACGTGTTTCAAAGAATTCAGTAGGGACTTTTGCCCAATGCAAAAGGATAATCTCCAAGTTTTGGAATCATGTTTATGTGGTGACTATGTGTGATTGTATTGCATGCAAGCAAACGTGGATAATGATTAGAAAGCCATTGAATGAAGTTAATTTGGGTTTTTTTTTATTTGATTGTTGAAAGATTCGCCATTATAATTATAATGGAGTCAAAATTTCAAAACCTATTATTTAGTGAATGCAATTGTTTCGCTTTCGGATTCGATTGAAGGTTTATTTGTAATAGTAGCGGAGATGTACGCTTTTGATCAAAATAATAGAACGTCTTACATCTTTGAAACATCTGCTACGAATCAATATGCTTAATTATGCTTTAAAATGAAAATTGAATCAGTTTTAAATGTTTTTATTTTGAATATTGTTTAAGAGAAATTATACACAAAGTCTGTAACAATGATCAATCTTTTATTAATACTGATGAAGCAAAGATATTCATATATTGGAATGTTAGTTACATTTAAAAGTATGAGCATAAATATTGAAATTGTACATTTTTCAAGTTTTTCTTTACAGTTTTAGAAAAATGACAATATTTTTTTATTTATTCAAAACAAGTTGCATTAAAATTAACCGTTCTTTAAGACACAAAGGATGACTAACATCATATTTTGAAAAATTCCGGTTTTTCTGGATTTAACATTCACATTGTATGCAAATTCATCACAAACGAAATTTTCACTGTTCATGAAAATGAAATAAAATATGTTAAAGAATTCAAATTATCACATTGAGACTTAACAAGGGACGCTTTCTCTCAGTTTAAAATAAAACACAAACTAATTGATGACCAAAAATGTGCTTTGAGTTCAAAATAATAAGGACTTGGTTTAGGAGCCAAAAAATGAACACTCAAAGCATTTTATTGTATCTAACGTTGAAACGTGTTATTTGCAATATTTGCAATATTTTCCAGACTCCAAGTGCCACAACAACGAATGGAAGCATCCAAAAATTTAGGGACCGACTTAACAACACCATTTCGAAAGTCAAAAATGAAACCCTAGGTGAATTGTGCTAGAATGTGCTGCTTTGTAAAATTAAATTTCATCAGTACAAAACCTGGCAACTAAATAAATTTTTAGGGTAAAAAATGTCCCCGTCAATTCATAGATTTATTCATACGCATTTTTTCGTATTTGACCCGAATTGTGTTCCTTTGTATTAATATTCGGAATTACACTTAATTCATGGAAGCAAATTTTCCTTCGATACATAGTGAATGCAGACTTTTTATTTCATGTGTATGAATAAGAAAAATTAACTTTTCGAAATTATTTTCCAGAAAGTGACAGGGACAAATTTGCCAATTTTCATACATGTGTAGTTTCTAATATCAGACATAGTTTAGCACAACTTGAGATGTATTCGAAAAAATGAAGAAGAACCAATCGAAAGAAATGGCGGAGCTAATTTAATTCTCAACTGATTGCGTATAAATTCATGAATGAAGCATTTCGAAAATAATCCAAGGCAGATAGGGTAGCTAATTTTCGAAAAATAAAATATTTGATTGCAATAATTTGCTTCCATGAGTTCAAAGTAATTTGCTTCCATGAGTTTCTTTTTCAACTCTTTTAAGCCTTCAAAGCTTTTTATTCTGCTTAGTTCTGCATGAACCGCATCCTCAAATTCAGAATGCCTTCAAGTTGAAATTCAATCAAAAATATTTTCCATTGACTATTTTTCTGAAACCATGGGAATATTAAAATCACTGTCAGTAAATTAAAAACGACACACAAAATTAATTAAACTGAAATTATGCGAGTAAAAGTGCCCACGCTGGGCGCTAAATGACAGGTTATGAATTCTTTAGATCCCGAATGCGGATTTTTCGTTTATCGATGAAATTACTTCTTCAAAAGATATAATATACCAGTGCCCAAAATCTGTTTTGGAAATTATTCCGAGTTTGTTTGAATTAATGATTTTCAAAATATGTATGGAACTGGCCGAAATTAATACAGCCACAAAAAAGTATGTGGACACCTTGAACCCAATTATTTACTTTGCAATGCGTTCTACTAGTTCACGAACACTTATTTAAATCTAGGGAACCATGCCAACATGTAACTCAAGACTTCGATGAATTTAAGTACACATTTTCCTCAGCAAAATTTGAACTCATATTCAAAAGGTCAGGCTTTGGAATATATATATTTAAAAATGGTTCAATGTTTGTATATGATATCAAAGAGTTTGTGTAGCTATTTTCCTATTGTTCAGTTTCGTTATTCTTTCACTTATTACTGTGAATCGCCTGGAGCTTTCACTGTAACGATTGAACAAATATCCGCCATAAATTTTATGAAACTGATCTGTGTACATGTACACGGAAGATATAAATTGAAAATGATTGTTACGGTTTTCAGAGGAACAGAGAAAACAACATTTTCAGGAGAAATGGTAGGTAAACTAAGGTGGCACCAATTGATAAATGCGAAGCTTTTCGATCGAGGAATACATGTATCAAGTGTGATTGTTGCATGACGCAAAAAAATATTTTGAGTTTTCCAAGAAAAACACAGTATTTTCTGATTGCATTTGTTCAGTATG
This sequence comes from Oxycera nigricornis, assembly GCA_963942545.1. NCBI lineage: Eukaryota > Metazoa > Arthropoda > Insecta > Diptera > Stratiomyidae > Oxycera > Oxycera nigricornis. Next base: position 108,983,924 of record OZ012660.1, on the reverse strand, counting down.
ATGCCGTTAGTTTTATACCACAAAAAAATTGCCAGTGCCAGATTCACAAACGTACAAATATACATTTAAAAAATGTGGTCTAAGTGCGACCCTTGAGGCCCACACGACTAATTTCCCAGTGGGGTGAATAAAATGCTATAATTTGCTTTTATTATTAATTACTATTATTAATAATTACTATTATTAAACATGATTATTCTAAATTAATATAATTACTTTTATTATTTTTATCAATTTTTTATCTAAGCATAAAATCTTTGGTAGAGGAAGACGTCTCCACCACCTGGTCATCCTCTACCAAAGCCTTGGCAGCCTCGTCCTTTTCGTCCTCGTCATCCTTCTTGTCCTCAATTGCGTCCTCAACCTCGTTCTTCATTGCGGCTTCAGAATCCACAACTATTATTGAGGGTATTTAATTATTATTTACAATAATCATTCGTTATTAAGAATGTTTAATCGTTACTGAATAATTATAATTGACTTTATATATACCATATTAGATTATAACTAATATTATTTGATTGTCATTAACAATATTAAATTATTTATAACAATATCCAATTATTAACTGCATTAGCGTCTCTACTCCTGATAATATAAGTTTGGAATTTCATAAATTAATCTTTTTTTTTCAAATAACATTTTTTACAAATTTGATCACACTTTTGCTAGAACGCACAATAATAACAACATTACTATGAAGGTATTTGTTATCTGCACGAATTAATAGTGCGTATCAACAGTTTAAAATTAACCAATTTTTAGTCGTTTTTTTCGTTTTTTTTTCATCTTAAATAAAAACGGCTCGACCAATTTTGCTGAAAAGTCATTCAATTCTAAGTTACGTAATTACGCGTCGTTTGAAACCAGTCCCACGTCAATACGATCTTTGGTTGTTGAGATAATCGAGACGAAAAATAATTCCGAACGCACATCCGTACATACGCCCATACGCACATCCGCACATACGCACATCCGCACATACGCACATCCGCACATACGTACATACACACTCACAGACATCTCTCTAAAAACGATGGATTTGGTTTCTAGAGACCTTAAAACGTGGAGATATGTCAAAATTTTGGATTCGCAAAATCGACCCCATTACAATAACTTCCCATAGGGAACTGGAAAGTTAAAAAAATGCTTTGAATTTTCCTACTATCTTATCATAGTGTACCATATTAATTGTTGTTATTTAATTTGCGAAAATTCGGCTGAGCCAAAAATGTGATCGAAAACCACAAAGCTGACACATTTTCAAAGAAATCAACCACACAAAAAATTTTCATAATTAAAAATTAGCAATTTCTAACAGCCTTTACAAACAAATTTTGCAACAGCATTTGATCGAAACCAGTTTGGTGAAAAATTCGGATACACGTTTTGAAAAATGTATTTTCGGAGATTTTTCAGCAGTGTTTAGTTTGAACGATTTATTTATGTATGATTTAAAAAAACTAATTACTTAATCGATTCAAACAGCATTGATTCCATGCACCCATTCAAACTTTTACTGTTTAAACTTTAACAAGTAGATGAAAAGGACGAAGCCCGAAAGCAGCAACTCATTAATGATTCCATTAAACAATTACAAGCAGTTAAAGTTCTTGATTAAAAATTGAATTTTAGTCTGCTAATGGGCACAACAGACAAACTTCAGTTGGGGTATCGATGTTATAACATTCAAAGGCAAGGAAGCATTGAATTTGCGAATCGGGACTTCATAAAACGTTACGAACAAAATTGAAGGGAGCAACGAACAGGAGCCAATTTAACAATATTCTATATTCAAACTGCAAACAGAAAAAGGGGGAGTTAATTAAAATTCAAACGAAGCTGAAAATCAACAAGGAAGGTTTTCAGTAGCTTTTTGAAGTTTTCCGACGACATAGCGTCAGAAAATCAGCGAAGGATAAAAAGAAGAGAAGGGTTGTCTTATCGTAATGGATATAAACGATTTGAAAGTTTTCGATGCAATGCATATGCATTTTAAGTCTTTATCGTATATATGTCATTAGGGGTGCTTGAAGGGCCGAGCTAACAGGGTAGGAGACTGACATACCAAAATTGTTGGGGCACCGAATTGATGAGATTCATTCGTGGATCGAAAAATTAAAACAGTCTAAGCAGAAATGCACTCGGAAAAAGTTTTCTAGAGACATTGAAGGTTACAAAAGAAACGATCGAAACTGATTATAATAAGCCAAAATTAAACCTTAGAAGTTTGATGGTGAGCCACGATTTTTTTTAACTGAGACCACATGTTGATTTGTTTGTTTTTGTAAACAATAACTAATGTAAGGAATAAGGATGGACTTTTCAGAAATGTTTAGACTCTCTGTCAATAATAACTTACTGGCTGAACGACATTGCAATATTAATAAAAGCCAACTAGTCAAGAACTTTTAATGCTACTGCAATCATAATCAGATAAAATTGGTGGATACATTAAACTAGCGGCATCACCGAAAACTTGCCAGATATGACAGTGGCACTTCAAATATTACTCATGCTTCTTTTGACTGTTCTTTCAGGGGTAAGAAGTATCTTAGAAGAAAAACTGATCGAAAATATTTGAGATCGACGATGACAAAAGAACGATCAGTAAGAAAAGCAATATTGTCAATTAAATCTGAGGTTCTTCAGAAATTTGCCATCGAGTTAAACATAAAAAAACCTAGCAAAAAAGGCTCACATAGTCTTTTTGGCAAGGAAAATTGTGAGGTTCATCGTCATTGCTTTGAATGCTTTGTTTGCCTTATCTTATCGTTTTTTATGTTTGCAAGTAGATTCGACAAGGATTTCGCTTCGAGCACAGCAATCCGAAATTATGGAACTGTTAAATAATTACGTCCCTAGTATCTACTATACGCCACAATTACTGAGCACCGTAGCATTTATGGCTAGCCACGTTGGGCGTCTCCCTGGTTTATTGCTTTTTGCCGAGTTGGCTATGAGACACGAAAAGGACGCAGGATTTATCCTAGAAACAAGGGATGATCCTACCATTAGCTATGATATTGCTGGAATACAACCGTTTTTCATTATCCAACCGTTCAACAATGAGTTTTCAGTATAATTTATCATACATATCTAAATGAATGAACAATTTGCTGATTTCTAAAAATAAATGTATTTGCAGTTAAACATTGCTGATTTACCTTAAACTAATTACATCCACAATTATTCAAAAAAACAATACCCACCGGTGATCGAACACACGACGACGACAATTTTTCCAAACGAAAATCAATACCCTGAGCGGGGATCGAACACACAACCCCTCGATGGCGGGCTAGTGGCGCTGCTACCTAAACTGCATCGTTTCTGCCAGATGTGAAAACTTACTAATTCATAAACTTTAGGGGCGTTTTTCTCAAAAACGGGGAGTGTTGCGGTCTAATATTTTAAGGATAGGATATCCTTGACGTCTTCTACTTATGTGCCAAATTTCATCCGAATCTGAGACTACAAAGTTGGAGCCTCTCCTAGTGAGTCTAATCCATTCAGCTGAGTGATAGTTCCATTTTCAGCAGCGAAAGTAAAGTGAGTGCCAATCGAAAATTATATAAGGTCGGCTGTCTGTTGTCAATTTTTCATATGTTCAAAAGTACTCCAAACGTAGAGGGAATAATTAAAGCTATCTAATCAATCAAACGCATTTTTCAAAAATCGTTGATTGCTGCAATTTTCACTTAATTGATTTAGGGAGACAGATTTATCCATGATAGCTTCCACCATAGTTTTAAAAATAAGCTTACATCATAGTTTTTAAAATACTTGAATTTAGAGGAGGAGTACATAATTATCATTGAGTGACGCGTTTGAGCAAACAATTGGCAAAGGATTGCATGACAATGGTAATTACTGCAATTATAAATGCAGAGTACAGTTTTTTCGTGGCATACAATTGTGGCTTTTATCCTTTATGGCTAGCATATGTTTATCAAACTACCATTTCAGTTTGAAATATTTGCTGGAGAACTATACTGAAGCGGTTTACAAAGCCATATTTCAATCGAAATGTCTAAAGCCGCCTGAGCACTCCATTCGTTCATCCGTTCTACTGTACATCGTGAAGGTACTATAAAAGAACGAATATGGTAGAACCAGTGACATGTCTTGCATAGGAATCGAAATGAGGTCTACCTGGTCCTGTGCATACAAGCATATCTCGCATATGTCGACTATATATCGAACGAACATGAAAAGGGTTGAATTTGTTTGCGCGGCTCATCCTCCAATGTAAAATTCTGCTTCATGTCAGTTTTATGCTTCACATTTATGACGAGTAAACAGTAACAAATGCCCCATCGCAGCGCTGTATTCGTTGAGCCTCAAGCATGAGTAGTTATCTAGGATAGTTGTTCAAACAATACTCGAAGTCGAGGCTGTAAACTACTATGGATCTGGTATTCTCTATTCAACCACCTGACGATGCCTGCGAGTTTGCCACCAGTATTCTAATAAGCATTGACTAGAAACGGGAGCCTAGAGCATGTCCTCGCCGCTGCAGCACATAGTGATTTAGAGTCAGTCCGGAAATATGTTACATTTTTTATTACGGAAATCGGTAGAGAGGCCTCCTTTCAAGCGTGACTTGTACCCGGAGCAAACATGCAACTAAGCTAGTTCCAGGATGAGACCTGATGCATAATCAGTCCTGGAAAATGAATGGAAAATCATATCAAGTCCAATAATTATATCAGCCCGTTGGGTTTCTGATAGAATAAAACAATACTAGGAATATTAACCGTATTACACTAGGAACAGTGTAAATGAAAATTGCTAATCCAGGCAACATTCGGTAGCAACGTAATAAAGTACGTGAGTCGAGCATTAATTTCGATTGAATAATTCATGTTCCAATGCTAAGCTCTGACCGAACGCATTGTGTTATTGAATCGAAGTATGTACAATTTGATTGAGTGGAAATTATTTGATATAATTTAATACTCTTCAGTTCATCAATTTCCAAAATATTGGTTTGAAAACATACATTGATAATCGCATTAATTCAGGAAGTGAATTCTTAAGACAAGCTTTGGTAGCGTTATAAAATAACTCAAAAACAAATCCCTACTTTTTATTACGCTTTATTGCGATTAAAAGAACCTTAACAACTGCTACTCACTTTGAACTGTGTGATGGTTTGTTGTTTTATAATTTTTTATAGAAGTTATTTAGAAAAATATATTGCACCATATTTTTATAGCAGAGAGTCGACAGCAGCGATCCTTAAGATTCGCACGATCATGGCTAACTTCCAAGTGTTGTCTAAATAAGAAAGTACAGAAAACAATAATAAACATAAATAATTTAAATTTTTTCTTTGCTAAAAATTTTATTCAGCCTTTTATTATGTAAATCATTGATTGCCAAAATGACAAATTAATCAATTTTTTTTGGAAAGCATTTAATTTTTCGGGCTTATTTTTATTAAATAAAAAACAGTTTTACAAAATTTATTGAAAAGAATCATAAAATGTCAATAACATTTTGTCACTTTGATTGATTCTTTCGTGAGATATCGTGCGTGACAGTTCAACTTATTTTTAATTGATACCTCAGCAATGACGATACCACTTTTCTTTCGCATGATATTGTTCCCGGATAAGTTGATCACACATGCACATACGTACATATGTGAACACGCAAATACACACTTACTCAAATACATACTTCTTTGCAAAAATACTTTGGAAATACTCTAGAGATCTTGAAACGTAAAGATATGTTGAAAATTTTGATTTCGAGTTTCAACATCAGTCTAGTGGACGATGACGACTGAAACTCTGTAATATTAAGAATTGTATTATTACATTGACTTTCTTAATCCCAGTTCACAGTTTGTGACTTCTTGAAAATATCAGCAACTAAATCTTAATTTCCAAGCCATCGTCAGCAATTCCACTGTTCATGAAATCTGAGCACAATATTATGTTTTAAACGTTTAAACGTTAAAATGCTGAAGTTACATTCTTTCGCTCCACAATTTAAGTTTTTAATGATCGATTAGAATGGAAAATAAGCTCATGAATGTTGCTGGAATTTTGTGATTTTAAAGAGGTATTTATTTATTAAAATGGCCAAGTTAGAGATTCACAAACTAATTCCACAAAGATGCAACATATAATGCAGCTGTTAATATCCTCACAAAACAGAAAAGCCTCAAGGTTTAGAGCAATTATGTATGTTGTTGTCTCTGAAAATCAATTCAGAATCATATATATAATGTTTATCTGATGCTGATTGGCATCTTTCATTTCAAAAAGCCCTTCAATTTGCCGGAATATATTTTCAAAATTATCATTCCTACTTGGAGAGGTAAATAAAAGTCGACAAGAAAGGATTATTAACATTTGTTTTGACTTAATACTACTTCCGAAACTTTACTTTACGCATTTAATTTGGTGAACATATATGAAAGAATTTATATTAAGTCAAATTCTAAACTTTCGCCAAGAATGAAGTCAATAATTGTCAGATTTTACCCAATAAATGTTGTCTAGTATTGTTAGACAGTTGATTTGAAAGGAAGACTGCCTATCAAAAAAACTTATTTTTGGTTCCATAAAGATTTTAACGAACTTTTTTGGCTCGTGGCACAATTTTATTAACGGTCAGAGTTGGTAGGTATTTAATTGGAGTGGAATACAGTAAAGATTTACTATGCAGATCGACTGTTATTACTCATAAGTTATTGAGAAAACTTGAGTATTTTACTAGGAACGTCAAATTACAGACAAATTGCTTAATATCCATGAATTAAGGAACTCATCATATATAAATTACTGTTTACACAAATGAGTAAATTTATTTGGATGCTCGAATAATAATTTTAACGTAGAAGCATGTGTATTTATTAGTGGTTGCCCCTTAAGTATAAAACCGTCCAGCTACTTGAAAATGAAATTCGGCTCTTGCCATTTGCTGAGGCTGAATAATGATGACATACCATAATTGGAATACTCCGCCTTCAAAACGCCTTCAAATACTCAGCGACCATCTACCACATCCTTCTGTGCGAGAGCATCACAAATTTCACAAAACTGTTCACTTTGATTTATGGAACATTACCATCTCCGTGGGAACTTTCAAAATTTGTTTTGTGTCAGCAAGCGAAACATCAAGCAGGCTAACATGCTGTAGTAACACACGAGCAAGGAGCACTCAGCAACCGGCAAAATGTAATATATGTTGACACTAGGATGACAAGTATGAATGAAGTTCAAGCACCTGCTAGAAGCCAAATGCTGATGAACGTACGAGGCACGGGTATGTTCATATGTGATGTTTGTTTGTTGCTTGGATGGCGAAAAATCTCTGAAAGGAAATTTCACTAAATCAACAAAGGTTTTTCCAAAGTACTTCAAAAGAGCGTGAAAGCTTGGAAATTATAAATATTATTATTTCGATATTTTCTTTTAATCATTACGTTTTCTTTGAATGTCAAAAATCAGATGCGCATATTCTTAAGAAATGTTAAATACCTCCAACGCTAGTCATTTATTACCATTATTTCAAGTCGTGTTTCATCAAATCAAAGAATAATCTATATCTATATATGTAGATAAAAATTAATCGCCAAATGTGTTGCTAAGCGCAAAACTTGAAAATGCCTCGATCGATTCGGCCAATTTTTTAAAATGTATTATCATTAAGATACAAGGATGGTTCTTACGGAGAGAAAAATTTAAAAAAATTGGAAAAATTAATTTAAATTTTTAATTAATAATTTTTTTTTCTATTGGACTGCAACATACCAATAACTTTTGACAGAACGAAGTCTGTCCGGGCAACTGGGATTAAAATAAATCAAACATATAATTTAAATACTAACCATTCGTTTGTTACCATATTACAGCGAAATAATTAACAATTTGCTAGTTTCTCTTTGTTTTTTCTATATATACCAATAAATTAAAATAAACAAGAAATCACTCTAGGCAACATCAAAATGAACAAAAAAAATCAGTTTAGATCAAGAACTTTCAACAGAGCTTTAGATTGCAGCCGCGTCATGTACACATCAAGAGATCATAGCAAAATATCTTATCATTGTTGTCCTCGATGCCACCGCTACCACATCATGCACAAAAATATCTTATTAATACAGGACATCATTTTCCCGTGTAAACATTCACACTGTATAAATTTCAAGCGAGTCAACCATTATCATTTTCTCAGTCGCACTGAAGCATCCTTATTTGAAATTGTATAGGCAGTTATCGATGCAATTCGAGACTAACATTATCCCTTCACTAGTGGCAGTGATCTATTTAGGATGAGAGAAATTTTTATTTCAAGTTTCATTTCAATATATTAAACTTTTTAAGTAATTCCTCATTGATTCGATCTGTGACCTCTCAGTCTTCTTTGAGTAAGCCAAGAATACCTGCAATATGATCAATTCTGTGATTTTTGTTTGCAAATCGTTAAATACAAGTTCAAAATTTGGCATTGTCATAAAGGGATTAATGAAAAATTATTTCGCAACCACTTAATTTAAATAGATTATATTTGGATTCTTGCGACATGTGTTTTTCTCAATGTTTTTCATTAATTTGTCAAATGCTTTTAGATGCTCTGGAAAATTTTGAGAATATTTTCGAATTGATTTATATACTTTCGACCAATTCATCTCATGCAGTCGTGAACGATTTGGAACATGATTTCTACAAGCAGTAGACTTTCTGAAAAAGTTTGCTCTATCTTTTATATTTATATTTATTTTATGTTTCTAATTTCTTGTACCCTGTTTGCATCGATCATCATTAAATGAAATTTGTGACTGAACAGTTTAAATTTATTTCCGTAAGAATATTTTTTTCTCGAAAATTACACACCGTCCTATTTTCTCGCTACTGTATATAAGTCATTGCAACCAAATCCAAGAATTGGCAATGGGATACGTTACAGTTGATGCTAATTATACTTTAAGTTCAACAAAAAGTCAAATCAATTGTTCTCTTTGCTTTTGCCTGTTCATGTCCGCTGTTTCATCACCTAAGACTAAGTTATCTTTCAATCCTTTCTTAGAAAATCATTACAAATATTTAATAACTAATTTTGTGTTTTTTGACAATGTGTAATTCGAATTTCGTTTACAACTTTTTAAACAAATTTTCTAAATTTTTGTCGCATAATGATTCGTCAACTTAACAAGCTTATATTGTTTATTCTAGGAAAAGGAAGCTGTTCCAAAGCACAGCACTTTTTAAGAGTATTCTTATATTGTTCAGAAAAATTGTTACTTACCATTTTCAGGCGTTTTTTTTGTGATTAAAGCCCTTGCAACATTAACGAGATGGCTCTATATTTGGTATTCCTGAGCTAAGCTCACATTTATGTTTCATATTCTCTATATATTACAGAAAAAGTTTTGTTGAAAATTATTTGAAATGACCCAAATTCTTTTGACGTACCAAATTTTAAATTTAAAGTTTGAAATTAAGTTTCGATTTTCACAAAGGTAAAATATGAAGCTGAACCAATTTTCCTGTAAGCGCTCCAATTTCTGAAAAGTATTTATGGTATGGAAATTGTAAACAAAATTAGATAATTCGAGAATTCATTTAAAATTTAATGAACTCTTGATTTTTTATATTTAAGGGTATAGTACCTCGAAACCGAATAATAAGAAGCTGTGTTATTCACAAGGATTGGGCTTTTATTAATGTGTGTCTGTTATTGATTAATTTAGTGTTCTAGCATAATCATAAGTATTTTAATTAAAGGCTTGAATTACTGGCTGAACCAGATGTGAACTATCTTAATTTTTTTATTTAAGAATTTTATTTCTTAGTCAACAAGCTAAAATAGTATTAAAAGTCGAGAAGATGAAATATTCAATTTATCATTTTTTTCAAGTTAAAATAACAAAATGAATAAGCAATTCATATGATCCGTATTATAGCCAATCAACTTCGTGTGTTTTGCATTTTGTTGATACTAATCTTGGCAATGATTTTCATTTCCGTCATTTTTCTTACCTCTGAAGAAGTTTCAACATTTTTGCACTTTCTATTATTATGCCAAGTGCATATTTCAAGTCTCTTCTGACTACTTTACGGAGGAAACATGGCAACATGTAGCTTAGTTCTTTCGATTACTCCCTGTTTCTTACAAAATTAAACTGAGAAAAAGCATTTTTCCCCCGTTTAAAATTGTTTGCCGTATACTTACTTACGGTTGAAGTTTATATTTAGTTTTATATGTTTAATAACTGCATTTCATATATTTTAGTTATTTCAGTTGCTAATACCCAATTGGATTATTCTGTACATGAAAATATGTTATCTGTTTGATACGTTTTTATACTAGTTTCACAACTGTTTCAGATGATGCTATAAGTTTAGGCTATTCGCCTCCTTTAAACTCGAATTTGTTGAGATATTTTGAGTCCTTACCAAATATGCATTGTAAATTATTGACTTATAGTGGCTAATAATTTTAAAAAAAACTTCGGGATCGATAATAGCATATGCCTGCTATAAGTCTTTAACAATGGAGCAGATATTTTTGCGGATTTTCCTATATTTTTGTTTATAGTGCACATTTAAATCTTGGTAAATTCAATGTCCTAAGAGCAATAAATATGATTTTATTATGTACTTTATTTTTGTAGGGAGTGTCTACCCATATTCTTCAATTTTAATCAGTAGTCATATTTAGGTTTTTTCTCGACAACTAGGAGGAAAACAGAATGAAAAGGAGTTTTGGTATTTTATTTAGAGGCTTTCAAACGAAATTCTTCCTAGAATTTTCAATTAAACTGCACTGCTTTCATCGACTTAAAAAGTCAAAATAAAATTTGCACATCATAACACGGGAATGAAACCAACCTGAAATGAAGGATGACGATCTCTTTACAACTTTTTGGAATGCCTCTTTTCAGTTTTTTGTCGTTCAAGTATTTGAACAAAATTCCTAGTTAGAGCTTATGGATGATATTAATCTCTGTACGGGTTGATGACACGCATCAAATACAGACATTCGCTTTTTCATGATCCTCGTTGAAAATATTCTAAAAATAATTAGACAAATTATTCTTAAACTTCGCATATACTTTGACAACGTGATTTTCTTTGGTGTGAACCTTCAATGCTGTAGAAATGTAAATAATAGTTTGCTTGAACATTTCATGAAAATCCAAACTATTCTTAAAAGTACCATTTTTTGAAGTATCACTGTACATTTATTTTTTTGAGTTCATAACGAGCAAATGAGCTTTATAAGTCTATCTTAATTCTTTCTGATGTCTTACTTTACATCAGCAGACACTAAGTTGTACGCCATATAAAAATTCAGGCAGAAACGGTCCTAGTTGAAATTCTCGTGCAGCTGCCATTTTTAAAAATTAAAGAATGAACTGATTCTGAAAGTGAATATAATATTAAAGTTGCAATTGCGTCGAACCCATAGTTTCTTTACAAAAAGATCCTAAAAGTTCAACATGCAGTTCTTGCAAACATCCTTAATGGACCTGTCTCCTGAGTGCAATTATTACACAAAAATGACATGAATACGATCTACTGTGCAGCTTGATACTAACAGAATGGTAAATTTATGCACAAACTATGTACAAATGTTTGCATTACATTATTTTGGCTTGCATTTATTTATGCATTTTTTTTAGAATATGTAAGAACTCAGACCATAAGTGATCAATCGGCTCCGTTAAAGATATTTAGGATTTTTTGGGGGAGAATAGAATCAGCCTACGGTCTTTTCGCAGGCACCATCTAACAATACTGATTTCCAGGAAGTCCTGTTCATAGGAAATATTAATGTTAGCATGAAATGTTATATGTCATTACTGTTGAGTTACAACAGTAAAATATCGTAGAATTCTGTAAAAAATCCTTGGAAATGTTTTTTTCTTTTAATCTTTGTTGAAAGTCTACAATTGTTTTAACATAGCGAATACGGACAAAATGCATGATTTCAGTTACTGTCAGTCTTTGCATGTTGATGAAAAACCCAGAATAGTCTAATAATTATAACGTTAAACAAATCATCTGAACACAAAAAGCTCATACAAAAAATTTACCCTCAACAATAAACTAGCGATTCGTCCTGGAAGTAGCGTCCCAGGTCTGACATCAAATTAATTAGAAGTGATTTGCTTACAAATAATCATAATTCTTTCTATCTGAGCTGCCAACATGTTTTGTTGGCGTCTTACAAGATAAAATATAGTGGAAGGAAAGAAATGGTGATGTACCGATAAGACCGATGAACTTTCACACGTAATAGGCATATCGCATGGCTAATGGAAATTAGTACGTTGTTCCGAATTAGCTTGTTTTTATTGCCTCAACATTTGTTTAATTATGCGTGTGAGCTTTAAATGTGGCCATTCTCTCAAGTAGGTCAGGAATTGTACAAGTCCATTGATCATGAACACCAGGCCGGATGTAGTTGATGTTCGTTTGGTGGCAATAAGGACTTGAATGATATAGATGTTGAAGTGGACATCAAGACTGAAGTAATGAATTAACTTTTCATATGCTCACAGTGCTCGTGCTATTCTTCTTACTAGGTTTTTTGTTGATCGTAGGACGATGTGAAATGATTGGTGATAAGGACAGTTGACTGTTTTATGAAAATGATGAATGTGGACAAGCTACCACGATAGCTCGAATAAAGATATTTGGTAAAATAATGAACAAAAACACATAATATGTCTTATAAACTTTTTGTTATCGTGTCAAAGGATTAATTATGATTATACTTACCAGTCGTGATTAATCCTTGGTTGTTGATTTGTTTAAAATAACTGTAAGCTATGTAAGGATAAGATATTCAGTGTTTTGTTGAGTTGCGTGTTATTTCAACGTCAGCAACGATGACGCGCTTGGTAAACTGAAACGCATATAGTATCAAACTTTTGCAGTAAGAAATGTATTATTTTACGCTTGAACGGCATTGAAAATATTCAAAAGCCATTTCACAAATGAATTTTGTGTAAAAGAAATTTTAAGAAAATTTATTATTTATTTACAATTTTAAAAGCTGGTAGTACTCCAATTATCTACAATTACTACCTAAAGCTAAGAAGCAGCTCAGCTTTATAAAGAGACGAGCAAAGGAGTTGCAGAAGCTGAAGTAACTAAATTATTATACATCTCGCTTCTACAGATGCTAACAGAATATTTATGTTTTAGCATCGATCTGATTTTGGAGACTCAACGTCACATATTTTGATCAATTGCTTTTTTTGCCTTGGGGGATCTTTATAGCCCAAATAATTTTAACAATTTGTTACCGTACGTATACAGACTCGGTCTTCCTTATTTTACTTCTATATCATCCAGAACAATGGATTCCGGGTAGGATTCGCGTAAAATTTCTATCTAGAAAATTAGCTTTTAACGATGCAGCAAAACGTAGCTCCATAACGTTGGAATATTTAACACTGCACCTTCAAGCATTGTTTTAAAATAAATTGATGCAAATTTATTTGTCAATGACTGCAATTTTAATTCCTTTTCTCTCATTCTTCTATATATTCGTTTTTTTTTGCTTTAAATTCAGCTAGCATTAAATGTGTTAAAAAAATGTATCATGTCAAAAAAATCTATTCAATTTAAATTGTAAGAATTAAATTAGTATTATTTTATCGTAAATTTTCCAGATTTAACGTGAAACCAACCATTTTCATCAACGAAATAGTTTGATTGCACGGATTTCGGGGCTATTTTAATTGAATTTTGGAAAACAAATGTTTAACAAATTGACTGATTTGCATAGAACCACATGATAAATCCATTACATATAACTAACCAATAATAACAAATCAGTTTATAATTTCATTTAATTTAATTTGCTTTGGTATATTTGATACGGTCAGTTTCAATTTGAACAGATGTGTGTGTACGGACTTATAAGCGTGCTTCAATTGCCAAATCAATTCAATGGAATTTACATATTTCACATACCACTGAGCATTTTGCAATACAAATTTGTGGACAATCCTTTGTACTTTTGTTTCGAAACTAGTCTACTATATGCTTGTTAGTAATAAGCTTCGAAAAGAATCTTGTTGCACAAGCTAAGGAAGTATCTTATATGGTTTATTTACATTTATAACCAAATTCTTTTTATTCGAAAATAGATCCCGACATTATTATTAAATTTTTAATATATTGGTCACTAGAATTGAAATTTCAAAAAAATTATATTAATTAATGAATTAAATTTACATAAACACTCACACAGAATCGAAAAGGAAAATTTAGGTGGCTGTGAAAAACGAACGAAAATTAAAACTTAAGAAACTCTTTGCTGTTTATATAAATGATTGAGTATATCAGAATTGCTATGGAACGATCAATCTTCTAGCTTTCACACATAATTAGGAAACAATGCACATATGTAGAGTTGCGTATAAATAATAAAGGCTACTGCGTATTATTGCGGTTTTTGGAGTGCAAGTTGAAAGCAGCGTCTTATTAGTCACTTTCTGAAGTCAATTTAATATCACTGCTCGCACTGGTAGGGTACAATAACAACTAACACAACATCCTATTAGAGACCTGTATATGTAAATTAATTACTCAACTGCTCCCACATAATATTATATATAATATATACATGAAATCACAGCACTTCCTTTATAAACGTGTTTCCGGTGAATAGGTACCCACATAAATAATAAAAATTTTCACTGTGTTTTACTTGAAGGAACAAATAACTCAAAAGGTTTCCAATCAAGGATACCTTATCTTTACAGATGTGTTTCAAAATTGGGTTTTTTATATCGAAAACTACACTAAACAATTATTTTTCCACGTTTATTCAATTTTATAATACAACATTTGAAATTAACTTAAATTTCACAATCGATCTTTTGAAGAAATCAAATGGAACGATAAATACGTAACGTAACAGTTTCATTTAATCCTCGTAAACAATTTTTTTCCGAAAAATAGTTCATTCGATAACATATGGTTTATGTTCCTCCAACATATTTTAATCAATATATTTGAAGAAATTTTTCCTTTGCTTGATTTCAAAGAATACTTTTTTCACAATGAAATAAATAGAAAAAATCGAATAACGAACTTTTTATTACTTTGGTTCAGTGAATGGAGCAGAGTCGACAGGACGCACTAGCTCCCTTTTATCAGCATCAAGAGTCGGAAAAATAATTCCAAGGTATACTAATTGACGTATTTATATTCAATATTATAATACATAGCAAGAATGATGATGAATTTTGTTTAGAAATGATGAATAGTGTACCGTTATCAGTCTCCTCTACTGTGCGACAACATAATTTCGTGTGGGGTTTTCAGTTGAAATCCATTCTTTTGTCTTTCTCCTCTCATCCATGACTCGGTGAGTTAGTGAGGGTGAAAAAACTTTCCCGGAATCGCCACTTTGTGGTCGACTTTTTGCCTTTTTTATGAGATCCTTCCTCTTGAGGATTTTTGGTCATAGCGCGCTAAAACTGGAGAGATCTTCGACTGGTGATCAGTGGGCTAAGATACGGGCGACAATTCACTGAACGGAAGTTCCTTTTTTGATAGTTTCAGTGGTATTTTACCATTAAAGCAAGAGAAAATTAAAGATTTCAATAGAATTATCTTTTTTAATTAATACAAAAAAAAGATTTCGCGTCGCGTCAACTTTTGGATGGGAAAATTCCAAGAAAAAGGTAAATGTATTTCTAGATGTATAGCAAAATATAATAACTGTACTTCTACACTCCCTATTTGTGTCTATTACTAAACACTTTGGATTCGACAATAGCAGCCATGCTTAGAAAATGATTGACATACGATTCGAAAAATGCTTTATTATTTATTATTATGTCTACATCAAGTGAATTTACATCAAAAATGAAGAATTCAATAGACAATAATTTTACTAGGAACAGATGTATTCTCAATTTTAAATGAATCCGTCTACTATTTGAGAACAGTAGCAGTATATTTGCTTCAAAATTTTGCAAGTATAAGATTCAAAGTATCCAGAAGAATGCAAACATTTCTGGACATTTATTCGGAACTACTTTCAAATATACAATATTAATATTATTTTGAAACGATTTGTCTGTCTGGCTTTCGAGCTGATATTAAGAAATTAGAAAGTGAAAAATAAAATCAAAATATCCAAAGGAAAATATATTTAAAACAAGGAATACTTGATGGAAAAAGACTAGGAAACAAAAAAGGAGTAGAATGCCTATATTTATTATTTAATTTTTTTTTGCTTTTCAATGAATTATTCAAATTAATTTTACACTAAACACTCCTAAGGAATGATATTATAGAAACTTTTTTACTTTCAATTATTTTTTATTGTCTATAACTAAAAACCATCAAATAAATACATAATTAGCTTTTAAGCATTGGTTTCAAATATCTAGAATTATATATGAACGAATTCATTGCACTTATTTTTTAAAAATAAGTTGTTTGCTTTTGATCGAACTACCGAACAGAATTAAGTGATTTTAAAAACGGATAGTTTTCCATCTTTACATAGTAGACTTTACTTGTAAAATTAAGCGGTATGCCATGATTTTTGTTGTTGTTGAAAAAATGCAGTTTGCTAGAAATAAATTTTTGTTCTTTTAATTTTAAAGGCTTTTTTTCATTTTCAATAGAAGGTTTACAAACTGGAAACGAAAATAGGAAAATAGTGGAGGTACATATTGGAATCACTTCATGGTTTAATTTTTACGGAAAAAGGGTTTATTTGTCCACTTTTCATTTTATTCAACACCAATTTATTTTGTGCTAAGGATTACTACCCAAATTACAAAAGGATGTTTTCTTTGAACTGAAACTCTGGATTATTTTGTAAAAACCTTTTCAAAATTCGGTTGGGTTTGGTCCAGTTAAGAATTTTTTTTTATTCTCTCCTCTCATAATTCAGTGTGGTCTTTTTTCGCATTGAAAATGTAATAGTCTTGGCTTTAACTTTATCGATTTTAATCATCAGCCAATTTGAAAAAAAGGTAGTTGTTGCAGTTAACAGACCATCCGAACAGAAAATGAAATGTATTTACTTTCCATTTTTGCCAGACAGTAACCACGATACAAGTAAAGATCTCCCTCATCCAAAAATAGCTGCGATTCTTCTACAGCTTTCGGAATACAGCGTAAATTTTTCAACATTCTCTCTCTAATACTATCTATTTGAACAATTCTAGAGATGCTTTGTATCGCACCTATATAAAAAGCACACCTGAAAAAAGTTTCACTAAACTAATTTCTTCATTGTTATCTGATGCAGCTTCGAAAGCATCTGGCCGCGATACTGCAAATAAAATGATGCTTTTCATCATGGAAGAAGCATTTGATGTAGTTCTCTTTGTTTTCGGACTTGCAGGCTAAAATTTTATGTTTTCATTAAGTTTGCGGTTTTATTTGCAGACATGGTACGTAGCGGCATTGAATGTTTGCCTTTTAGCTGTTATTATATGAGATTTTTAGCTTCCGTGATACCAACTCGGCTATCCCAAAGGATCATGCGTCCGTACAATGTATAATGAAGCACCTTGAACGAATAGACCGTCATCGGCAGGCTGTTATAGTTGTGGTCGGGTTTTACCAAGTGGTTTGTTCTCTCTACAATTTTGCTTTACTGCAAAATTTAATAACTATTTGCTCGCAGGTTGTTTTTCATGTAGAATATATCTTCTGTTGTGATTTTTTGCGATAATTGAAGTGCTTGCAGCAATAACGTGGCAGCTCCATTTATGAGTTAGGTCCACTTCCCAGGCTATCACAGAATAAGTAGTGATGAAAATTATTGGTAGCAAACCATGTAAAGCTGCATGAATACGAGTGAATAGATACTTTTGACGAACGTTTCAAATTTAAATTTTGAAGTAATGTTTGTAATTTTCCAAATTTCTTTATGGTGCAAGCGCATATATTGTACGTTTATACTTCTGTTTGCCTTGTGTTGTTTCTGCAGTAAAATTTTACTTCATCATACATTCACATCGATTTATTTTTATGGCAGTACATTTATGAAGTGGTCCTTTTTCATAAGACTTTATGAAATATTAAAGCTCAGCTGTAAATTTTAGTGGCAAACAGAATTGGTCTTTCAGTCTTAGTCTTGCAATCTTAGTGTTACAGAGAAACCAAGACCAAAATGAAGACCAAGACCATAGCAACGGTTGCAACACAAAGACCAAGACTTGACTTGCAGGTCCAAAACCACAAAAAGATCAAAGCTGCCACTGAATTATAGGCTATCCGAAATATTTAAGTGTGGAATCGCAAAAATGCAAATTCGTTGCAAACAACACCAAAGCTTGACTGACAAGACTAAGATCAAGACTATCACAATCTTGGCCTTTGCTCATCACCAATGACTAATTTTGCTCCTCTAGTTTCTATAACAATTATAAATCACGCTTTCATTATTCGAGGTATATTTTCTTGTGGTAATTTATTTGCTGCACAATTTTACGGGGAGAAAAATGTGAATTAGATTTTGTTATCAGAAATTTCAATACATTGCCAATCCTGTCCCATTGCCAATAGCTGTGTGCAAAATCATTTAAAAAACGTCTTATTGGAATGAGTGGTAGTACCGATACGTATAAATAGTAGCAATAAAGAATGCAAAAATAGCTATTTTATTAAGATTGAAAACAAAATATTCCGAGATATATGAAAAACATTTTTAAATTTGAACGAGATTATAGCTGCTCAATTTTAATGCTAAAAACCTAAATATAGAACCACTGAACTATATCTCTCATATTGTTTTTTCAGCAAGCATGGATAACTTTTACCGGCAAGTAAGCCGATGTTTAACAAAAAATCGAACAAAATACCAACAAGATAGACAATCTACAGACACCCACATTAAGTAAGAAATATTTTCTTTCAATCATTTATTGTTGCTTCACATTGGGAGATATTATTGATGTCTCATCTCCGTTTCTTTTTAACCAGCGTCTCAGCCTTCACATAAAATTATGAGGTATTTTTCACCGGCTGCGTAGTTCCGTGAGAAAGTTTTAAGAAGTATTCGTATTAGTTTGTTTTCGAGGATGTTGAAATAATATAGCTGTATTTTTCTCTCAGGTTTAAAAACTTAAGTAGAATTTAGTTGGAAATTTGTAATACAACCCAATAAATATTTTTTTTGCAAAATGTATTTTACATATTTTATTATATTCAACCCTAAGGATGTTGCGATGCGAGTCCGTCTTTCCTACCAAAGCAGAATATTTTTTTTTCGTTCGGTCAAGTTCTTTTGATTTCTTGAAGGGTCGTATGTGACCCTCTATTAGGATGCAAATGACATTTAATGTTTAAAAGTAATTTTTGGCTTATGTTCACAGACACTGCGTCTTAAGAAGGCCTCTTGTTGATCCATTTTTCTAGGATAGGCAGCCTAATTTCACCAATAACGCATCAAATTTTGGCTTTCAAGTCATCATAAGTTGCTGGCTTATCGGCAAAAATAAGTTATTGGCCTTACAAATCACATGATCTGGGCGGCCAGTTTACTAGTCCATCCCTTGAGATAATTCGTTCACCGAAGATTCGCCTTAATATCCTTAATATCCGCCTTAGTATCCACTCAAAAAAAACCATTAAGCCAGGAACGAGCCACATCGCTCAAAATGCTTTGACGGTAAAAATACGATTCAACTTCCAACTCATTCTCTGCCCATTCACCGAACGTACGACGCAAACGATGGTCCAATGGCTTCAATTGCTGCACTTGTTGGATATTGCGTCCAAGTTCAAGATCTTTCCCCAAAATGTTCCATATAGTGGACGGACAATGGCCAAGTTGTTGAGACGGGCGTAGAGTTGACAAATTCGGATTTTCAGTTACACCACCTCTCTACAGAAGTGAAAGCTATCTCAGTACGCACTGTACGAGCTCGCGTTGGAAGAACATTGTCCAAAAGAGTATACGTAAGCTTAAATCTTTCCATCGCATTGCGTATGAGCTGTTCAGATGGACGATTATGAGCACCATAAATTGGAAGACGTGCTCTCTTTTACTGCTACCTCTTCCCATTATTTTAAGACGTTGTTTGGGTGAAAGTCTTTACATGATAATTTGCTAAAGTAAATGTGAGTAATGTAAAAGTGACGGCATAATTTGACAGCTACAATATCAGATATATCTATTGAAGTTTTATACCTCTTAAAAACAGTCTTGAAATAATTACAGTAGATCGATAATACTTTATCTATTTTAGCGTTGGCACTATTTTTGATGATTTCCAAAAAATCCAAAATTTTTGAACAGTAACAAAGAAAGGTGTTGATATTGACAACTCACAATTTAAGTTGTTTATGTGGATTTTTTGATGCTTGAACTTTCATGTAAAATTCCTACCCTAAATTTGGTTTGTGAATGTAATTGTAGAGGCTAAAGCTAATAAGTTTTAGGTGCATATGTAAATAAATTTATAGGTGCTTAACAGATGCAACTTGGGTGACAAAAGACCCAGCACGTGGTTGAGGATTCTTGCAAAGAAAGACTAATTGTCTGCTGGACCACCCAAAAAACTATTGATAACAAAATTCGATATAGATAGAAGAATTAAAAACCATCGGTACTTTTTCTCGGATCAACGAAAAGCGAATTTCAAAAAAATGTTTATTTAATGATTCTGCCATTAATAATAAGTATCAAATCAAATTCAGAAATAACAAAAATTTAAAAATAAAATATCTTGTTCAGGAAGAATAAAATCAAAAGAAAATTAAACTAGTGAATAAACGAAGAAGGTGGAAATAAAGTTTATAAATAAACAATGGAAAATTAACATAATACCAAAAAATGGATAACAAGAGAAATGACTGCATGTACTCAACCCTTTTTTAGTCGTTTATTCATAATATTCTTCTATTTTACTTTTCACATATTGCATCTGCTCCTTCCACTTCCACAATGTCCACTTTCTACATATGGCTATAAGCGAGCTACCACTATTAATATCGATCCTAACTACAGTATAAATACACATCCGTTTTCTGATCACTTAGTTTTCCACCATTCTTTAATTATTTAAACTGTGGCCAAACTTTCATATTAGGAACTTCAAACTCAATTTCGTTTGTTATTCTCTAAAATTGACTGCCACGACTTCCACTTGCCATCCCTCATCAAATAGGTGGAATCTATATGACAATTTGCATTCGATACCCTTTTACATGCCAAAACTTTTACAACTTGTGTGAATCTGTCTTCAAAAATCCCACACACGATTTTGAAATTATCCTTCGTTTTAAATATTCATTGAAAACGCTGCTAGTTTTGTAACTGGAATGGAAATCTGATTGAAAAAAATGTTAAACCATCTCTGTGGTCAAGCGACGACAAAGGGAACCTGATGTTCTATCCTAAGGCAGTGATCTAATATGATTGCTAACTTTATCCACACAACGTTTTAACAATGTATTATTCCATCCATCAAACACGGTTTAAATTATCTTATTTTGATGTTACACGTGACAATGATATTTAAACTTGTCTCTGTTTTATCATCTATAAACTGAACAAACTTGTGGCACAGTATCCTCATTAAAATTTACCAAACGTTATTTGATTTGAAATTCCCACTTTTTCTTTTAATCTTTTAAATAATCTTAAATACAACACCAATAAAATACCATAAATAATTGTAAAAAGATTACATCTACAGAAGCAATGCGGTCCATAAAAACTGGCTAATATATCAGCAAACAATTAAATACTACATAAGAACAGAATGTATTTTAGACTTTTCTCAAGAATTTCAATTCTTGGAGTGTTTTTTCAACGTAATCTTCATAAGTATACGTGCTTAAAGCATTGCACACACACTCGCTGATTGCTATGAGTAAGCATGCAAATTAGCTGGAAATTGAGACAAATATTCAAAGCAACCAGCAACTCCAATGATCGTAAAATGATGGAAATTAATTTTTTTTGTAGGATCATGATGTTAAGTATATGCAGACGTTTTGTGAAAATGACAATGAAATTTGAATTTTCGTTTAAAATATTTCTCATCATAATTTTAAAAACAAATTACGTGGGTGGGATATTATTTAAATGTTTGAGCCATAAGCATAAAATGATTATCCACCATGCAAATACTACGATAATAATAAATCTGCATATCGACATAAAAGTTTCCAAAAATCTATTAAACGTGATAAGATGTGCCAAATAAAAGGAAGCTACAGATATAAAAATTGAAGACAACATTCAGATAAAAGGGTAAAAGAGAAATCTGCAAATATTACAAAAGAGTGTTTCAAAAATTGCATATGCAACACAATGTATCTTCTACAGGTGTAAATGACTTATTCATAATTCGGTACAGAGGATGAATCAAGTTCCGTTGATGGAAAAAATGACACATCCAATAATCCTAAAATACCGATTTCGATAGAAGTGTCGTGAATATCTTTTTGTTCATCAAATGTCCAAATGCTTAACCACGAAAGTTTGGCTAAAAATAAATCTAATAATTGAAAATAGGCTTGCACAGTCAACAAGACAACCTACAAATTGTATTATTATTTCAATTCCAATAAATTTTGTCCTTAATTGCAAAAGATAGATTGATGGCAATTTACATTGCTATTTTTTTCGTCCTACGATATTCGTAAGTTGGTGTCAAAATACCAATTCTTCGTTTTCTACCAAACGGTAGCAGCATTTCATTTATTTTTAACATTGCCTAAAACCTAATTTCATTCTCGCCACA
The DNA here is from genome assembly GCA_963942545.1 of Oxycera nigricornis. NCBI lineage: Eukaryota > Metazoa > Arthropoda > Insecta > Diptera > Stratiomyidae > Oxycera > Oxycera nigricornis. Next base: position 108,961,210 of record OZ012660.1, on the reverse strand, counting down.
ATTATAAATTAAATATTTTTTTCACAATGATCACAGCCAATAATACTTGCACTGAATGAACACTGTTGCTACCGGAAGATGGTACAATGTTCTTATCCTTCGACGCTTCTTTTTCCAAGCACATTTTGTTCAGATGCATCGTTGGTCCAAAACAGCCGGCATAACTTAGCACGTAAGGTAAGTAGCTTTGTTCGAAGACACCACGAATCAAATGAGCTCCAGGACCTAACGCATACACTGGAACATCTTCACCACCGTGAGTTTCATCTTTCAACGGAAAAGCAGCAAGATGTCGATAATTTGGGGCATCCCTTTCAACAGCATCGAGATCTTGTACTCGAATCCATGTATCGAAGTTGCCCAGTTCTTTCCTTGCGGATTTATCTAATCTGTGATAGTTGAATCCAGGACCATTCGCATATGTTAGCGTTTCATAGGGTACTACGTTCGGTTTGTTCCCAAAGCCAAGAATGTCGTTACCACGAATCGGGTAGCCATTCATTGTCATTGCGTGTGAATGATCAGCCGTTACAATAATTAAAGTTTCGTCAGAATTGGTTTTCTTCATGGCCACCTCAACAGCTGAATCTAATTCGATGAGTTCTTCCAGAGCTGCCTTGGCATAGTTTTGATGGTGGGCTTGGTCTATTCTCCCGCCTTCGACCATTAGTACAAACCCTTTTGAATCGGGTCTGATTAACACGTCAAGCGCTTTCTCCACCATTTCTGGCAATGATGGCTCCCGATCTTCTGGTCGCCCTACATTAAAAGTAATATGATTATTTGCAAATATTCCCATCAAATGTTCTGTTGCTTTTGCATCGATGGCAAATAGATCATTTTTAGATAGCACCAGTGTCCTGTTCGGACCCAAATCCAACCACTCGTTCGTGAGGTTTCGTCCATCTGAACGAGAGCAAACCGTTTCTGCAGGTCCAGCGAAGTCCACTTTGCTTGGAGGCTCATTTTCCACAGCACCAAGCGTAGATCTACCACCACCCATGATAACATTCATTCGTCTTCCTGGGAGATCCTCCACCAGTTGCCTGCTAATATCTTTATAGATGCCGATACTCTCCTCAGAAACTTCACTATCGCATTCCCAGTCACGATCATAGATGCTTGAGTAAGTTGCGGCTGGCGTGGCATGTGAAATGCGGGTGGTAGTAACGATACCAGTGCGTTTGCCCATGCTTTGCGCCCAGTCCATAATCGATGTGATCCTTCCCGTTTCTGAGTTTTTCGGATCGCAAGTTTCGTCCATTCCAATTACTCCATATTTGGTTTTAATGCCACTGAACAATGCTGTTGCTGTACCAGCTGAGTCAGGCACTTGTTTGTCAACATTATAAGTCTGAGGAATAAATTTTGAATAGAAGTTTAGTTAAAATACAGCAAAACATATACTTTATTCGATGCAACTATGCAATGTTATTAAAAATGACTAAAATAAGCTTGCATTTCAGGCATATTCAATGGTAAAATTTATGATAAACCTGATTGGAAATTAATTAAAAAATCTCAATTAAATTCTTATTTCATACTGACTTGCAAATAGGGACCATGAGAATCAATTTCAAACGTAGGTAATATATGGTGAATGTTTATGGCTCATTAAAAAAGTACACAGTAATTAATGATGCAAGATGTGGAAGTATTTCATTGATTTTTATATTAATGAGCTCTTCAAGAATTTTTTTAAAATTCGTTTGCACAAACGGTTTTTCTGCTTCAACCGAAGAAATGCAGATCTTTTTCAATTTTCAATAACAATAAGAGAAATTATCTTTGCAAATTGATGTTCATGAGATTTAAAATTCCATACTCACTTTCGCTAATCCTGTATGCGGAAATTCATCGAATACTAAAGAGCTCTCTTCGCCCGATTCACCATGTTTTTGTCCTTTGTAAATTCTCCCAGCTGTAATTGTAGTCATACCCATTCCATCGCCAACAAATATAATAATATTTTTCGCCAGTATATCATTTTTCTGGTTTGGGTATGATAGTATTTTTTCCAGGTGTTTCTCACCTGATACACGCCAAAAGTTTGCATCTGAAAATCATTTGGATTAGTCAATATTTTCATTGATATTTTAAATTTGAGAAGTGTGTTAATATGCATCAGATTTTTGTGATGGACTTACAATCTGCGATTGTGTAATATGACTACAGTCATTTAGTCAAGCGTTACATGGCAGTATCAAATATATCTGGTTGGGTTTATGCATCAATTGTTTCTTATTCAATTCACCGCATGAATACGATACAGTATGGTTTCAATGTAATTTGTCTAAGCTAGATTTAATTCATATCAGTGGTCCGGAATTCTTGGTCACGTTCACGTTCAATAATGATCCATGTTCACCAGGGATCGTTTGCGAAAAAAAATATTTTGGACTATTGTAAAGCTCGCAACCTGATAAGTTTCCAAATTATGGCAAGATAAAAATTTAAGATACATCATATATGTTTTGTATTTTTTTCACCACAGATGAACGATTCTTTGATAGTTAGCGACAATGTTAGTTCTATTTAAAACACGTTCAGATAAAAACGTGCCAACGGGTTTCATCAAACGATCAATATCAATTTCACTTGGTAAAATTTCAACGAGTTTTAGGGACAGAATAAATGTACAGGTTTCAAAAAGGAAACATAATATGCAACTTACCTTCAACTCTTTTCGGCACGACTTGTTCACTAACTCTTATTGCACATCCAATTAAAATTGCCAATTGTATCTCACGTATCATGATACTGTTATTCTACCGAAATACCGAATATGTTGTACAGTTGATCAGTTAAAAAGGCAATTTGACGATCACTATCAGCAAAAGCAATTTCAAAATCACTTCACACTGCCATTTGCTGTTTTTAAACTATCGTTTGTTTAGCCGATCCGTTCACTAGATTCTCCTTTGATTTTCGCAGATACTTTAGTCTGTACCGCATACAAAATGACATCTGCCTAGATTTGTTAGCACTCCAGTTTATATATCCATCATTTTTTCAAGTATAAGTGAAACGGATTGATGTGCTGAAATATTTATGCACGGCTTGAAAACTCATATTTACGTTGTCTTATCGCTCGATTTTTTCTTTAATTATTGTATTGTTGAATCCTTTATTGACTTAACATCACACTGTTTTCAATTGAAACAATACGACGAAAAATATCTAGATTACAACCGGGACTCGAAATGAGATAAATTATTACGAATACTTCAGACAAAGCACAGCGTTGAAGCCACACTAGCCCAGTTACACTAAATCACATCCAATCACAATTTCTTTTCATCCAATAGTTACATTCGAATCCACCCTGACATATCGCTTTTCAGGTTGATATGTGCTTATATATAAGCATAATAATTCTAAGTTTATTCTGTTGCCGTAGTACAATGCGGAAGAGTCGACCAACTGGATTGTACTTATTATTGTTGAGATCTCGACTCGTAATGATACTTACGGTTGGTCATGTCGAGAACGTTAACAATTTCATTATATACTAAATAAGTATAGAGAATGCAAAGGCACGAGTCAAACGAATAAAACTGGCTGCAGAATAAGTGTGGTGTGTTATAATTTTAGATACAAAACTGAGACTTTGCAGTTAATAACTTTTTGTTGTAGATAGTTTAGCACACAATTTGATAACAGAACCTGCATGAAGAAGTGTGTGACTAGTGTGAGCTGGGAATACTTGTCTGGATGCGGTAATCAATGTAGGAAGGTCATTTGGTTTTCATAATTTTCATGCGAATTCTATCATATTCGATATTTTTCCAAAACAAATGTTTTACGTAATTTTGACTCAGTGGAGTTAAAAATGGTAAACGTTTCAGAATAATTGTTTAACAAACTAACAGATGCTTGTTACAAATTATTTTACAAGTCAAGTTGAGCTCAGTGTAATCGAAACTAACAATTTCCTATTCGAGAGATCATTTCCGCGCTTCTTATGTTGTAATTTGCTTGCCTGCTGTTGAGTTGATAGGGCGGCCTTCGCTTTTCCTAAGCTTATAGGAGAATCAACCAAGAATTTTGTCCTATTGTAATCTTATCAGTGGTACTTTAATCTCTCATTGCAGTGTTAAATGATCTTGATTTGTTGTTATTTGAATTATTCTGAATAAATTACATACGAAATGGTAATTTTTCCAGATTTCAGTCCGTAAGGAGAGAAGTGGAATGATTTTGTTAAGAGTCCCATTCAAATTGTGTACCCAAAATTAGGTGCGAACAGTTTGGTACCTTTAGGGTTACTTCACCGATACAACAAAACCCCACACTCCCCTGGACATCACAGCTGTTCTTCAAGAAAGGAACAAGAAAATTAATCATCTAAAAGAATTTCATCCTTCAGCAATACGTCTGGATTCCATAACAGCATACCAACACAACCACTGTTTGGTCTACTCTACTGCTGCTGCTACTGATGCTCTAATTTTTACAAGATACGACGATATCTGAATATCTGTAAGGTCTTCCGACACAAACTGCCCAATTGCTCTTCGAAGGAACCCTGCAAACTAAAAGCGATGCACGGGCTGAATTTATTCGTGATCATCCCGGAAACTCTTGTATTCCTGCTAATCTTGGTACTTTTTCGTTTCCAAAATTTATTTCCTGTCTCGTCATCTGCCATATCAGAAAACATCCCAGTGATAAAATTTCTGACGCTAAAAGTATGTCCGTTCACCGCATTAAAAAAAGATACAGTGCTTGAAATTTTGCAGTTTTGCAGTGTCACGTTCTTCCGTCACTTCTCACTCACCTGTGGCCGCCATTCATCGCACAAAAAGGAGCACGACCGTTTTCTACCACTTCATTTTATCAAATTCAAAACATCGTTCCTCTCATAACATTTTTTTGGAAAGGTGGTTGAACTTGACCCTTATTACAAATAATTTCGCTGAGATGCGCTTTCACCTATGTGCCCTATTTTTTGGGAAGAGTTTGCAGGCGCCTGCTGACAATATCATCTGATATTTACAATCTATCAGGTTTATTTCATGTTTTGATGCTTTGCGATCGAGGATCTTAGAGCTTAGTGATTGAAAATTGATGATGAAATTATTTTGGTCCTTACTGCTGACAATTGCTTGATAGGCACAAAGCTAGATTCATCGATATACCACAAGTGGAATTATCAACGTAGCCTAACGGTCTCTGTCTCTGAAGGAGTTTCCTAGAGATTAACCTGTTTCTCGTTTCAGTGCTCGCAGGGATAACTTTTATACCGTTTAATTTCTGATCTGGTCGTGGACGCTCCACGATTTTGACAGTGAAGTTTTGTCTTCACAGACACTCCTGCAAAGGAAACCATGACGATATTACTTCTGTTGCGCTGATGACGATGTTGCTTTATAGTGCGTTCGATGACCGGAAAATCTGTTTCAAGCCACCGCATATCTTTTGATCACTTGGAACTCTCCGTTGATTGCAACATACGAATCGATTTCTTTGTCGAGCATGTATTCCTGTCTTATGTTTCCTTACATAAATGAACAACTTCATCATTATGTATCGAGCAATTTTTCGACGGTACGTCAGCATGAAAACGATGTTTCTAGGATAAATTGTCTTTCAAAATTGAGCTTCCATGCGTTCCAAACAAGTCACTATCGTATAGATCACTCATCAAACTTAAGCCTTTCGTCATCTTAAACATAAGATATTAGAACAATTAATAGCGTGATTCTTGACTTCGGAATTGCTGCTTCTGCTGATATTGGCTTGAGCTCTTATGCACTATAACCTTAAGAAAATCTCAATTACTCTTACATCTAATCAACTCAAATCTAGAATAATATCTGCACATCCAATAACAAAAATTCAATTTCTACTCTATGAATCTTAGTGAGCTTGCCTACTTCAGAAAATTAATGTAATGTCTATTGCTCTTCAAAGGTGGTTGACCTTACCTGGAAATTTAAGGCTTCTTTTTCAACTTGATGGCTAATAAGCAAAACGACCATAAAAAGATATATATGGAATCATTCAAGAATAAAAAGAAGGAAAAAATTTTAAAGCATGAAACAGAGAATCAAAATATCCAGCAAAACTCCCAAAAAGGCAAAATGCATTAAGATATTAATTTTGAGAAATGATGTGAAAGGAAACAGAAGTGACAAAATATGTTGCATGTGACATTAAAATATCAAAAACATGTTAATTTTAATGGCGCGAATTCCTTCCTTTCATATACTATAAATGTTTAACTTTAAATTATTATTCGTTTGAATGGGATAGCATTATCTTTAAATATGTGATGAGATAAGTAATCCTTCATTATTTTATTTCATGTGTCATCACTTTGTGTTCTTTTTTGTACGAGGCCTTCGTTTAGCATTAATTTATCATGGAATTTAATCAAATTCTTCAATGTAGTCCAACCACGCAATGTGCATTTTATTAACAAAATCTAAATGATAGATAATTTTGCAAAAATATCTCGTTTCTGCTATTTTCAACAGATAAACATGATAATGATAAACATGCAGCGTCAAAAATAGGAACTTATACATATTTTCCAGAAGTCGAATGCAATGTCTTTGACCGTAGTCTCTCGTCCGCAAGAGCATGAGTCGGATATGTGTAAATATTCGCATAACGTATCACTATCTCTTGGAAGTTTTATACAATCAGATAGCCATCTTCTTTCACATTACTATCTCTAGTGATCATGACGATATCTTCAATTCTCTCATGATCTACTTAAACGTGAGCTCAAATAATGATAATTCATTACGTAAGTTCGGGACAAAAATGTTCCCGACTAAACACATCTTTAGTATTAGAGAGCTAAATTGTCGAAGAGCATTGCCATTGAAATCTGTGACAAAATCCGCTTGAATATCACCTGAAATCATAATCTTTCACGTGTCATGATCCTACTTGACTAATCGTCAATCTAAAAGTTATCACGTTTAGTTCACGAGAATGTAAGTGATACCGGTTGTGAAACTTTATTGGCCGGATTAATTAGTATTTGCAAATTAGTCGCAATAATTTGCCGCCAGCAAACATTTCTGCGTAAATAGTGGAAAAGTATGTATTATATCAGAATGACAAAGTAAGTCGTATCATCGCAATAAATAGCCATACAATGGAAATATTGTCATTTAAAGGTAATTTAGGTGGTTAAATGACACAACAATGGATCACTTAAACCACATAGTTATGTATTTCAAGGGGATGCAGCTGATGGTTGTGAAGATGAAATCGTTTTCAGGAAGAGATCTTCAATAAAACTGTCTTTATCGTGAGTGATGTTCACATTTGAATGGATTGTCGATTCTGACGAAAAGCTAAGTAAGAATATTTTCTAAGAAAGAACTCATGTTCGCAAGGCAAAAACACAAGAGCCTGAAACTTCTACATCTAAATAAATTTATACCTATTAAAAAAAGAATCAATCAAATGGTATAAATTCATGTATAATAGATTATTAATGCAGTTTGGAAACTTTCTATCACTAAGCGTATATTTAAATTGTTTTATATGTTAATGTTACTAGCTAAAACTAAGACACATAATAATATGGAGGCTTATCCAGGGATGCACATTGTCACAGGTAAGTTGGTAAAGAATGCAATTAGACATGGAAAGCTGCTACAAATTACGTAGAAAAAAATGACACCAAATAATTAGATACTACTGAAGTAGATAAAACGAGCAATACGCCGAGCAACGATAAAATCATCACAAGGCTGAAACTTAGAAGAAAAATGAAAATATCAGAAGGTGGTCGGCAACAGATTGATTAAATAGAATAGTGTAAAACAATTTGGAAAATTTGCCAGTAATTAATTTTTTTTGGAAAAGCCCGTTATGCACAAGTTATTACAATAAGGTAGCTAAATACAAGTCAATACAATGAATTGATAGATGGACAAGAAACTAGAGTATATGACTCTAGAGTAGACCTATGCAATTTACTTCGTTAGTCGTGAATTAAATTATCATAGACGACTTTTGAACAAAAATTCATCATATTCAAAACCCTTTGATCACTGAATTTAACCAGTTATGATCTACGTATGCAAAACATGGAAAATAAAATCCAATAATTAAAAAGAAGCTCCATTTCGCTCTTAGAGTTATGGAACTGTGAATGAATAGTATGTAGAAGATATCGAAAAACTCATGGATAAGATAGAAAACCAAAGTTTCAGACGTCATCCAGAGTTAAGTCCTTAAAATGGTAGTCTGTAGAACACACTGCAAAAGTGATTACTGATAGTAATACAATTGTGTGCAAAAGATGTAGTTGGCCGAATGGACATCCAAACCAAAGAATAAAGTAAGAAATCAATAAGCAGCCAGGTTTAACCTAGTATTCCTGCCGATTGGCAATAAACCACCAAAATAGAAATAAATGACAACTTCGACTGAGGAGGCTCAGTATTCAAAAAATGGTCAGTATACGTAAAAATTCTGAGGATTGATGTTAATAATGTACAGTAATAAATTGTCAGAACTATCGAATTTGAAAATGGACATAAAACACAAATCTGCACGTTCTAAACTTTAAAGATTAATTGATAAAAAAATAACTGTCTCATGAAATTTAAAAAGAATTTTTCTTCGGCCTATCTTTTTCTTTCATCTGTCATGGGCACTAAAGTTAGAAAGTCGACAGTCAGTAACTTCACACTAGTCTAGCGTTTGATTTGTTAGGTCAATAATAAAAGAGATTAGTTTTAAGATTATTTATTTATCACAATGGGCCAATCGTGGCCTGAGTGAGCCACGTTTTGATAAAGAGAGCTGCCACTACAACTAAGTTTAAATAGTTTTAGCAATTTTATTTGCTTCGATTTGCGATTATGCGTTGATTAGTTATCATCATTTTTTTTGTGAGCTTTGCGAAAATTTTTGTGTTTGTCAAAGAAATTTGACAAGATATCGATTGTTCCCCCTCGTTTTAAACAATTTCTTAAATATATTTTCGTCGCAGAAACAACCTCTCTTCAGTTTTGTCAAATCATTTATGGATAAAAACAATTTCAGCCGTATTTAAGTTTGTGGCATATTCGAAAAAAAATAAAAATGATGATATTATGATTAAATCATATTAAAGAAATATTGGTCTCTTGTAACAATTGAGAAAGAATCGATTGTTAAAAATTATTGTTTTAAAGAAATAACAGAAAGTTCTGTTAACCACCAATTTGAGCACGAACAATTTTGAAAATGTGAAAAAGGCGTCATCAGAGTTTTTCTTCCCGATTTCACGAAGAAACAATCATGTCGTGCGCGGTAAATATAAGCAAGTATCAGCAAATGTAGAAAGTGTTAAATTGGATCCATTATCGATGAGTTCGCAAAAGAGTATTTTGAGTTGTCTAAACTTTAGGGAAAAAATGCAAAGACTGCCTCATCCATCAATCCACGTAAAGGCTTGGCAAATCTCAAATAACTAAAAGTTGTTCCGTGGCATGCTTTTTCCATTCTCATCACTTACTAAAACGCTGAACTGAACGCCGAAGAAACTTGGTTTTTATATTGAAATGAATCCATGTCTAACCACAAGTTCAACAGCAACTAAATTGTGACCTTAGGGATTTTTCCATTCGTCAGATATAATACCTGCTGGAGTATATTTTCTCTCGAACAGAAAAAAAAAACAGTTGAACAAACTTGATTCAGAACAGATTCGTAGCTTGCACCTGAATATTATGATTTGTGCATGTATGCTAACACAAAAGGTTTGTATAGAGTCTATGAAGAGGGTTAGTTGACTGTGTTTACAATTTTCTGAGCAAAGCTTTGCTAGCTTTGACTATTCTAGAAATACTTTTCAAATATTTCGTTTGCAATGATTGCATTCGTTCTGGAAGGATCATATCGTGTTACCATCATAAGATTTCTTACGAGAAAAATATTTTTTGTAGTGAGTAATAGCAAAACACATAAAGATAAAACATAATTCGGTTATGATCAGGAGCGTAATACGCTAAAAAAAAACGTTTTTCCCTGTAAATTAAAAGGTATTTCTGTAAATATTTCTATATTTTTCACACGCTAAAATTCGTCATCTGAGTTTGGAACAAATATTTGGCTTCAAAATTGTTTCAACTTCCTCCAATTTAGTGGTGTTTTTCAACTGACTTCTTCCTTATTTTTCCGAAAATGTCTGACCCTTTTCCAGTCGAAACAACATCCAAAAAATTTAAATGCTCATTTATATTTAATTCACCTGAGCTCAGAACAAAATAACGGCCTCAAAATCGTTTTAACTTCCTCTAATTCGGATCAAATTTTTCATTTAATATCTTCTTTGTTTGCTTGGATGTTTTAAATTTAAAATCAATTTATTATCCTGCCAAATTGGAATCAATGCAAAGTTTTTGGTTGTGTTGACAAATTCATAAAAAACTAATAATACTTTATCAAAAATAAGATAACTACTACTAGAAAAGCACCAACAACAATAGTTTCCAAGACAACAAAAAAATATTTATATTACATTTCTATCGACAAGACTTAAGAACCGATGAAGAAGATGAAAAAAAAATTCGAAAATCATTTTTACAACGTTGGTTCACTAAACTGTTAAAGGGTCAACTTTTTGAGAAAATAATAACGAAAGATTTTCCTTTCCATTTGTTTCATAAACAAATTTCACTTTAGTTTTTAAGTCATTTTAACGAACTTAGCATAAATATTTTTCCGAAAAATTTTAAAAGGTCATGATAGAAACTTCTTTTGAACAAAAGTTTGTCATATTTTTTGCTGTAATAGAAATTTTTCATTCTTACTATTTTTAACTTCCCAGTATATGGGAAGTTCTTGTAATCGCCTCGAAAATCGAAATTGAAATTTTCAACTTTTCTTTACGTTTTGAGGTCTATAGAGTATATAAAAAGTGTTTTTAGAAAGGGAGATGTATGTGTGTGTGTGTGTGTGTACGTACGTACGTACGTACGTACGTTCGTGGACACTTTTTTCTACGAGCATAACTCACGTAAACAAAGTCCGATTGACTTCGTTAAGGTGTCAATCGAAGCGTCTTTGCAATTTTAAGAGCTGATTAGTTTTTGGGATACTTCGGTCAGGGGGGTTCGCTGTTTTGCCCGTTTGAAGGTCATTTCTGTCAGGCGCTATATCTCGCGAACCAAACATACGATATTTTTAAACAAGGTGTCAATCGACGCGTATTAACGTTTGTGTTATTTTATCAAATTTTTAAAAAAAGCCTTCGAGCGGTTTTCAAAATTTTTAGAAAAAAGTGCAAAAAATTAGGTTTTTTTTCAAAAACAATAAATTTTTAACCTTATTGTCAAGTCTTAGTAATCAATGTTTATAAAATTTATCTACTCCAAACAATGTTCGCAAAAAAATCATCAAAACTTTTTCTCATGATTACGTAAAAAAATCAATTAAAAATTAAAAACCATTAAAAGTCATCATGATTTACAAGGTCATTTTTATCATTCACTATATCTCACGAACCAGATATAATATTTGCATCATTAAGGTGTCAGTTGACGTGTATTAACATCTTTGTGAAGTTTTCAACATTATAAAAATTCGGTTTAGTGGTTTTTTTAATTTAATAGAAGAAAATGCGAAAAATTATGGTTTTTTTCATAGAAAATATTTTTTAACCTGATTTGCACAGCACAGTGATCCAGTTTATAAAATTTATACATTCTCATTAGTTTTTGAAGAGACACCGGCAAAATGTTCTTCCATAATTATGAAAAAGCTAAATTAAAAATGAAAAATCATTCAAAGTTACCATGTAAAGAGGGTTCATACGAGTGCTATTACTTTATATCTTTTATTCTAAAAAAATTGTTGTAAATTCAATCAAAGTTTTAAGATATTATTATAATTTGAGCAGATTTTTAATAGTTTTTATAGTCTTTTAATTAAAAAAAATTGCTTAAATTTTGAAAACCAACAAAAATTTTCAACACCAAAAAGGCCCCCCCCCCCGATTGATCCGCGTGAATATTCAATCTGTCCTCATCGACCAAAACCTTACGTAATCAATGGACCCTCCCGTAGACGATATGATTCATATTAACTCATTCCTGTTACTATTACCTCTCATTGTTGTAATGTTGTTGATGTTTATGTAGATATTACTGGGAAGTTGACCGTGTGGACCTCAAGGGTCGCACCTCGCGGCTTGTTTTTTCAAATTTTACATGGGTTTTGAGTTTTATATTAGAAATGAGGTTAAAACATATTACAGTGAAGTCTCTATGTTGCGTCAGTTAGTTGTACGCACTATATGGTCAGTCTACTATAATGTCCGAAATTTTACCAGGATCGGTACCCCTAGTTCGTCGAAAAATACGTACGACTAATTTGTGTAACGAATCTCCTTGTTCATGCTTCATGGGCCTCATTATTAGAAGAACTGAAGAGTACACTTATTTAGTCAACATGTACATACATGCTAGGATATCTGAAAAGATCTAAAGAAGGACCGACAGTCATCGTCAATGGCGCATCAGCCCAAATTAGGCATACGCATCCTGGAAGAAGACCGACTATAAATCAATTCAATTCAGATTGCAATGATTTTTTCCAGGCAAAAATCATCATTTTGTTGGATGCGTATACTTTTGAACATTTACATCAGATCCTTACCATGGTAACTCCTAAAATCATATGTGGATGCAAATAAACTAACAGACGACAGGTAGGTACCATTTCTAATTTCAATGCACATCGGCATGTGGAGCATTTGTTTGTACGGTTGAATACTCACATTAAACATGAATGAAAAGGAAGAAGTATCACTTCAGTGCAAGGACCTATCTTGAAAACCACACATGTGATAAAGACCAGGTTGCGAATAACAGAAAAAATTTGCATTCCAAATGGATACTTCTCAATGACGGGATGACGGAAGGCGATGGTTTGAAGCGAACTCACTTCATCATCTCCACATATCATAGCCAAGCGTTTTGAGTATAATGTACCTGAGGAGACTTCGAAATAGATTCAAAAGGAAAATAAATAGAGAAAGCCGTCCCTTTTTTTCAATTTGCTCGTGATTGTATATGGCACCGAGATCAATGGTGTCTGTGTCTCGATTTAATAGAAAGCCTATGCGATAAATGGATGAGTGAATGAATGAAAACAAGTAACAGATGCTGTATTCAAATTATGAATAAAATTGTGGTTTAAGATGTTGAGTATATTGTCCTTGTTTGAAATAAAAAGTGGAAAATTGTTCACTGCACTCAAATTAACTAAACAAATTTATGTATAAAGACATGCATACATGTGAAAAAAGATGATGAAATTTTCTTTAAGTGGTGAAATTTTATACTAGATTGTCACTATTACTTTCAGTGTTACAAATAGTTTCGATTGATAAGTGTTTCAATGCAGCTTCAATAAATCCTGCAAATTTATTTTGTTGTTTGTTTTCCAAAACGCATGATATTTTCTAGTTTCAAAACGGTTCCAGAAACAGTTATGAAATTTTTTAAATTATGGATTGAGTTGTCTGCATTTTTCGGAAAGAAAGTTATAAAAGACGCTGACCCTTAGAGTCGCTCACAATAAATAGCCGTTTTTCTCTTCAACATTCCTGAAACCGTCTGCTAGATACTATGAAACACCTCAAACATTTTCGAAAAATCTTTCATCAAGATATGGAACTTGAAGTACAACTAATTCGGCTAAAAATCAATAAGCAAAAACTGATTGTACGTGAAGGAATCTCTGATGGGGAAAAGCGTGCATAGCAGTTGAATCAGAATTGCAAACAAAATTGGACAAATTAAAGTTAAATATGTGCGTTGAGGTGGATTTTTAATAAAAAAACTTCAAATTTCAAATAAGCATTTTGAAATTTTTTAAACAAAGGTGTAATTCACTAATTTGGGCTTTTAAATTGAAGCATAAATAAGAACATTTCTAATGAAATAGAATACACTTTTGATTAACAATAATTCAAGTGATTTTTGTTTTAACGAAGATTCCAAACGCTCACGTGATTTACATACATCGTAGCTCATTTGTGCTTTTTACTCGATCCAGCAAATACTTTGTATAATGAAATTGATATGTTTCGCTTGAACTAATTACTGCTACTATCGGTAATTCTCTCAGAATACGATTAAATACATATAAGTTTAAGTTTTTTTACGAACAGGAAAAAAATATTTTTAAAAAGAATGTTCCACCCGTGTAACATTCAACAGTATTTTTGTTTAATTTAACAGCAATGTTTTAGTCCTTGTTTCTATAACATCCATACCTATTTAATTACGATGGTGCATTAAAGACATCGACGGATGTATGTTCAACTGGCGAACTTGAAAAATTCAATTTTTTAAACCAAATTTCAAGTTGGTAAAGTATTCAATCTTCAAGTGCAAATGATACATGAATGGACTCTGCGAACTAAACAATGTTGAGAAAAGTATTTTTCAGGTAGTTAATAAGCTTCATTTATTTACGGCAAAAGTAAGGCCTTGTATTTGATCTCATCAACAAAATTGAATTTTGCACTTTCACAAGTTTGTTCTACAATCCCATCCTACCACCGCGATTTAAAACATATTTTCATTACCAAAATTTCCTCATGATAAAAGGTTAGACATGAGATTACACTATTTTGGAAGGGTTCACAAGAACTTTGAAATTAGTTTGCTCAACAAATTGTCAGTGTTTCTGCTTCAATAAACTTAGAAATATTTCTGCGTATCTATATAAAACCTAGTTGTGCAATGTGAAGCTCCTTAAGATGTGAACTTCCAAATCTTTCATACTTATCAACCGATTTATTGATAGATCTTCAAAATTTTAACATTAAGAGAATAATAATTCTTCTGGGTTGACATCAGATTACAAATAAATCTGCATGTTTGTTGCTTAAGCCTACTAAATGTGTATTTCGGAATTCAACAATAAATTAAGTTAAAATTTACTATAGTTAAGTATCCAAGTTCCATTCGTGACCGAAGCAGTTAAGTTAATCACAAATCAAGAGCAATACTGCTCTGCTATCGTGTAGTTGTAATTTGAGATTCGGTCGGCTCATCTATTGCCGGAACTGTGGTAATTGTATTTGTTCCAACCGAAATCGGGTATGTTGAGTCCCTTCCGGCTCCGCGATTTCGACCAGAGGTGGTTATTGTCATCTGATTATCCGGTTGCGGTTCAGTCTTCTGCAACCATAATGGAGCTAGTCGGACCATTAGCACGGCTCCAAGCGGGGCGGTAAGTATAATTGCAAGAACTGACACAACCAGGACATTATTAGCCAGCTCAAGATTCTCTATGGAATTTAATGATCTGGCCAAATCCAATGCCATCGGACCAAGTGCTGCCTGCAACGATAAATTTGAGCAGTTGCGTAATTTGCCAACTCTTGTTGCGAAATAAATTTAGGAACGATTTGAACAGTATGACGAAAATGAATTTTAACATACTATAAAAATGAAAATTCATGAGCTGAAAGTTTTACTGAATTATTTTCTGTATTTAAATAGTTTTAATTTTTTCCATTGGCCGATTATTAGCAAAATTTTTCATTAAAGTGAGTACACTTTTTGTTGTTATCCAAAGTAAATGAAAGGAACGAACACTTTTGTGACCCAATTTTCTCCAAAGAGTGAATTAATCGAGAGGTACTTAAAACAAACTGTAAAGCTACCATGCGCTTGCTTGCCTTAACCGACAAATTATGGAGCGATTAAAAAGGCATTCAATTTGAAAATAAATTATTCGGTGCTTACTTGAATTGTCGCTTTTGGTAATCCTGAGAGCGTTACGTAGGCCCTTTCCTTCCACGTTAATCCTCCACCGTATGTTGATAAGTACGACGACACAAGCCGCAACTATTTCAAAGGATAATAGAAATCGTTTTGTAAAGACATAAGGAAAATCCAATTACCGAACAGCCGCACAAGATGAGCACCACACCGATACCAACCACTTTTGGGTCTAGTACACCAAAATTAAGCTCCTTACCAATTAAGGAAAATGAAATTGGCTTTATGAATTTCCATAACAAGTCCAATCGATTGCTGAGGCAATTCTGTGGAAGAAACGAGACCAACGCCGTTAAGTCCGTTCAACTGAGCATTCTATTGGTCCACTTACACTTTCTGCTACCAATTTCTTCCGATGCAATCCGAGTCTTACAAAGAATGCTACAGTGACGCAGCCAAGTGCTCCTGCTGTAGGGTATTCGATATATTTGCTTCCGACCACTGAAATTGTTCCGCCCAGGAG